>JAQMYJ010000038.1:24504509-24541625 GCA_030014305.1 Clarias laeviceps
GCTGCTTTGAGACAATGACCATTGTTAAAAGCGCTATATAAATAAAATTGAATTGAATTGAATTGAATTGAATTGAACCATGCTGAAATAAAATCTAATATGTGATCAGTCAGATTGAAGAGAGCAAAATTCAAATTCTCATCTCATTTCTAATTACCAGATAGAATTTTAAAGCAATTACATTATGATAATATAATCATATTGGCAACAAGAAACTGCAACCTGTCTTCAGTTCTCATTTCGGGTAAGAATGCCATGATTTTATTTACGGCTTTGAATGTTTGTACTAAAAGAAACTGTGTTAATGTAACTGCTCCGGGCACTCCTATTTCCTCCCACAATCAAAAGACATGCAGAGTAGGCTAATTGGTGTTTCCAAATTGCCCACTGTGTGTGAGTGATTGTATGAGTGTGTGTGTTTGTGTCCTGCGATAAATTGGCACCCTGTCCATGCTGCGTAATGCCCTGAGTCCCCTGGTATAGACTTCAAGTTTTCTGTGACCCTGCACAGGATAAGCATTATAGAGAATAGGTGAATGGGTGGATAAGTGATAGACTGAGTAAGTACACATCTGTAATTAAAATCAATTCAATCAGCTTTTTTTTCCTTCAATGCAGAAAATCTAAGTTGCAATGGAATGACAAGGAAGATAATGCAAGGGGCTATTAATCAAAGATGACAGCAAACAACCATCAAACTTTCCCGATATGATCCCAAATTTCAAAAGAACATTTTGGTGCATGCTTGTTCAGTCAGGTATTTTGTTAGTTTCAAAAATCATAAAACAATATCTATCAAGAACCAAATGCACACTTTTAAAAACATTAGATTTTATTCAGCAATGCTTTCTAGTTCTGTTATAACCAACAATATATCTGCATCAATGTCAATCTCAATGTCAAGCTCACATCGTTTATATCGAACCTCACTGCCAACAGAGCACTGATGTCTTTGGCATAGATACAGATGTCCATTACTGAGATTGTCCCTTTTTCGCAGTAGATAAGAACTTGGAATTCAGAACATGGATCCATTCATTTACCTGACACTAAAAAGAAAATGTATGATTTCGCAAACAGTTTGATGAAGTGTGCAGCTAATTTTATTAATTCCACAGGTGTTGTGTGAATAATCTTTAGGCAAGCTTGACGTGTGTGCGGATTCCTAAACATGTTGGACTTTGTTATCTGTCATCCCGGCAAATTAAATTTGCACAGAGCATTTATCTGCAGCTAGCAGGACCCCACTCTTAGCCAGATCAAAAGGCTGGTGTGCCAATTCTCCCATAATGCCTCATTTCACACTGTCAAATCAAATAAGCTATTTGATAAACACAGTGGAGGTTTTAATTATAGTAATGATCTCATCACAGACATCAACCAGTTTTGGACGAAGTGCAGCTGGATCCAGCAGCAGATTAAAATGGTTCCTCATTCTCAGAAGGTTCTTACCCCAGAAAGTGGCTGTAAAAGCAACTCATTTGCAATAAATAAATGAATTGGTTTAGTTATGTAAGAGCATGTGAATGCATTATTCAGATTGAACAGATAATAATAGAGATAAGGAGAGTTAGGTTTGTTACAGGATGTCTGGTGAAGACTAGAGGTGTGTACTGGGCCTAGGATCACAATCCTAGGCAAGACACAGCAAGACAAAGAAAGACAGGAGCTCCTCAGTAACCTCCTGGTCCTGGGCTGGGTCATATTAGGCTTCTAGTTTGTTTATCATTTACGGAATTCATTACAAACAAACAAATAAACACGGTGATGAAGTTGAGGAATTAACAAGAAGTTACAGAATTCACATATAATTCTGATAGTGTTGACCGGTACAAATAATTATACCTGTAAATACAGTAAACACAGATATTAGTAGTGTTAGGTATGGTATGGTACACCCTTCATTTTTTTTGTGCTACTGTATGCTTTACTGTATGTTTCTAAAAACATAATATAGTACATGCATCAGGGTTTAGGGGCAGTGGATCAACAGTGTGGTCACAAATTTAACAAATCCATAAAAATATTCACTCAGTTTTTTAGTTCTTGCTTGTTTTTAACACCTGAGCTACACAGTAATAATGAGAATCTTTAAAGGTCCTTTTGTTTGCATGTCTAAGTCATATTTACTTGACTAAAATGTAGATTTTCAGATTTTCAGTGTCAATCTCAAATCAAACACTGGAGAATTTAATGTATTTCTCTTTTTTCCAGAGCTATTTTCATATATGAGGTCACATTAGGGGGGAAAAATCTAAATGACTTGTTAATAAACCTGGGTGAT
The DNA here is from genome assembly GCA_030014305.1 of Clarias laeviceps. Taxonomy (NCBI): domain Eukaryota; kingdom Metazoa; phylum Chordata; class Actinopteri; order Siluriformes; family Clariidae; genus Clarias; species Clarias laeviceps. Next base: position 24,506,794 of record JAQMYJ010000038.1, read on the forward strand.
TCAAAAGTGACAAAACAAGCAGGGAATGTCTTTTTCAACTTTTCTTGTTTGTACACACACGTACACTGGAGAGCCATCTAAATGTCTATAAATGACTAAAAAGCAAATTCTGTATAATAGGTCCCCTTTAATGAATATAGTACAGAGAAATTGACAGCCTCGGTATATGTGACCTTCGTGTGAAGCAGTTAATTAAATCTTTGTTGGTTAATGTTCCTTTGGGATGACACACATCATTTCCTTCCTGGTAACTGACTGTTTTCTGTGAACACTTCAGGCTGACAAAGCTGAAAGAAAAAAAATCAGAGTTAACACCTCACTAGCACCTCACTTCAGTACTTCAGCACTTATCAGGAGTAAGATGTGAGGCTGACTTGATTTGCATACATGTAGTAACATCAGTCTGAGTGAAGAAGATAGGATGGTAAATTTTCTCTTGTCATCTTGTCATATCTCTCTCTCTCTCTCTCTCTCTCTCTCTCACACACACACACACACTATATATATATATATATATATATACTTTGCATTTGTCTTTTGACCTTAGTGATCACTACTAGTGATCGTCTTCTAATTTCAGATTTCCCTTAGGTTTTTCCTTATTCCTCTCCCCTATTTCATAAAGTACATACCGGATTTATCCTGTTTTTTTTTTTTTCTTTTTTTTTTTTTTTACTAATGTCCTTGTAGGTCTTGAGACCCAAGGTTCCTGGACAATTTGAGCACCAAATGAGTTTACTAAATATAGTCGATAGCCTCCTCAAATATTTCTGTCCTCTGTATGAACATCTGCTTGGGTCTTTTTTGCACTTGTCCCTCTCCTTCTTGTATTATGGAAAGTCCAACATGAATAACCTAAAGATATTGCATGTCATTGAAAACTATTCATGCTTAGGACTCACCCTTTCACATGGTTACTGAATAGTTGTATTTAAGAACTGCTGCTGTCTTTATAAAACTGCCCTGTGCTCATTTAGAGACTTACTCACAATACGCTCATACAGAAAACAAAAACGGTTATTTAGATATATACTAACATTCTACATATAAAATATTACTGTTGGGCTAACATTACATGATTTGTGCTTTTAACTTGTACGTTGTATGTTATTTCACTCACTTACTCACTTCGTGGTCATTGGTCAATACCACTTATCCTGTATATAGGGTTTCATGGGGACTGGAGACTGGGCACAAGGCGGGTGTACAGTACCTTGGACGGGGTGCCAATCATTCGCAGCGTGTATAAGAAACTTTGTTTCTTTCAGCAAATAGAACACAATGATTTATCCAGATCCAATAATTTGGGCTTGATGCACACACAAAGCACACACAAAGCACACACTGTATAACATTTTTTTAACCTAACTTTCTTCCTTGCTACACTGGCCCTGATACAGTAAATAATTTTGGTGCCTGCTAAAGTGATTTGATACATCTGTGTGTGCAAAATGATACAACTGAGAATCAGAGTTTGTATTTGTAAAAAGTAAGTTTCTGCCATTTGAATACAGGATTATGTTGTTATAAATTTAAAAAATCCGAAGCACATGGGAAAACATGCAGAGCGCAAGCTTGAAGAGTGTGGGGAAGATTTGAATTTCAAACCCAGGAGCACCAGGAGACAGTGCTAACCACTAAGCCACCATGCTGAATTCAGCGTTCCATGGAACATTATTTTTCCCCTTATTTATTCGCCAGTGGTGGAGAAACTGTAATAAATCTTTACAAAAGAAACTGTGGCCTATTAGTATTAACAGTTTACTGTTCCAAAAGAAATGGCACAATTTTCTGTGCGTGATGGTACATGCCAGTCAAAGTGTTCAAGTACTTGTCAAACAAGTCACACATAGATTTGTCCCTCTGTATATTTGACCCCACTTCTAAAAAGGGCAGGTGTCACTGTTTTGGTTTTGGATTTTCGAGTCATGGCTATATCACTCCCCATGACTAACAGGAGTGGCCATAAACTGCTCAGAAATTTTAGTTCTGATCTTAGCCTGTGTGTACTAGATGAGTGTATGGATGTGCCTATAGACCTATCCGCACAGGATGAGTATTATCTGGTGACATCTAGTCATTTGTAATAAATGCAGAGGTTGTCAGTGATCTTAAACTCATGCGAATCTCCCATGTCTGTAATTCATAAAGTAAAAATTTCCCAGCAAATGACCTACCATATTTCGCCAAACACTGAAGTCTTGTGATAATATTAGTCCAGTGTGAATCAGCATGTCTGTGATTTGGGCAGGATTTGGTGGGGTTATATATCATTTTTATTTATTTATTTAAACAAAAAATAAATTGTCAGTAGGGGCATCCACATTAAGGCCACTGGGAGGGCCGAAGACTATTTTGGGTTTCCTCCGAACCATGTGACGTCAGCCGACCGCATCTTTTCGAACTGCTAGCTCACGCAGCATTGCGGGTGACCTAACACACTCGGAGGACAGCGCTATCCGCTCCTTTCGCTTGTGTGAACTCACAGACACCTATGATTGGCTGTAGAGCTGGATAGAGGCTGGATACAAATAATAATGATCCCACCAAATCACAGACATGCTGTGTGCCTCCCATTCCACCCCGCTAAGAGAGCTCAGCCAATTAGTTCTCTTGATGATAGGGTGAGCGCCTTACGACTGCACCACTTTGGGGGCCTGTATATCATTTTTTTCAAGGTTTTTGTTTCCTGTACGCCTTCCCATGCGTTTATATCATACAGCTAGAGCCCTACGCAAAGCCTTGACATCATATCCGGGAGAAAAATTATTGAATTTGGGTAAAATCGAAGGCTTCGCTTATTCTGTGGGAATGTGCCACATGAAATTCCAATGTGGGGGTAATTTCTAAATCACACATCAAGTCCCCAGATAATACTAATCCCATGCGACTAGGGCTTATGCCAGCTTTTCGCCTATGCTCTGGCCTCAGCTATAGGCACTAATCATGATTAACCAAATAAAGAAACTTTCCATGTTTTATGCCCTATAGCTTTAATGACCTATCTTGAGCTGCTTGTACAGTACATATCCTGTCTGCTTTTTCAGTTCTGACATTTGTTTGTATGGAAAAATAAAAACTGCTGAGGAAGCTGTCTGAGACCTTTACCGCACATGAACTGAGCTCTATGCATCATAATGCTATAAAGAGCCATATCAACCAATTACCATTGCATTAGCATTAACAGTACAGGAAGAGAGCTGCTCATCACTCTTAGACTTCCACAAGCCAGGTTTGTCCTCAAAGTAATTGGCTTTGGCTCAACTGCATTTGGAAAAAAGAAATCTACATCAGCACCAATCTTCTGGCTTGTTAGTCTAAACATTCTCAGTATTATACAGCATACCAGTCTACCAGTCTATGTAACTGTTCATGATTCTTCAGCAAATTTCTATTACTTTTGAGAATAAATTTATGTTAATGCTGGCTAAATCAATTTAGATATCACCAAGAAATCAAAGATATTTTTGTTAAAAAGTATCATATTATACAATAACATTATAATAGAGTGTGCTGTTATTGAAAAAGAATTGAAAAGACAGTACATTTTTTCTTGGTTGAAATGCGTCATAATGGAACTTTGACATAAAAATGTGCCCTGTATGTACTGCAGACGCTACGGTGAGCCACATGTAAGCTGTGACTTCGTGAAGGTGAATATAAACAAACCTGATTCGATCTGAAAAAGGTTTTAACACTTAACTGTAAAGTGTACAGCCTTCACATTTTGCAGATTGTCTTAATTCGACATCTAAAAGTGCTAAATACAATTTTTTTGCAGGGAGATTAATTTTCCTTTTCTACACTGCTTTTTTCTGTAAAGGGTTGTAGGATGCCTGAAATTTTCTCAGGTGACTTCGGGAACAAAGCATGGTACTTTGGATTGTGGGAGGAAACCCACCGAATATGCAAACTCTATACCCACAGACCCTGAGGCTGGAATCAAACCTGGAACCTGCAAGGCGACAGTGCTAACCACCAAGCCATCGCTGCATCTTCATTTACCATATAGAGCAGTAATTGTGTGTGTCAATAAATACAGACAAGGGCAGGTATTATATTTGTGGAAGCTCCTTTCTGTCATTTGAAGAAATTAAGCTATTTCTCAACATTACTCTATGTTTCATATTTTTTTCAAAAATCTCAAAGCAATGATTTAATATTATTTTAGTCGTCAATGTAAAGGTGCAAAACCGTATCCAGAAAGGGCCAATGTGGGTGCAGGCTTTCATTCCAACCATATATGTATTTGTCCAGTGTCACATTCTTCTTATATTTTTGCCTCTGTATGCCACCACAATAAATTGGAAATAAAACAATCAGGATGTAATTGAAGTGCAGACATTCAGCTTTAATTTATGAGGTTTATCAAAAATATTGCATAAGAATTACAGACATTTACAGGCAAAATCCATCTATTTTCACAGGCTTAAAAGTAATTGGACTAATCAATTCTCATAAATATTAGGATTATTTACAAATGCAAAAACATTGCAATCAATAACTGCCTGGAGTCATAAACCCAGGACAATCTCCTTCCGTCCTAGTGTTCCTAATCTACAGATCCACCATGATCCTGATCAAGATTAAGCACTTAATGGAAATGAATGATAATGACGAATAACTATTAAATATGTTCTTATCACAGTATACTGTCATCACTGTACTGTATATCAACCAACTGACCAATGGTGATTTCTCTAACAAAATCAGATTGAGGGCAACATCTGCTCTCCTGGTGTATGCACTTCCAACTTCCCTTAATTAAAAAAATCAGCAGACAGAATTACACTTGGTCTATTTTTACCACTTCATGCCTTCCTCTATGATGCAATTTGAAGTTTTGATTAGGAAAATCTATAAAGTCTGTTTTAAATCTGAGACTGTAAGCTGTCTGACATCCCTGTCTCTTATCTATGTGAAAAGGCTGATTAGCATGAGAGCTATGACAGTGATCACATCAGGATTTTACAGAAGTCTGCTGTCACACGCACTAGCACTTTTCCTTGAGAGATTAACTGCAAAAAAAAAAAAAAAAGATTTGGCAGACATTCGCTGTCTATTTTCTGTTTCTTTTAAGCTTATCTCAAAATCCAGACTCATCTTTCTTTCGAAGTAGCTTAAAGAAACTTTTATGTAGTTCCTATACTGAGTCAGAGTGAAAACCCATTAAGTGCAGTCCATTCTGAAGTCATAATGTTTGTGCTGTCCGTCTTCTGAACGTTGGCTACAAAATACCACATAAAAAAAAAGAAGTCAATGCTGACCACGAAACAAAGGCACCAAAATACCAATTGCATCACAGCATATAAGGCTTAGTGGGAAAAGAGACCAAGGCTGTTGACCTGGGTCTCCAAAGCTCCCCAAATCTCAATCCATCAAGCACCCTTGGGATGCACCAGACAAACAAGTCTGATCCATGTAGGCACCACCCCGCACCCCACGGCACCCAAAGGGTCTGACCCTATGGGCCACAGCACACCCCTAGAGGTTCTGTGAAGTCAAAGTCAAGGGGCATTGCTTAAGCACCCCACAGCTTTTTGGTGCTGGGGTTTGAATTTCCAAATTTTTGATCAGTAACACATAACCTTAAACAACTTAGTTGGCTTTAATTGAGTTCTGCCAGCTGAAGAACATATGAGTAAGGCATCAAGGAGAAGCACCCAGTCTTTGTTCTGCTGGAACTTTTTCACTCCTATTGTCCATTTATCAATGTATTAAGACTTTTTTGTTTTGTGTGCAGCATAATCTGTCATGGGCCTGTGTTCCATTTCTGAGCCTTGTTTTTCCTTAGGTTCATTTTTCTTCCTTGCTCCCGAGTCTTGTCAGTGATGCCATGATTGCTAACAAGAAAATTCTAGCAGGCAGAAAGTGGAAAAAACAGAATTATACTGTATGCTGGCATTTATTGATGAACAATGCAGATTTTTTTTTCTCCCATAATTCTCCAACCAGCAATTAGAGAATAGTGACATGACAGTTAATTAATATTAAGCATCTTCTCTGATTTTTATTTATACAGTCCAAAGTGACCATAGTGCTACTTCCTTGGTTTCCTTGGGCTTATGGGACGGAGGCTTGCGAATAAATACAGTAGGTCACAATAACTGTTTCATGCCCTGAGTACAGTGTATCACTCTTCATTGAGATGGCTTTTCTGTTTGATATATCATATTATATTATATTATATCATATCATATCATTTTAAATTACAGTTAGTTTCAGCTGTGTAATCTGATTGAATAAGAGCCATTCCACAAGTGGTGATAATACAGCAAAACAGCACAGGGACATTTACAGGGACTATATAGGATGTATCACTACGCATCACAGGTATTCCATAATTATTAATTATACAACTTCCGATCACCAGCAAGGGTGAAGGCAGGATGGTATGGTCCATAGTAATTAAAGGCAGGGAAGCACTTTCAGCAAGAAAACACATCTGCTAACCTTAAACAACACTTTGTCTCCTTAGTCCTTGCTTCTAAGTTATGCCAAATTGCTTCTTTGTCTGTGTTGTTTTGATCAGGCGAGGCGAGGAACAAAGCTAACTAGCTTCTGACAAATTGTGCTTATGACCGCATTTAAGATGTGCTGATATTCAGCACAACAGCACTCCTTCTCGTGTAATTATTTCTATAAACACTATTCTGAAATCATACATTTTGGCACCTCTTCCTCATAAGTAATTTTCTATCTAATTTGTCATTTAATTTATAGTAGTTTAGTGATTTAAACATGTCTGTCAATCTGTAAATTAGAAAAAAAAAAAAAAAACAAGACTTATAAAGAATTAATACACACACACTTGAAAAAATAAAAACTCAAACCAACCATTTTAGAAAAAGGGCAAATTTATTTAAAGCACTTAACCCCTACATAGAAAAATATGATTGATTTAAGTCAATAATAAATAGAGTACCTCTCGCAGGCCCCACTGACATGTACAGTAGTACAATCAATATCCAGTTTCACAATACAGCAAAGGCACAGGCATGTACTGCAGATGTGTACTGCAGTGTTTGCAGTAGTGGAGGGCGAATGATGCGAGATACTTTACGTAGATGAACTGTGATGAACCAGTCATGTACCTATGGAAGCAAAATAGTCTCATTAATAATTCACACAAAAGACACGACGCACACATGCGTATCCCAATTCACGTGTATGGAAAAAAAAAAATTCACAAAAAACAACTCGCGTGCTCAAAATAAATATATATATTCATAATATACGTTTCACAAATGCAAAACACAATTCACAGATGTACAACTGTATACAAAATATTTGCATGTTTAAAATTCACGAGTGTATCATGGACTGTGAATGTGAAAATCGTCTTTTGTGTGTGAATCGCCCTGGATTTGTGTGTGTATTTTTGAGACTTTGCTGGCAGCAACGTGGGTCATTCGTACTCTTTAGCCAATCAGATGCGACCTCACTCATTAATGAACTAATGGTTATTCGTCAGTAATAACTTACACGTGCATCCTGTTCTTGGTTTGAGTAGGTAAAACTTCATTTCCGTTGTAATAAACTCAGATTGCGCAAAAGGTGTTCAAAGCTGAACTACTTTGAGTGCTACGCTCCTGGAGGGCTGTGATTGGTTGAATGGTACGAGTACGAGTGACCTACATTGCTGCCAGCAAAGTCTCAAAAATACACACACACAAATCCAGGGCGATTCACACACGAAAGACGATTTTCACATTCACAGTCCATGAAACACTCGTGAATTTTAAACATGCAAATATTTTGTACACAGTTGTACATCTGTGAATTGTGTTTTGCATTTGTGAAACTTATTTATGAATATATATATATTTATATATATTTTTGGCCAATATATATATTTTTTTCGTGCACATGAATTGGGTTTCACGTGTGTGAATTGGGATACGCATGTGTGCATCGTGTCTTTTGTGTGAATTATTAATGAAACTATTTTGCTTCCATATGTACCGCATACATTTTCTCCGACCAATCAGCTAGTATCACCTTTTACAGGGTTTTCGCAATCAGTTTTGTGCATAATGTTCTGCTCTTTATGTAACTGCATTACAGTTTGACATACTGTATACAGTAGTTTTCCAGTAGTACAATTTTTTTTGAACAGGTGAGTGGTCCTTTGATGGTCCCTGGTGTGGATCACTCATAGCATTTGATAGATATATTGTCATTTAAACATTTTACTAGATGTATAGTGGTCAAAGTGAGTTTGGGATAAAAGCTGATGAGATGCTACAGTGCTGGATATGGAATATGCATGCCAAAAACATGTGATAGTTAAGTGACAGTTCTAAATGCAGCAATAACACACATGTCCAAACAACCTGTCATGCCTAATGAAAAGCAAATAAACCATATCCCCACTACACAAGTTAAGTATCTCCATCAAGCATTTGCTTGCTCTCTCAGTCACCTAAGGTACTCTGTTTGTAGAATTGAAAAAAAATTACGTGACTTATTTTTCCATTCTTATAATATAACCAAAGCAAATTTTATAATTCAACACGTGTAGTTCATTGGCCATATCATTTAAAAAGAAACAAAAAGCATAAATATCTTAAATATTTAGGGATTCATAAGGCTTCGTCTCTTCCTCAGGTTGCTGCCCTTTCCAAAATAAAGGAGGCTTTTAAAAGTTCATGTTTTTCCTCCAACTTGGCTGAACTCCCCGAATAAGCTGTTTATATTTAGTCAAATGAAAGCCCTGATTGTCAAAAAAACCTTTATCAAGATCTCTTATGCCAGACCTTTAAGAACAAACATACAGTAGACTTCAGTTAACACTGCCAACCAGCGGTCGGTTAGGTATTAGCCATCTTGTTTTGGGTTTCACTCAGTCTGATTTTTGACATAGCTTGGAATAGTACTGACATCGCTGTTTTGAGTCTTGAATGTGACAAGTATATTCAAAAACAAGGTTTAAAGCTCCACTCAGTCTGATCTGCGTCGAGCAGATTTTAATAGAAATGCAGACATGTGAAAGGACAGTTCAGTACCTTGATGCACACTGGACATATCAACATGTCTGAGAGCAGCATGTGGCCACAAGGCCTCCAGGAACAGATTAGACGTGTCCCCAATGTGCAAGGACATACATGAAGGGCTGAATTCAAATGTTCCTCTGAGCAGTGAGGTACTTCAGAGCAGCAGCACCATACTTTCTGGAGAGATCTTGGTGGAACTCGTCCTTCAGAGTCGTCAAGCAGAAGCGGTAACTCGGACTGGAGCGAAACTTTGAAATGTCAAAACTCGGTGCATGTGGCATGTGGATCATGAAGGCATTTGGTAACACCATCAGGTCATACTCCTGTTTGAGAACCAAGATTGCTCAGTAAATATAGAGGCAACAGCCAACAAGGATTCATGTGGACCGTTAAACTGGTAATGCAGCTAGAAAAACGACTTACCAGTGCATCAAGCTCCATGATGTGGGAGACTTTGTTCCAGCCAAAGCCCACAAATCTCTGGTCATACTCAGGACAATCTCGTCTGACCACCACATAGGGCTCGAAGTCTGCTTCCCACTCCACCTTGTAAGGTGTAGTAGCAGTCCTCCATTTGGCATAGTTCGTTGGTGCGTGTCCCTTGGTCCAAACATGATATCTGCCAGGCAGAAGATGACCAAACGTTATTCATTTATTCATCTTGAGTAACTGTTTTATTCTGGTCAGGGTCGCTGGGAATCTGGTGTCTATCCTAGTAACACTGGGCACATGTGCAGAGAATTCACACAAATAAACCCATGTGAACACACCCAAACAGTAATCTGAACTCAAGATCAAATCAGGGACTCTTATTTGCTTGAACCTAATGATACATATTGTAAGTAACCAAATCTAAATAGTTTATACAGAATAAACAGATCAAATGTACTTAATGGGTACAAAAAGGAGTACAATACTATGCAAAAGACTCTCGATGATCTACCTAATTTAATATGAAGAGGGGTGGCTTGGGACCTTTGCACAGTAAAAGTAGTGAAAATAAACAAAATACAATATATTACATTATGAAAAGTCAAAGTAATAAAATTTATTGCTTTCTATTATTAACCTCCGGCTAATGTTTTTGTTTTTACCGCTTATCCTGTACAGGGTCGCAGGAAGCCTGGAGCCTATCCCAGGAAACTTTGAGCACTAGGCGGGGTACACCCTGGACAGGGTGCCAGTCCATCACAGGGCAAACACGCACACACATACTATGGGAAATTTGGGAATGAAAATGAACCTAATCTGCATGTCTTTGGACTGTGGAAAGAAACCGGAGAACCCGGAGGAAACTCATCACGCACAGGGAGCACATGCAAACTCCCCACACAGACCCAAAGCGGGAATCGAACCCTCAACCTTGGAGGTACAAGGCCACAGTGCTAACCACTATGTATGGCTAATATATACTGTAGTTTTATATTTGTAACTCTCTCTTGAGTGAAAAAAAACTTGCTTTCTCCATAAAGAAACAAGCACAAACAATAACTGCATTATTTAGAAAAATATTACACTGTAATGTTCTACCATATACCTGCATAAAAAAAATAATTATGAACTTCAGGTTTGCAGCTGAAGTTATGAAACCTTGATAGCCAGAATGCACACATTATACTGACATTTCGCTCTTGATTTTTTTTCCAGTGCTTCCACGAGCAAAGTGGTACACAAGTGGTAAAAGTTGTATACATGTACTGTACATAAAAGCTTGCCAGTTTAGCCTTTAAATCTGAATATACCTGAAGGTATAGAGAGTCCCCATGTCTAGCATGGATAGAAGTTCAGCTTTGGATTTTGGAAAGGAGAGGCGATATCTCAGAGTCTCGAAGGCTGGGACTACCAGAGCCTTTTTGGTGTTAGCCATGTCCAACTGGACGATGGATTTTCTACAAAAGGGAATTGACACAGAAAATAAAAAATACAAGATGGTAATACAAGCAAAGCAATAAAACGATGTTCAAGTTCCATTTTTTTTAAATACCTTTTCAAATTTGTAATAAATGTCCACTGACTTACCTGAGGTAATCATAGAGTCCGTACATAGGGAGGAAATCTATATCAGTCAGAAAGACGTAAGGGGTTTTGGCATTACGGAGAGCCACATTGCGAACCAGGTTAACAGGGTAGAACTGTCCTTCCTTGTAGACAATATGGTATCCCACATTCTTTCGGTTTTTGAGGACCTCCGATGCTTGGGCATAGCGTAAGAACTGCTGAGCCTCGGCATCTGACATATAGAGTGCCAAACTGATGGGTCCCTCCCAGTGTTTACAGATGGCCTCCAGCATCTGCAGTCTGTCCAGAAACACACATTACAGGTATAGAATGCTCCAGGCTAGACATATCAGTGCAGATTAGCTGCTTTTTATGATGAGACAGAAAATAACTGCTCCTTTAACCTCAAAATTCAATCACAACTATTTTAACACCTTTTAACAAATTAGCCTTACTCTAACCATGGCAACTCATGTGAATCTATGTAAAAGTGGAAACACCAAGCTCAGCCAGCTCATCGTCTTTCTCACCTGTCCATTGACAGCTGGGCCACTAGAGTGATGTCCGTATCATCCTCAGTTGACGTGTATTCATACTCCAGGAAATAAAGGTGTATGCGGTGCACCATGATTCGCTCACGCCGGAAATCATAGCACTGGTCATCTTCGTCTAGCTCCTCTAGTGCTTTTTGAAGCTGGAAGACAGAAGTTCAAAAGAGGGTTTTAATGGTGTTTAAGGTAAGATCAGTGATGAATGTGGGTAAAAATGAAAAAAATCTTGAGAAAAATCTTGAAATGAGAAAATGAGAAAAATCTTGAAATATTAACAGTTCCTTACATTGGATGATATGGGGCCTTTTATTTGGTTTATGTTATGATTAAACCAATACATTATATTATAATTGCAAATTTGTAAAAAAAAATATAAATTAAAAAATTAAAAAGTATAAAGCATCTTTTATGGTCATCTTTTATTTTTAATTTTTTTGAACTTTTACAATATTTGCAATTCCAGAAAGAATTTTTTTTTTAAGATTCTGGGTTTTTAAAGAGTCTGCTTTAAGTCATGCAGCATCTGAAGGAACCTTTTGTCCAAATGACCTCACCAACTGACAGAGAAAAGGGCTTTGAGCCAAGGCCACTCTTATAGAAATAAATTCCATAATAAAATGATTTAATGTATTATTATTATTATTATTAATATTATTTATTAAAATGTGTACAATAATGTTTGCCTATTTATTTAAGCTCTGATTGCAGGCTATTTTAATTGCAGAGCTTTTTATTCTTGATTATTCTACATGGACGTTATTTATAGGGCAATTTTTTTGAGGTATAACTTAGCAACAAGTGCAAAATTTTTGAAGAAAGTTCAAAGGAATTTGAGAGACATCTTTGACAGACACTTATTGCAAATTTTGACAAAGAATGCCTTTGGACCAACTCACCCTTGTGCTCTCAGAAGTGGCCTGACTCGAACACCCGAAGAGTTCTCGCCGGAGAAGGTTCCCGTCATACTCCAGGAAGGTCAGGTACAGGTTCCGGAAAAATTCCACATGCTTGTTTTTTACTCTCAGTTTCTTAGGAGAATTCCAGTGAATCACCTGCACAACAACATCACATGTTAAATTATGGATTTCCTTCACTGTGTTCTCAGTAAGCATATTAATGATTACTCCTTCATGTATAATTATACAACAGTTAGTTCTGAACGAGCAATCTGATTGGAGGAGAATCGATCCAATCCATGAGTGGTGATAACAGAGCATAACAGCACTGGGACGTTTATCTATATGTCTCACTCTACATCACAGGAGAATAAACATGGATGTGGTGGACACTAATGGTTAATTACACTGTTAATCACTAGCATGGGTGAATGTAGGTCAGTACGGTCTGCAATATCAGAAACAAGGCAGAGCAGCTGCCTATCAAAACCCACATTCAAAACAAATCACTGAAGAACTTTCAGCATGAAAACACATCTGATTATGTTATGTCCATGTTAGAGGCATTTTAAACTGTCCATGTTGTTTAGTTCACAGCTACAAAGTTAACTATCCTGAAGGCTGAGTCTCAAGTCCCTCTGTAACCCCTGATCAAGGGCGGTACACCCTCTACAGTGCACTTGCTTTCCATTTAATGCTTTTTAGGATTCAACACCGGAAGTTGTTATTCTAAGGCAGAATAAGTGAAATTATAAAGTAAATCTCATAAATAAAGTTTCTCAGGACTGTCCACCACATCCGTGTTTATTCTTCTCACCTTTTGTCTACACAGCACTTGTAAAGATTTAAAACTACTCTCACCCCTGTTAATCACACCAACTTTCAGTCGCTAACTTTCGAGCGCCAGCTCAGAGATGGGGTACACTCTGGACGGGGTGCCAATCAATCGCAAGGCGAACAAACTTACACGTTCATTCCAGTACTAAGGCCAACTTGGGAACACTAATCTGCGTGTTTTTGGACTGTGGGAGGAAACCAGAGTACTCTGAGGAAACCCACCAAGCACGGGGAGAACATGCAAGCTCTATGAACAGAGACCCAAGGCGGAAATCGAACCCGACCCTGGAGTTGCACGACCACAGTGCTAATCTCTGAGCCACCTGGCCGCCTAATTTAATATCAATCCTGGAATATACAATGATAATAATATAAAACAACAGGTGGTGATAAAAACACAGCTGTCAAAAATGTGAAGTCTATACGTGATACAGAAAATAGGCTTCATTAAAAGGGCAGTTTCGTCTGGCTTGATGTAATTGTTTCATTTCTGAACCTCTGTCTGTGAATGTTGTTCACTGTGCAAATTAGCTGAGAGAGAAAGGGGCTGAGAGAGAAAGGGCCTAATCTTAATATGTGGATTCTGTCTGTTCTCATTGAGGACAAGACCACACTAAAGAAAATGTACATGAATTCTTCTATATGTGAACTTCTTGATAGGAAGCAGTTTGTCTCAGGTTTCTCGGCCTAACACACGTATTTGATCTCACCCAAAATGACGTAGAAATTATTCTTTTTCTTGTCTTGACTACCTTCCTGCAATGATTGTGTTGAGTAAGCAGGCAGGTGATAAACCAGCCTTGCTACTGTAGATAAGTGTACAAAAACAGACAGTCATTTCAGTTCCTAATCAGACATTGGTTGTCAAAATGTCTGTAATGCTTCGCTGAGGCAGTCGGAATGAAGTTGTTAACTGCAATTTTCCCCTTATTAACATTCGCATGGACAACTGTACTACTAATTAAGATACATGCAAATGAGAAACATCATGGAAAAAAATGCTTTTAGAACTGTATAAAAATGTACCAGGGTTGTTCAAGTCAAACCGGGACTTTTGATTGTGCAGATTTTGAAACAGAAGACAGTTATGTTATCTCTCCTACTCTTCTGCTCTCTCCTCTTTTCTCTCTTGTCCTCTCTCTCTCTCTCTCTCTCTCCCCCTCTCCCTGTCTCTCTGTTGAGCTATACATGTCACTCCTGAGCTGCCAGTGATCCAGACCCCCTCGGCCCCCTGGACCTTTCTGAATTGTCCTGGTGCCCCACTTCTGGTTCTGACTGGGATGCGTGCAGTGACTGGGGACGGTTCCACTATTCCATGAAGACAATCCTGTCCTCGGCTGGTGCTGGCAGCTGTTCTCGGAGGACTTGTAACTGCAGTTGCTCAATAGTTCAGGACTGAAGTTTCCTACAGTTTACCGGAGCCTCCAATAACAAACTGGACTCCATATTAACTTAAACACATCTCCTGTTATACTGAACTTCCAGACTCCTAACACACAGTATGACTGCAGATCAATCCCTACTATCCATTTCACCCAAATGAGGATGGGTTCCCTGTTGAGTCTGGTTCCTCTCAAGGTTTCTTCCTACTGCCATCTCAGGGAGTTTTTCCTTTGCCACTGTCGCCCTCGGCTTGCTCATCAGGGTCTATCTGACCATTTTGATTCATACTGTACACATTCACATTCCATACAAACTTAAATAATTCTTTTGATTATGTAAAGCTGCTTTGCGACAATGTCAATTGTTAAAAGTGCTATACAAATAAACTTTTATTGAATTATGTTAATAAATACTACCTTTATTTCTCTACATAATCCCATGCCACACTAATGCATTAGTGTTTTACCATCAAAGTTTTCTCAATACGTCGGGAGCCATGATCGGACTGCCTGCTTTCCCAGGAACCCCTTTAACGGCTCAAACATGTAGAAATGGCTTGGAGTGAGGTCAGGACTGTACAGCAGATGTGGCAATAACTCCCAGCCCAGTTCCTATAATGTGCAAGTGGTGTTGGAGATAGATTGTGTGTACAGTTCCTTTCGCATTTGAAGAGATGAAGACAAATTATTCATCGGTTTCCAAGGATCAGAGGTTCTACTTGCTGAGTGTTACCGTGGGCTCTGAGCCACCTCGACCAGGATCATCATTCATGGATGTACGACCTTCTTTAAAACGTTTGCAATGTTCAAATGTTTTACTGCAGCTAAGAGTCTCATCACCGTACTGTGCTTGAAGTCTTCTGTAAATGTCAATCGGTTTTATGCATTAATTTATGAGAAATTTCATAAGCCTCTGTTTGACTTGAACACTCCAAATATATCGTCATAACTTATAAACTGTAAATGTCACATCCTTTCTTACCTTAAGATCTGACACCTCTGTGTAGCACTGCTCGGAGCGAGTGTGGTCAGATAACTGCACATTCCAAAAGCATGGTAACTGGTGCACAAGAACCGGATTCTGTTTTATGATTGCATTGAAAATATCCTGCACATAGAAACACACATAAAAGCTCTTTTAGAAAGGCTTGACAACATGTTTGTCATTAACAGAGTAACAGCTTGGTCATACCACCCTGACCTGATCGGCGAGGGAAGTGGAAAGCATGCTCATTAGCTCTCTTTCTGCCGTTAACCTCCACATCTGTTCCCACCCGAGCTTCCGTAATCGCTCCAGATAGAGCAGGATCACTCCTGCAGCATTCAAGGAGAGCCAATTAAAAGCAACATTATTAGAAATTGTTCTCTTAACAGTCTTTATACTTATAGCTTGTGCCTGCACACACACTCTCTTTACCTGTGTTGAAACCACGTCCCAGAGCAGGCCAAGGTTTGTGGTTCTTCCAGAGGTTTCCTAAGTACCAGTCACTCTGGTTCTCCACGAGTCCAATCACCTGCTTTGCTGCAATGAGAAATACTGCAGGTCATCCATCCATCCTACAAACAGCATGTGGTTGATTTCATGACTGGAGTGCCATTTATGTCGCACTAATATTACATACAGTACACATATATTTATGTACAGTAAAGTAAAGACATATGGAAATTGTCCTTCACCACAAACTATGTGCACAACACAGTTAAATAAACTAAAAAAAACTCTTAAAACCTATTTTTAGCATTTATAAAGTGAATTTCAATCTCATTCCTGTCTCATTTTACCCTGAAATCTAATCATTAAAGTACTTAAAAATCTTATTATCCTTGGATTCTTGTATAATCCATTTAACAGCTCATGTCTGTAGCATCCTTTTTCCATGAGTCATCCTTCAAAGGCATTGAAAAATGCACATTTACACAATCATGTTACCTTTATACAGTATATTCAGCCCTATAGGATACATGTTCAACAGGAAGATTCCTGCAGATCATAAGTAGAAGAAAAAGTATATATATATTTTTATTCACTTTAATAAAATGCATAGGTGCCTGGGACAGTTTTTTTTATAATGAATGCATAATTAAATGAATATACAGTACAGTATAATGCATTGCTGGATGGGGCATCTCATGGGCTCTTTTCCCCCTGGGCCCCATGCACTAGGTTTACTGGTGCCTTTCTCTCTTGGCCAGCATTGACTTTTATTTTGTAGTTTGTTCTGCATTGGCCTTTCTGTGTTATTAAACTGGATGGGCTAGCCTTTAGTCCCCATGGGCATAGACAGGTTTTGGGTGCCCATGATCCTATCAGGTGTTTGCTGGTGATCAATGCTGTTCAGTTCACCTGGCAGTGGTCATGATCATGTTATGGCTGATCAGTGTACATATACGCATTTTCTATAAAGGTGTTCCCTCACTACTCATTTCATGACTACAAATTTTGCAACTTTGGTATTTCATTGATTTTGTTACACTTGCTATTGTTTGTACATCATTAATTACGTTACTGGATGAAGTAGTGTATTTATACCACGGAAATAGTAAAAATCCACAAAGCCAGCGAAATGGAACAGGCTTTGTTTGAAGTCTAATAGGGTCTTAATAGAGAGAAAAAAATAGGGTCTCAATTGGCAATAACACAATTTTGGACACAAAGTAGGCTTGAAAATATGACTGTCACAGCAGAACAGACACATTCTTTTAAAAATAGATGTCTATCAAAATGAGCAATATGTACGCAACAATGGAGCCCTAGATGACTTGCACAATAATCTTTCTATCAAACCAAAAAATCCAAAGTCTGGTATTTTTCTTTAATAGTAGCTCTTTAGATCAGTGTTTTCAAGTACCTTCTTTTCACTACTACAGGGTGGGTGAAAAGTAACTAGGCATAAAAAATTGATAAAGCCTATTTCTAATAGACATTTGTTTAAACAAATTGTACATGTACTTTATTACATAGGAAATTACAGCATTTTTTTATTTAACGGCCAGAGTTGGAATGCACAAGGACTTTGTTTTGAAGGAAGTCGTTTGGGATATTGCTGAGAACCTCCTGAATCTGTACCTTCAAGTCCTCTAGTGTGCAAGGTTTTGTCCTGCACACCTCCTCCTTTATGTAGCCCCACATGAAGGGGTGGTGCTCTAGTGATACTACAAGTTCTATAGCCATTAAATATTGCCTAGTTACACCACGTATTAATTGTTCCAGCAAAGACACAATTTAAGTATTTAAAAATCATCTGAGAATGCAAAGAGTTGGCAGCTTTACAAACACTCTGTGCATGTTAATGTTAAAAAGAATGTGATTTTGATTTAAGAAAAATGCTGGAAAATGTCATTTATTTAACAAATTAACAATAACAATTCGCTGCTCAAAGTTGCCGTTTAAGTCCCCCTGAGGTATGTGACATAACGGCAGTGGGTCTAAGATTGTATTCCATTTTAATGACATGATGATGGCTGAGATCATAACCAACTACCGCGAACAGTATGAAGTTGTTCTTTTCCTAAGCTACAACTTTGGATGTAAACAACGTTAGGCTCCACAACTTAATACAAATAAAAACTTAAAAATCTTATTTTAGAACAGTGTTCAAAACTGAGAGAATATTTCAGGAATAAAAAGCTTTAATCGCTCCAACAAACTGGACATTCAGGATCATTTGGACATTTATGTTAATAAAATATATGCTTAAATGTCTTTTACACTGAAAGTGGGCTGTGGTGCCAAAAGGTTTGGGAACCTCTAGTAAAAGTTATATAGATTAATTACAGTAATTACCTGTGAACTTTTTGAAGATGGCCCATAGCTCAGCAATATCCGTGGCAAAAGTGATGTCAGTATCAAGCACAATGACTTTTGAGAGGTCAGAGGGCAGCGCTTTGGTCAGAGTGAGTTTCATCAAGCCATAAATTCCTGAATAGTGTTTGTTGGGTATCCATGAAACCTCCGGCTAAATTATGAGAGAGAGAGAGAAAGAGAGAGAGAGAGAGAGAGAGAGAGAGAGAGAGAGAGTTGATAGCATTTAGGATGTCACCAGTATAACCTTAGAACTGTTCGGTCTCTTTCCTTTAGGTTTGTACTCTCGTAATAGCATCAGTGTCCACACAAGGGAGTTGTCGGTAATGCCTCTTTCATCTCACCACATACATATTTATTGATGAGAAGCTCGACAAAATGATCTGGTGGACAGGAGATAAAAGACTGAATTGCAGAGATGGCATCCACTCAAGAGTGCAGAGTTCCTGTGTTTTTAGATGCATGTAATGATTACACAGGCTCAGAGCCAAACAACAGCACAATCAGATGTAAAAGCACACACACACACACACACACACACACACACAGAAAGAAGGAAAGAGAGAGACTCAATGTGAGAGCAGAAAGAGACACACAACCATTGAGAATGTTTACAGTATATGATGAATATGTGGGGGGATTTGATGAATATGCATCTGCGATCTTCAAACTGTGTGTATAATGTGAAAACAAAATGCGTTTTGAATGTCAGCACACATATGCCACCATGTAGTGCGACCCAACAAAACGACTTGGAAATGACTAGTGAATAATTTAAAAGTCAATTCAGTAGCAAATGTTTTTTTTTTTTAAAAAGAGCCACATAATCATTTTAAACACGTGAACACAAAATGAAAAATCCTTCGCTCTACGGTCTCTGCAGTGTCTATGCTGAGAACAGAAGGCCTCCCAGGGGGAGCGCCAGTGTCAGAATGCTGCAGCGTGCACAACCTGATGGCTTCCACTTACAAAAGCAGCAAGCGTCACTAGCTTTGTGCCGCCTGACTTAAAATTATGGTGTATAAACAATACTTGCACAATGCTTGCATTGTAACAAACTCCCAGCATGCTTCAGCAACAGCCCCACCTTGAGCAGCACCCTCGCAGTGTTGCAGCTAGCCAAATTTCAAAATACTCCCAGCTCAATGCCAGCTAATAGAATATATTTAGCATATACTGGGTTTTTAAGCTACACCTCAACAGTCCACATATGATATAAATAACTGATCATTAACTGCATTATCCTGGTCTGCAATCAGAGCCTATCCTGATGCAAAGTAGGAGAATTCACCCCAGAGTGGAAACTAAGTCAATCACAGGGCAAAGACATACACACACCAGTGAGCAATTTAATGTAGACAATCTACCTGGATCGGCTACACGGAGGAGCCTAGAGGAAATCCTCACTATGACATGGTGATGCTACCCACAGTGCCATTGTGCCACCTGATAATATAACTATCTCATTTAAAAAAAAGAGTTCCAGGTAAGCTAGGACGATCTAACTATATACACTGCAGGCATGATTGCCTCTGGGGCTGTGGGGGCAGCTTTATTGCCGAACATTTGGTCTGAGACCTCAAGATCCCCATTCAACCATGCTCTCCTCTGTTATGGACCATAGACCTCTGAGCTCAGGAAAGATACAATTCGAAGTCTCTTTTCTATTGTGTATTTCCACAGCTTGTAGAAAAAGACCACTGTGGTCACATGAGTGCAGGCTTGAAACTTCTGGAGCACAGTCTCAACATTAAGGTAAGAGTGGAATTTCCAGACTGCAATATCCTGAGATGTGTTTCTCCTTGTTAAGCCAGGTGAGCTCTATATTTTAAATTCGCCTTTACAAATTTTTATGGGTGCAAATTCAAGTATGGCTACCGTAGGTAAAAAACAGAACAGGGTCCAGTACCAGCGGATTCCAAGTCACTAACTAGGATCG
Source organism: Clarias laeviceps (assembly GCA_030014305.1). Taxonomy (NCBI): domain Eukaryota; kingdom Metazoa; phylum Chordata; class Actinopteri; order Siluriformes; family Clariidae; genus Clarias; species Clarias laeviceps. Next base: position 24,527,195 of record JAQMYJ010000038.1, read on the forward strand.
GACTGCCTGGTTGTTTCAAATGCAGCAGCAAGACCACAGAATGCTAAACTACCCGAGAAGATCTTGTGAATGGGGTAAGCCTTTCAACAGAGGGCAGGACACCTGGGTTTAGCAAGAACATTACAGGTTCCTGATCATTTTAGGGGGCCTAGTTTATGTAGTCTTGTTACACTGTTCAAGCCAAGGTTTCTAGATAGCTTCCTGTAAGATTTCATCAACCGTTGATTGCATTCCACCATACTAGAAATGGTCAAGGCTTGTATTTTCTCTTGCTCTCTTCCAGACCTCCCAACTGTTTACAACACAGGTGATATCCTGCATCAATTTATCTGCCAACCCGAAGATATCATCTAGACGCTGGCCCTTAACTTCACAAGTCTGGAGAGTGTTCAAGAAAATGAATGAGCACCAATCTCAGCCTCACTGCTGGCTAGCAAAGTCCACTCAGGTGGTAGAGGAACTGAAGCAGACATTACTTCCACAGCTACCGTGGAGATCAGTAGGGGGATTAGTTCAAGGTTATTATTCTTTCTTTATCAGGCTACATGGGCTTGATGGGAAGTGCTTCCTAGATTCAATCTGCTTCTGTTATCATGATACATATTAGATTTCCCTTTGTCCATTTATTATTAATCCATTCACTTGTCATCGGAGAGCTCAATCATGGGAGGGGCTTTTGGGGCAAATATTGCTACTACCTAACATATACTATGTATTAAAAAACACTACAATTGTATTGCTACAACATTTCCAGATATGAAGATTAGTTTTAAACTCCATATTAAGAGGTCACATGTTGTTATATGACAAACAGTGATAGGTTTGCAGGACATTCTCTATGTACCCCAATCAGCCATAACATCCACACCACCACCAGGTGAACTGAACAACACTGATTAACTATACTGATTAACTAGGCTCACCCCTGCCCACAGGGACCAAAGGCCAGGGCATCTAATCCAATCCTACAGAAAAGCCAATGCTGTACAAAAAGTAAATGCTGGCCATGACAGAAAGGTACCAGACCACCAAGTGCACTGCAGCCTTCTGTACACCAAACAGTTAAAGAGCCCAAGGCTGCCGACATGGTCACCAAACTCCCTAGATCCCAATCTGATAGAGCATGCATGGAATGTGCCAGACAAAAATTCCAATCCAAAGAGGCTCCACCCTGCAACCCAGAGCACTCAAAGGATTCCCTGCCAAAGTCCTGGTACAAGACACCACAGTACACACACAGAGGCCCTGCAGAGACACACCCCAAGGGTCCAGAGCTGCCCTATTGGCACAAGGGGAATCTAAAACCTTGGTGGTTATAACGTTAATGTTTATAATGTTACGGCTGATCTGTGTCTACTTGAAATTCCTGACACTATAATGTTAATATAACAACACCTAGTTCTTCCGAGGGAAGAAACTGAATCACTCTGCTTTGAAAACACATTTCAGTTGAAAAATAACTATATTCCCAAAATGTAAAAATGTTTTTCTTTGAAAAATCCAAGAACACATACAATCCTATGCATATTTAATATAATAGATTAAAGTCACAGCTTCAGTGACCTTTGCAACAATACACAGCCTACTCATAGGAATAATGAATATACAGTAGACATAAAGATATAAATATATCTTTTTGTAATTTAAAGTGTATTTTATTACTGCATTGCCATAAAATCTGAATAGATACCATGAGTCAATCCACTGGTAGGTGGCAACGAGTACACAACAGCTGATGATTTACTGTCCTAGTGAGTTCTGCTATTTGGTTCTATGAAGTTCTGAAAAATAGATGAGAGGGGCTTTTTGCGAGTTTTACCTTCAGTTCATCAGCGTCATAAAAGCTGACTTGCACCGAGGGCACCATCCACGACTGGAACAACGTGCTGAGGATCTGATTGGCCACCGTGTCTGTTATGAAGTGAAAATGCAAAGGATTTCTCCTGGAGGCAAAAAGAAGAAAATGGTGATAAAAATGAAAAGCATATTCAGTTGGTACCATCATTTGAATCAGTGTTAATCATGTATTGTTTACACAATTAGAATATGACTGTGTACTAGAGATGGGAGATGTATCGCCAAACTGACTTATATTTGAACAAAAATAAATTTTGTAAAATTTATTTTTAACTTTTAGATGTTTGCATTTGAAGTGGTAAAAAGTCGCAGTCCTTATGTAGGAACATTTCTGGGCCGTTTAGGTCCACCAAAAGAAAATTGCAAGGCACCAGCATATACTGTAAATACATCCTATACAATTGTTTGCTTCCATCATTTTGGCAACAGTTCAGTCTCCTAAGACCTGGATTCTACTGTTTTACACACTGCATTTTCTCCTCGCTGTTTGTCTTTATTAGCACCTGCTAACTATGAACTTAATCAATGCCTTTTTCTGGCAAAAGAATTACACTTAACGGTACTCATATGAGGATGGTACAAGGAATTATAGCCAGTGTAGTAAAGAAAATGTCATGTCTTCATATGAGGACATTCAGGTTCTCAAGAGGTTAGGGAAGAGCCACATACAGGGGTGATGATCAGCTGTCTGCAAGCATTGGTCATACTGTACATAGTGTACATATTATAATCTCTGTATTATATCATCATGAACTAAATCACAGAGGGAAGATGAAATGTTAAGTTTCCTTTAAACTGAATTGAACTGGGTGTTCCGCGTTTACCTGTGGAATAAGATGGACTTGACCAGGGTGACCACGTCTCGGCTGGCGTTGTGACCCGCACACACACAAGCCACGTGAATCAACTGTATTCACACAGGCGGAAATGATTACGAAATGAAATATGAAGTACAGGCAAAATGCAGGAGAGTGTAAGGACATCATGTACATAAAAGAGATAAACCTGTGTGAGTTTTTCAGTTTTTCTTAACATCATATTTTTCTAATTTGTATAGTTAAATAAAGCCTAATAATGCATGCAGTTCTATAGTTAAGCCTATAATTAAGCCATCATTGAAACACTAAGACATACAGCATGATGCCTTAGTGCTCCGATGATAATTACGCTACTTCATGCACATTTTAAAATCTAAACTATATCTCCCCTGAAGCTTTACTGGCGGTTTACATCTGCCATTATGCATCGCCATTATGCATCTCTATATAAACAACCCACATCCCCCATGATGCTACAGTGTCCCTTTGATTTAAACTCCAAAACAGCTTAACCAGTGGGGCCAATCCTCTTACCTCACACTTCTCTGCAGTAGGTGAGCGGACACACTCGCTGTGATTGGCCCGTTCCTCTGCTGTGTTCTCCACATCCTCTGCTCCCGTATCAGCTGATGCCACCCACTGCTGGTTGCCATAGTTACCTTCAGTCTGTCCCTGGGATTGACTGAGCTGGAGGCGGATCTGCCGGTTCTCTTCCTCCACCTGTCGAACCCGGGACGCGAGAACCTCCCGCTCGAGGAAGCGCGCCTCCGTGGACTCCAGAAGACATGGAGCGAGGAGCAAGGAGCGGCCATCTGCTATCACATGACCAGATTTCGGGTTTAAAGACTTTCTTAACAGTGTTTAGTGATGTTAAATTAGGATACTGATGATGGATCATTGCTTAGAGAAAAAAAAACTATTTAGTTCTATTTGATAGCTACGTAGCTTTATAATATATTTAAGAGTTCTAACAAACAGCACATGGTTGTAAAATCAATGTATCCTCTACTGTAGTGTATGCCTTCAACTAAATTACAAAAAGAATATGGGTGACCCTGTCAAAGTGAGAAAACTAGGGTGGAATTCCAAGGACTTTGAATAATTCCAAGGAATTCCAAGGAGTTGTTGAATAATAGGAGGAAAAGATTCAGACATGGTTCTAATCAAAATCAAAACTGACCTTTAATAGTTCGGAAAAAATCGCAACCTTGTTCCACACAATGGAAAGAGCAACAAATAATGTTTGAAGGCTATGAATGGTGTTTGCTTATCAAACGATCTTCCACAAAATGCTCTTGGTTAGGACTTCTTGAACAGTATGAATTTGACATGGAGGTAATAGGTGAAGAAACTGTAACACTAGTGGAGAATGAAAGAGGTGGGAATTTATACTGTAGGACGTTAACTAGGTGCTTCAGGCTTCATGGTCTTTCTCCCACACCGGAGTTATTTCATAACATTTCACTTTTGACAAATTTCTCTCCACTGTGGAAATGGAGTGTATCCTGGTAACACTAGGCACACTGTGGGAGAATTCATGCCTGATAGGATGTGAATCCACTGATTCGCACCATACACACATTCAAACACCCATTCATCCTAGAGGCAAAATAGACTAGCTAGTCCAAATACCAGCATGTTTTTGGATGGCAGGAGGAAACCAGAGAACCCAAAAGGAAACCCACACAAACACAAAGAGAACATGAAAAATTCCCTAAAGTGTAGGGAAAAGTGTAGCCTGAGTTCAGGATTAAATCAAGGACCCTGGAGCTATGAGACAGCAATGATTCCCACTGGCGCACATGCCACCTCCAGACCTCCCAGTATTAAAAAAATAATAAATTAGGAGTACTGAATTTCTAAACTATATGTTTACTTGACACAGGTTAACTTCAAGACAGATTACTTTATTTCTTGATTTATTGACAAGCTGCAATTTTGTCTTATATTTAAGAGAGAAATGACTTAAGAGAGAGGGAATTACTTGTTATAGCTGCTATAACATAAAAGAACTGTTAGAACTGTATTAAAGTAAAAAGAAATGATATATCTGACATTGATTTTACTCCTAAAACAGCATAAAACTGTTTTAATTCTTACATGTTACTTATATATTTATGTAATATTACATGAGAGGGAGTTCTGTTATACCAAATATCAGCATGGCTGGGTGTCTTTGACACTTGCTTTTATACAACAGTTCCACAAACACCATTTACTGTATTATTAACAGATTATGATTTGTTTGTTGTTTAATCAGTTACTTTGTTCTGCCAGCACATATCCAACCTCGCATAAGAGAGTTGGCGACCAACAGTTAGCGACCGACTGTTGGTGTAATTAACAGGAGTGAAAATCATTTAAAATTCTTACTGGTAATATGTAGCACAAAAGTTGAGGAGCCTAAACCATGGATCCAGTGGACACTCAGAGAAACTTGAATGAACCTTAAATGATATTTACTTTGTATTTCCTCTTATTCCAAATGAGATTATCCACAGGTTCGGGGGTTTGAATCCCACATGACGTAAAATGGAAGGCTAGTGCTCTATGTAGGGAGAACAATCCCTTGTTCCACACACTAGGTAGTGCCATTGATCAGAGGTTAGAGATGCATTTGGGATTCAGCCATGTGTTAGAAGCTAGTTAGCTTAGTAGCTTGTGTAACTGTGAACGGAACAACTCAAACAAACTCGAATGACTTAGAAGCTAATTAATGAGGAGACAAAGTGCTAAGATGACATAACATCAAAAACAAATGTAATGCGAAGAGCTACATATAGCTAAACATTCCAGTGCTGTTATACTCTATATTGGCACTCATTAAATGCCTATTATCCAATCAGATTACAGGTGTATAATTAATACCAGCACATGCAAAGTGATCTGTAAGGATAGTCAGGGCGATTTTGGACTTGCATATTTGTTAATATTTAATCATATTTCTCATATTAAATCACATTCGTCCTGTTAGGCATTTTAAAATCTGATTTTCTGGTTTTGAATGTAAAATATTTTATGAATGATTTTAAAATATATTGGTTCAATGCTGGTACTTGGTAGCATTTTCTCTCACTCTCTCTGTCTCATCGATGAAGTGCAGCGAGCCTGAGGTTCAGAGCGGAATATTTATCACCATTTTGATTCTATTAAAAGTTATATAAACAAGCCCTGGCTTTTCATCAGTAGGGTAATGCATCACCAGCGCAAAGGCTCATCTGGATTGCTGGCCCATTAAGCAGACGAATCTGAACTGCACCTTATGCTAATGACTTTAATGAATTTAGCACTTATATCCAGATTAACAGTAGAACACTAAATGCTTCTTTTCTTTTCCATCCATAAAGACAAGTCAGGCCTTCTTCCCATCACTCAGGCATAATAGTCTTCATTTATCCACTTTCAAAACAATTATGACGATGACAACTTATTTATTTCTCTATGTTGGTTTGTTTGATGAACTTTTTTCTCTCCTGGCTGCCTCCATTAATACCCAGTTCCCAATGGGAAGGACTTTCCTTTTTTTTTTTTTAGATTTTTTTAGTGGAAATCAAAGCAGAGAAACTGGACTAATGTGCACAAGTTATTTTACACTTTTTTTCCCCCCACAAACTATTGGACAGCACCTAGTACTTTTAGAAAGTTTTTAAAAATGCAGAATTCATGTAAATTCTGTAGTTGAGGATGTTCAAATAATTTGCCTGCTATATGGGCTTCATGAATAAGAATGATGATTTCATATATTACTAGACAAGCAAAAAAAAAAAAAGCCTAAATTTAATCAGCTGCTGTCTTAACTTTTGTGAGGAGGTGTACTTATGCTGTCCACTTCTTTTAAACCATGAATGAAATCCTTCATCCATTTTCATTAAACATTAAAGGTCCTGTACAGGTCCTTATTCATGATCAAACTTCAGCATTAAATTAATGTTCATTTAGGACACTTTTCTGAAGCACTTTTTTATCTTCTACAACATCCTCAAAGTGTCATGAATATGCTGTTAGTATATAATTCTTGCTGTTGATTCCATGTAAAGACAAAGTTGCATAAAATCTATTAATAGCTTATATGTTGTGATTTGTGCCTTTCACACACTGATCAGCCATATCATTATGACCACCCTCCTAATATTGATGAGTAATATTGATTAGTGTGTTCTAACACCTTTCTATTGGAACTAGCATTAACCTTTTTCTCAATTTGAGCTATAGTAGCTCTTCTATTGGATCGGACTACATCTGATTACATGTGCCTGCCTTCATGGGCATCAGTAAGCCTTGGCCACCCATGACTCTGTCACTAGTTCAGCAGATTTACTTCTTTGGATCACTTTTGGTATGTCCTGACCACTGGAGCTGCAATTTTTGGAGCTCTGACCCAGTCGTCTAGCCATCTAAACTGCAAAAGCTTACTGATGCACATGGGGAATGAAGGCTGGCCCGTGTAGTCCGATCCAATAGAAGCTATAGCGTAGATCAAATTGATGCTGGTTGTGATAAAAAAGTCTCAGAATAAACAGTGCATCACTGTTATGGTGGAAAAACAAGGGAACTACTCAATTTTAGGTGGAGTAAATTCTCCAACACTACTTTCTAAAATAGTTATCCTATGCATGTGTCTTTTATAAAGGCATTATGTAGGTACCCGTTAAACAAAATGTCACCCACTATACAGTATATGTAAACTTTTGGGATCTGTAAATGTAAGCGTTAATGTAGCTTGTACCCATTGCACTCTTAGGTAACTTAGGTAACAAACCACAAAATGCTCAAATGAGCCATAATTCAATTTAATAGTCTGATAATATTACTTACACCCTTTAATCATCGGTATCGATATGGCTACCTTCTCTGTACACATTCAAAAGAGATGCAACTAAAATAATAATAATAATAATAATTATTATTATTATTATTATTTTTATTTTTATTATTGTTATTATAATTATTAATAGCTGGAGCCTGTACCAGGAGACTTAGGGCATGTGGCGACGTACACACAGGATGGAATGCAGAACCATAGCAGGACACACACACATGCACACTACAGAAAATTTGGGAACGCAAATTGATCTAATCTGCATGTCTTTGGACTGTGGAAGGAAACCAGAGCACCCAGAGGTGCAGGAGAGAACATGCAAACTTCATGCACACAGACCTGAGGCGGAAATTAAACCTGGACCCTGGAGGTCCAAGGCAACAGTGCTAACAACTAAGCCACCATGCAAAACCTTATTGTTATTATCTATCTATCTATCTATCTATCTATCTATCTATCTATCTATCTATCTATTTTTATTTTAGTTTTTTACTTATTTTCCCAAATTATGATTCTAAAGTTTTCACTTCTCTGAAATTTCTATAATGTTACAACCTGGAACTGAAGAGGGCTTAACTGTGATTTTCGATAATGACAAATCAGACTGAAATTATAAAAAAAGCAATTAAAAAAGGTCAAAATTTTGTTTTTTAAAAGTTTAATTCTATGCATTTTGCAATCTCATAGTATGTCCAGATACATGCACTGATCAGTCATAACATTAAAACCTTAAAACATTATACTCAATATTGTGTGGGCTTCCTTTGTGCCACTAAAACAGCTCTGTTTCCTCAAGGTTTGACCTCACAAGACCTCTGAAGGTGTGCTGTGGCGTCTGGCACCAGGAAGTTAACGGTAGATTCTTTTACGTGCTGTAAGTTCCAAGGTGGGGCCTCCATGGAACAGACTTGTTTATTCAGCACATCAAGGACGAATCAACAACCTTGAACTCATTGCCTTCTAAGCAAAATACACAGAAAGTATTGGGTGTTCTGTGGCCTTTCTATCATAAGCAGGCATTAACTTTTTTTGTTAGCCCTTCTGTGGGATCAGACCAGAAAGACTAGCCCTTGGTCTCCAAAGGCATAAATGAGCCTTGGGTTCCCCTGATCCTGTCACCAGTGTACTGCTATATAATTGATAATCAATGTTAATGTTATGTCTGATCAGTGTATATGTATACATTTATATAATGTTGTGTTAATAATTCTGTAAAGCACATAGCACTGTACAGGGTTCCGGGTTTGATTCCCGCCTCGGGTCTGTGTGCGTGGAGTTTGTATGTTCCCCCTATGCTTGGTGGGTTTCCTTTGGGTATTCTGGTTTCTTTCCACAATCTAAAGACCTGCAGATTAGGCTAATTGGCGATACCAAACTTGCTTGTAGTGTGTGTATGTATGTGCCCTGCAATGGACTGCCACCCTTTAAGGGTGTACCCATCTCCCAGGATAGGTTCCAGGCCCCCTGCAACTCTGTATACAGAGAAAGCGGTAAAGAAAATAAGTGTGAGCAAGTGCATGAGTGTAAAGCACATTGGGTCAGCTGCTGTTGTGCGATACAAATTCAATTATTTGACTTGACATTAAGATTCAAAACCAATTTAAAACACTGATTCGAAATTCATTTACCAAGGCAGATTAAAACATTTATCGGGTGGCTCCAGGTCCACAGATGAAATGATGCTAGTTTCTTTTAAGGTTGTTGAGGTTGCTGAAAAAACAGTTTTTGTAATATTTTGAAATTAAGCGTTGTTCATTCACCAGATATGGAGTAAATGTTTCAGCACTGAAAAAGCTTGTTAAACACAACGGGCAAAATGAAAACTTTAAAAGCACTGCTTTCCGTGTACAGTATGTGACGTGTGTAAGTAGCCCAATGCTACACCAGAATAGCATTAGTCTTACTTAGTGCCCATTTTGATCAGGTACCAAAAACTATACACCTGCAACCGGCCCAGCGGTGTGTAGAAAAAGCACAGTCGCAGTTTTTCAGTGCCAAAAGTTCACACAGCATTTAATGCCGAGGTCTATGTGTGTGTATAATATCGTGCAACCAGGGATCTGACCTCACCTCTGTATTTAAGCAAAGCGTTTAAGTGTTTATGTTGTGCTCATTCTGTACACACTTGGAGAAGATCTCTTTGCTCAGATCTCTTTGCTCACAACCTGTGAACCAACCTTTGACCGATTCAAACCCGCTGTAAAGATTCTAGCTGTCTGAGATCTGAAACACAAACCTGGCTTCAACACATGATGTGTGCATTTACATATTTTTTTCTTTCGTCTGAATGAAAATGCTAAGAGTCAGACAGACAAGCTGAGAAAAAAAAAGACAGATGGAGAAGGGAGGAGAAGATGTGAGTTTTTGAACCTTAATTATTAAAACAAAATGCATGAGTCTTCCCAAGGAAGACATGTGCGCACTGAACGTGCTGCTTCGATAAATGAAATACCTCCTGGACATCTATGTTCCCTAATGAAGGTTTTGAAATTAGTCAGGAAATGTTTAGAAAGAGTTACAGACAGAGGAAAAGTGAGACGAGGACAGATGATGGATGATGCCGATGCGAAAAGATGCATAGTGAAGGCCTGTGCTTCGCAGGCAGGCGGCACAATGCAATAGCTAGTGCACAACTACAGTATTAAACGTCGACTGTACAAGCCAGCAGTCCACAACACTACCTTCATTAGTTATAGATCCCCTGTAGAATATAGCAACCGCACCCTGCACTGCTTATCATTGAGGAGTTCAGTGGGTTAGTCTGATCAGAGTGGCATCGTAGCAAAAGTTCTTCTTACAGTATGAACATACATTCAGCTTTTCGCAAGAAAAAGGTCATGCCACCTTGTGGTGTTACTTGTTATTACCATGTAGCCACATTACTACACCTCTGATGTTTATAGTATATATTAATAATTTGTTGGTATTATATGAAAGTTAAACAATTAATGCACATCTATTTTTTTTGCGTGGGTGGGGGGGTGGTATTTTGCTCTATCCACATGTCATCCGGCACACTGGGAAACGGTCACTCCCCACCCTGGGGGTATATTCAATGGCAGTTACTTAAGGGCTCAGGCTGCCAGCTCAATGATCAAATGTAATTCACACACTACATATAATTTGGGATCGCCAATTGGCCTACCCTGCATGTGCACATTGATTGTGGGAGGAAACATGCAACCTCCATGCACACAGACCAGAGGCGGGAATCAAACCTCGACCCTGGAGGTGCAAGGTGACAGTGCTAACCATGAAGCCAATGAACCACCATACCACCAGATATTAGCACAATATCACTATCTGATCCAATATGTACCAGTACACATCTATTCTATGATTTCGTAAAAAAAATTATATGTGTAAATTTGGTCAAATTCCCATGAATTATTTAAGAGGACTAATATTTGATATTTACTAATATAAATGATATTTCGCCTTCCTCCTATTTAGAAAATAAAAGAGCCAGTGCATATCTCTGCTTCCTAATAATGATTCCCTGATCGTTTGATGAAAATCCTGTGAATGGTTCAGGAAGAAAAAAGTGTGACGACTATGGACCAGGGATGACGCTGACGCTGACACTGACTATGACACTGATGATGCGAGAAGATGGATAGTGGTTTATATATGTCGCCTACACTTCACAGGCAGCCATCATAATTGTGGTAGTTTATTTATTAATTCATGTATTTCTCGAGATCAGTTTAGTTTGCAGTTTGTCTATGCCGACGTTGGGATTATATTTTGAAATCTTGCATTTTTTAAGTAGTTTAGAAAAACAAAAACAGACAAATAAAAAAAAGAAATCTGTGAATTTTCATTTTCATGTTTTACTTCTAATCCACTGCTTTTCATCAATACCTACTACTACTACTACTAATAATAATAATAATAATAAGAAGAAGAAGAAGAAGAAGAAGACGACGACTCATACTGTTACTACTACTACTGGTACTACTGATAATAATAATAATAATAAGAAGAAGAAGAAGAAGAAGACGACGACTCATACTGCTACTACTACTACTGGTACTACTGATAATAATCCCACTCACTCTCCAGGTTGCCCGCCAGCAGGTAGAGCCACGTGAGCAGGATAATGAAGCTCAGAGACGCCAGCAGCAGCTTTAGCCTCCCTCGGCACGGGCAGTGCATCATGGGATGGCGGCAGGTGGAGGAACAGGAGGAGGATGGGCTTCACGTGGGACTCGGCCTCACGCTGCTTCCCTGCAGCATCCTCTCATCTGGAGATGGGAAAGACACACAGCTTACTGTAAAACCTGTTGAGCACTTAAGTGACTCAAAGACGATAATGGAAAGAAAATTCCGAGTCAGGACGAAAGCCTGAGTCCATAACCAGGAAATGTTATTTCATATTTTATCATTTGGTAATAATAGAAATGGAAATATTATTTATGAATAAAAACATTGTAATAGTAACTAATTAGTAGTGCTATCAATCAATAAAAAATTTTAATCTAGTTAATCACAGTCATAGACTCAGATTTACTTGTATTATAACCATGCAATGTTGGAATAAACAAATGCATAACTGTCTAGAGGAAACATTATGCATTTTTTAAATAAAATCTCAAACATTAACATGTAACAAATGTTAAATTAAAATTTTCTCTCGCAGCAGCAGTCATATTGTGAGCCCTGTCTGTTCCTATAGTGGTGACATATGCTTTGGCAAAATATCTTTCTTGTGTTTTTAACATGCCCAGAGTGAATGGGTGCAGTTGCCATTTGTCATCAATTACATGTGCTGTTACACCGAGGTAGTTATGGTTACTTACTGATCTCCAGTGGTCTCCAGTAAGTGCAATAACAGTAGCTTCTGCCAACTGCTCCACTTTCACAGACTTTTTTCAGTGTCTTACATTTAATGTAATCTTATAAAACTAGCTCCCCTTCAAGGTAGCTCGAGCACACAACTTTGGTTTTATCCAATCTTTCTTCTAGAGCTTTTATAATGAAACTTGCTGTTCAGCACACCTGGTGATGTTTCCTCAGTCACCTTCTTATCTGCGTTAAAAGTGCCATTATTACACACATAGCCGAGTAACCGTGCTGCAATTATGGGAAACCATTAGGGTCAAACTTGATTAATTTTCATTAAAACATAGTATTATGCAGAATTTTCAGATTGATTACATGCGTTAACGCGTTAATATTGACAGACTTAATAATTAGTCAAAATTGTTATAATAAAAAATTCGGGACCATATTGAGCAGATTTTATATTGTTGTAGACATTAAAAAACCATAACAGTTAACAATGGGGGTTATGAATGAATATTTTAGCATTTGAATAAAATATGTGGCATATTTAACATACTAATTAAGGAGATTTAAATTATTTTAATAGTTAATGTCAATTATTGCAACTAATTATTAGGTACTACCTGATCCAATATGTACCGCGATTCTGTTAGTATCACAATTTTATAAATGTTGCAAACAAGATGCTGTGCTGCCTGCCAATGTGTGGACAATTCAGCACACACAACGCCTGTAGGATTATTGAGGAATGGCTACATTGTACCACCTCAAATGCATACTGTACATATACTGTATAAATTAAAAAAATAATAATTCTGAAGTCGGTGTGGTGATATGTGAATTGCCACAAAAGGAATACATAACTGTCTAATTACTATCTAATTATCTAATCTCTATTACTTGGGATTTTTTAATCACTCAAGTATAATTTTTTTTACTGCATGATGGAATAAAACACCGCTTACTAGTCAACTTTGTTGGCTTTCATTTTCATTTCATTTTCTTGCCATACTCTACGATAGTAAATATATGAATTTATCCATACCATACCATATTTTCAAAAACGAAAAAATAAAAATGCGTCCTTGATTTTAATGTTTACTTCTTTTTGTTTCCTATTTACTCTGGAAACATTTTCCGTATCATATTATGTAAACGGAAATGATAAAAATTAAATTACAATATGCAGAAATAAATTCAGGGGGATTCAAATAACTTCTATTCATTGTTTCCTCAAATAATCTGAAATGATACAAAACTCTCTATAGTCCTATAATGTACATGCTTTGGTGAAGTATTTAAAAAAAAATTAACTGTTACATTACTTTCGCACAAACATTAAAGTTTGATTTACTCTTTTTTTGCAACATTTATTTGTCTTACTCTTCCCACCTCAACACTCCACATTACCCAAGCAGCTGTTCATAAGTACACACTATGTGCCTCTTTTCAGCCAACTCTTTCCAGCCTGCTGTCCCTTCCATGTGCCCTTACAGCAAATTGGCCACTGCTTCATCGTTACCCTTTCCTGTCTCCTAACAACGCGGACATCATTATACGCAAGTGAGTACTAGCAGGAATACAAATTAAAAGTTTTCATTTTTTCACGCATATGACTTTTTTTTTTATTTAGCCTAATGAAGTGAGAATTTAAAGTAAGCCCAAGCTTAATAAAGCATGTGTTTTTTTATTATTTAATCCTTATCCTTAATTAGAGACACAGGCAGGACAATGTTCTCACTGTGCAGTGGTTCTGACACATTGTTTTCGAGGTATGTTATGAGTTTAAATTCTTTACAATGTGAGCTTAATACTCTCATCAACAAAAGCAGACATCGCCAGACAGTTTGGAAGTGCTGGGAATACCCATTCCAGGCTATGAAACAGATTACGAACATCTGGTCGCATTGCTGATTGAACTAAGTCTGGAAGGCCAAGATGGACAACACCAAGACAAGAGGGACTAAATCGATGGCACAAATTGAGAAATTGTTCAGAAAATGCTGGCATTATTGCTGCTGGTATTACACACGATACACTGTAACCCCTAATGTTCAAAGTAATTAAACATTTTGAGTACTGTTAACTTAAATAATTACAATTAGTTCAAATTAATAGACCTTGTTGAGTATTTAGAACTTTTTGGTAT
>JAQMYJ010000038.1:24541725-24564390 GCA_030014305.1 Clarias laeviceps
AGAATGATTAATATGAATGAGTACAACAAACTCAAAACCTCATAGTTCCGTTTACTTAAAACTGGAAACATCATTACTTAAAAAATTTGATGTAACTGATTACCTCAAATTTTCTGAGTTTTGCCAGCTTATTCAGACGACAATATTTGGCTGCAACTGGACTTGCATAGATTGTGGAATAAAATCTAACTTTGCTTATTTTCTTGACAGCAATAAATTTTGTAAGAAATATGTGCAACAATTTTTTTGTCCATGAGCTTCCATTGAAGGTAAACAGCAATTGCACTTATCTCAGCGAGAGTCTTCTAATGGCCAAGAAGCTCATTAGTATGCATAACATCACACCAGGTGTTCCCCATGCCCTCGGGTTAAATCGGTCATAGCAATCCATGCTCACTCAGTGCACGACATTAACGCATGCCTGCCTGGCCCGGGGAAAATAAGCTCTGTTTACTGTGGAATACCTCTTGCAGTTGTTCAATGTAAAGTCAATTTTTCAACTTTGAAACTAGTTAATATTAGACTCCACCAGCCGTCTGTTGCCCAATTAGCTCTGTTGCTGCCGTGTTGATTTGGCATCTCTGAGCTCAAATGCTTAAACAGGACGTGACTGTAAAATGTGAGTGAAATATGTTGCTATAATGTTGCAGAAACTGATACCAAAAACATATATTCTGTCCATCCCAGGACTCTTATTTAAAATTTGTTCATAATGAACACCTTTGATCTATGGATACATTAATACCATTTGATTTCATACAGAATGAATACATGCTTTCTGGTACATGCTGATATCGATACCAGATCCGGCTCAAACTGTTCTCCCTGTGGGTGTAAAATGTGAATCATAGCTTACAAACACTTTGATATGCAGCTACATGTTACAAAATCATGACATCTTTAAAGATTATGATGTGTATCATGTTTATTGTTAATTATTTGTAACATGTACCTTATAGCACTTTTTTCCCGTATCATAATTAGGAAGCTGGGGTCAAAACACAGGGTCAGCCATGATACAGCGCCCCTGGAGTAGATAGGGTTAAGGGCCTTGCTCAAGGGCTCAACAGTCACAACATGGCAGTGCTGGGGCTTGAACCACCGTCCTTCCGATCAGTAACACACAGCCTTTACCAACTGTATGTGCATTATGTGCATTAGTTATCTGGCTTGCCGTGGATAAGATCAGGTTTTGTTCCACTTTGGAAACAGCTGCTTTATTGTCTCCAATGCAACAGAGCCCCTCATTATCAAGGACAATAGGGACTGATCATTTGACTGGCATCATTAATCAGGAAATGTATGCAAATCATGGTCAACTCATGTCATCTGTTGATTAATGTGGCAATATATACTAGGATTAAGCCATGTAGTATCACTTGACAGCGGATGTTGGTATGCTGCATTTTACAATGAGAGTATGAGTAAATGAGCTGATACTGGATATCAGCATCAATACAGATGCATCCCCTATAACGGGATGCCTTAATGTGTTTATCATCTCACTATTCCATTTCATGACTCAGTAAAACATGAATAGGAAAGAAGGCTGTACATGATGAGTCTGGCCAAGTTAGCCCAGATCACACACAAGTCGTTTCGGGGAACGATTAGCGAGTGAAACGTCTGATCCTAGAAAATCAATGGATAACTTGTCGTAGCCTCTGTACACACAATCATTCACGAACACCACTTACACATTACAGGAACTCAGCCATTTCCACATGATCGGACCTTTAAAGGAGTTCCTGGGAAGCCAGTGTTTCAGACGTGGAGCAGGCAGTCCGATCATGGCTCCCGCATACTGGGAAATCTTTCTACCTTGATGGTATCTAAGCACTTGTGAAACTTTATTATACACTGCATTAGTGCGGCAGGAGAATATATAAAGAAATAAGTAAAGGTAGTTTTTACTGTGACGAGTGTGTTGTGTTATTCTGAACAGTCAAAAGTCCTGTCTTGACTTGAACGCACTTGTACTTATTAGAGCATCTTCTGATACTTTTTCGAGGCTTCTTCCTTTTACCGTCTCGCGGAGCCATCACTTGGGATCGAAATCTATATTTAGATGTCCATAAAGCTGCTCTGTGACAATTATGTTAAAAGCACTATACAAATAAAATCGAATGAAATATATGAGCATAGTTGCATCATAAAATGTAATACAAATGCGGGTAGTAAACATGAGGTGCGTTCGTGGTGGTTGAGAGCAATTCCTGTTTACATCTAACCCCTGGATTTCACGATGATGGTAAAAGCTCAGGCGCAGACACTTGTTCCAATGCGAAATGTTGAATGGCCTGGATCAAATAGAACACTGTTAAACAGCAAACAAAGCAGCAGGGTAAAGCTCAATTAAAGATGTAGATACATCATGCCACGTGGCTCCATTAACACAGTCCTGTCTACATCTCTCTTAATTAAAGAGATCGAAGTGGGAGACTCTCTATCACTCCAGCACAGACAGATTAACAAAGGAGGGACATGGAGATGGAGCAACGGAGAGGCAGATGCTGCCCCTGATTTTATCACCTTAATTAATCATGCTTCACTTTAATTAGACGCTCGCCTGTAGGCAACAATATTGGATGCTGCCAATAACAGAAAACAAAAAGTTTATTAAAAGCAGGACAGTGCTCTAAGAGAAGACGGATACAGCAGACCAAGGATTATTAAGTTTTTAAGTCCATGGGGATCCGATGGACGCTGTTGCAGGTGCTGAGTGAGCAACGGGTTTATGTTTCTTAATACACGCTTGAGAGATCGGTTCTGTGCTTGTGACCTGAAATCCCAAGACGATCACTGCTGAGTTCTTAAGTCAGACCTATGACCCTTAAATCCTCAGTTCCAAGCTTCCACTGCATTAATAACACAAGCTAAATAAATAACCACAGTGCTCCCAGAACATGCCTTCATAAGTGCAGTATGCTTCATAGAGAGAGGTATTTGTATTTCTGCTCTCCTGGAGATTACACTAAAGACCTCACACTTCTATTCAGAAGTTTTGGTGTGTTCATATAACACTCTCCCACGGTACAACTTCTGTTTTTTTTTTTCAGGATTTCCCTAAAAAGTAAATGTTCCTGTGACACTCTGACGATTTACATTTTTCATATGAGGCATGGTTCCAAGTGCAACAAGGAACACTTTAATGTAGAGTTCTTTTAGGTTCGTTTCATGCGCTTCTGTTTGTTATGCCACGGACTTTGTTTTTCCTCCCCGTCTCTGTTCTTTCGCTAAAGCGTTATGCAATTGTGCCAATGCATTTAATTACTTCATCTGTTCATGCCTCATTATATCTGTCCCTCACTGCGAGGTCTTCTTGTGCAGCTGAATCATTAAGTCTGTTCCACTTGTGTATTTCCTGGTTTTGACCCTTGTTTGTGTTGTTTTTGGCACTGATCATAGATTATCCTGTTTTCTCTCTCTTGCTTGCTTTTTTCGCAGTCTGTCAGGGTTTAATTTTTTTTTTTCATTAACAGCACAATTCCTGTCATGAACGTTAAATAAACAACTCCTTATAGAAAGATCTATCTGTTATTTTAAGCCTTTAATTGTCTGAGCATCCATTATTGTAAATTATTGAAAGAGCAAATTGTACTGCAAGTTTTTATTAATATGAAAGATAAATAATGTCCTCTTATCGTCTGTACCGCATAATCCTGTTTACAGGGTTGCAGGGGCCTGGAGTCTATCCCGGGAATCTTTGGGCGCAAGGCGGGGTACACCCTGGACAGGGTGCCAATCCATCACAAGGCACACACACATACACACACTCACACACTGTAGGCAATTTGGGAATGCCAATCAGCCTATTCTGCATATTTTTGGATTGTGGGAGGAAACCCACCAAGCACGAGGAGAACATGCACACTCCACACACACAGAGACAGAAATTGAACCTGGACCCTGGAGGTGCCGCCAAAAGACGAATAATCTCAATAAAACAAATTTATTTTCTGGTTTTCTTTAAAACTAAGAAGTGAGTTGGCTTCAAAGATTAAAATCCTATTGTAGATGAATTTCAAGTTTCATTTGTTTGGAAATTTTAAGTTTTCCTGTTTTTTTTCTACAGTGTTTCATGACTTAGCAATCATTATGGAAATGTTGCACAATAATCTTAAATCGCTCATTCAACAGCACTTTTACAGTAGAAGAACTTCAATATGAGGTAAGGATGCACGATTTGATTGAAAAAAAATCACATTTCGTAAATTTTGACAATATTGCAATTGTGGTTTGAACTGTTGTATGTGACTATTAAGTTTCCCCATCCATTTGCAGTTAGACAATTGCATGGGTCCATGTTGCGAATTATTTATGCGATTCATTCTGCAGCACATATCTTAAACATTACCATATACAGTACTGTAAAGATATAGTCACGGCTTTGCATGTACTGTAGGACATTTTAGCTGCTGAACATCCACATTAAGACTATATGCAAAATAAGGAAAGGAGATCCGGCTCAGAGAAGATTTACACAGACAATTATTGGCATATTATTAGTCATTTCAGTGAAATATGAAAAATCTGAGTAGAATGTAAACTAATATTTTAATCTCATCTAATTTCTGTAGTCTTATAGTATGGATTAGCACTGTGTTCTGTTTTATTGGTGTTTTATTAGTTTTAGGGTTAATATCACTATGAATTGCCTTGGGTGTCCTCATCAGAATTACACAGTTATCATGAACATATTGCAAAATAATGAAATTCTCAGGTTTTATTACAAATGACCAAACGTTCAGTCACAAATCGGGACTCAAATCAACTCTCTTGAAATGAGTTTCTCTCATTTTATACCATTTTCTTTGATTGGGTGTATGTGATTTTGTCAAGTCCCACATGCTAAAGTTAATGAATGCAGGAAGTGATTAAATGACACCAAATTTCAATACTTTTCATATGTTTAGATTTTTTAAAATTATTATTTTAATATACATTTTTCATATGAATAATAATAAAAATAACCATTTTGGACATTCCCCTGAAATTTATGTCCACCCTGTAATTTAGGGGTAACTGCCCTTGTTAAAATCTGGGTGACAGTGACATTAAATCTAATCATTTTGTCTTTCTTCGATAGAGGATTAAACAACTTCTGTAAGTACATTGTGTTTTTAGTTTGATGTTGTCAAGCTTAACATGTCCACATTGTCATGGCGAAATATTATTCATTCATTCATCGTCTACTGTATACCGCTTATCCTGTATAAAGGGTCACGCGGTGCCTGGAGCCTATCCCAGGAGACTTTGGGCACAAAGCGGGATACACGTTGGGCAGGGTACCAATCCATTGCAGGACACACACAAATACACACACACAAACACACATTCATACTGTACGGGCAATTAGGGAACACCAATTAGCCTAATCTGCATGTCTTTGGGCTGTGGAGGGAAAGTGGAGGAAAGTCGTACCCTGGAGGTGCGAGGTGACTAACCACTGAGCCCCAGGGTGGTCATATTTTGCAATTTGCTTGTCCATTAGCCACTTGCAGTTTATTTATAAAAAGTACTGGATCTTGACCATAGTGCATTTCTAACAGTCTAATGTCTGTTCTTTCATCGGCTTTACTGATTTATCCCGTATGCAGGGTCGGGGGGTGGGGTGGAGGGGGTATTAGACTTAGGATTTGAGGCAGGGTACACCCTGGATGGGGTGCAAATCCATTGGTGGAGGTTCAAGGTAACAGTGCTAACCACAGAGCCACCATGCCACCCGTAAAGTCTACTTAATAAAGTTAATATGAAGTTAAATCGAAGATCTCTTTTCTTTTTTTTTTTTTGGGAATTATGAAGTCTAAAAGGTGATATTGTGACCCAGTTCATTGTATTGTGTCATTGTATCTTCTTACCGCACTACAGGGGCTACAGAGGTGTGTATAATGCTGCCTTCTTCCTGGCTGTTTTATTCCTTCCTTTTTACCTGGGTGTTTATTCACAGTGCCTCTCAAGGCCTTCTCTAGTCACATGTCATCCACACAAACGTTCCCACAAAGACTTAGCGACGCAGTCACTTTCTTAAACCTCAGGGACAGGCACAAGAAGAGTGTTAAAGCAAAGCGAGTAAGGAGTTTGTGCTTACATCGGTCTGGTGACCTTGGAAGAGAACAGAAAAAAAAATTCTTCAAGCATAACCAAGTTTTCCTATGAAGCACAACTTCAGGGAAAAATACTACAAATTCTGTAATGAAATATAATTCCAAGCAATTTAACATAAGCTGACTGAGGCGGACGACCCTGAAAACAAGGAGGAATAATAAAAAAAAAAGAAATTCAGATAGTCACACATAGTAGAAATAAATCAAATAAATGCACTAAAAGGAGAATAAGAAAAAAAGGCTAATGGGAAGATGATTGGGAGCACACACACTCTCACATATCACTGATCCGCTAAATCATCCCTGATAAACCATTTTCACATGAGGTCCAGGAACAAACACATTGTTTTGGTTATTTCCGTGTGAATTTGGTTGATTTTTCTATACTATGTTCCAATGCTGATCCAACATCAGGGTCCCTGCTGGGGTGTTTTTGTAATTGGTGAATGGCACCAAATTGGAACAAGGGAAAAAGTGTTGGGTTTTGCCGCATACAACAAATTAATTACTTTACAAAAGATCGTTAAAAATAATGAAAAAAGCAATAGAAGCCTTTCTTCTACCAGTTTCAGTTTAATTTTGGTACCGTGCATTCCATGTCACTTAAAAGAAGTTTTACGGTTTATACCGCTTTATCCTGTATACAGGTTGCGGAGGGGGAACATCTCCCAGGAGACCTAGGGCACAAACCTGTGTACACCCTGGACAGGGGGCCAATCCATCGCAGGGCAAACACACTATGGGCAATTTAGGGCCACCAATTAGCCTAATCTGCATGTCTTTAAACTGTGGAAGGAAACCGGAGTACCTGGAGGAAACCCACAAAGCACAAAAAGAATATGCAAACTCTATTCCCGAGGTGGGGAATTGAACCCGGAGGTGCAAACCACTACACCAACGTAGTGCCTAAGAAGGATAAGTAAGTAACGTTTTTCAAATGAAACATTTTGTTATAGACAACCTTGGATGAAAGAAAATATTTTACTAAAACGAGCAAACATCCAAAGGTAGTGTTTATTTTGCTGTTAAACTGTTCACATTTCCTCTGTCCATAAATTACA
Organism: Clarias laeviceps; assembly: GCA_030014305.1. Lineage (NCBI taxonomy): Eukaryota > Metazoa > Chordata > Actinopteri > Siluriformes > Clariidae > Clarias > Clarias laeviceps. The sequence goes on from JAQMYJ010000038.1 coordinate 24,548,894, forward strand.
CTAGAAATGAATCCTTATTCATCTATGCTCCAGTAGCTGCTTTCCAAGAAAAATAAGGCCAAAGGTCATGATGCCAAGTGGGAAATCCCCTACGACGATGAGCACACACTGCAAAATAATACCATCCTGATGATTTATGCACCAGGAATGGTAATATGATTCTTTTTTCCTTGTTATGATCGTGTTTCAACTCCATCTCTTGCGCCCATACCCCCCCCAGGCACTCCATCTTGCCGTCGACAGCTGGAGATCACTACAAAAGGTCAGAGCTTGTGATAGCAAATGGGGAGGTCCATATTATGCAGCCAGAGGGTGTCATGTCTATTCACTGACAGCCCCCAGCCACTTCAATGTCATCCGAGCACACCAAGCTGCGCTCATCATACTTCTAACGACCCAGTATAGCCAGGAAAAGCACAATTTAGGCTGATTATAGGTCAAACTTGCAGTTAATTGGTTTAATGTTTCGATCCACTAAGCTAAAAGGTCTCTTTAAGCCCCTTTTAGAAATGCCCTTCAGACAAATACAGATGGCAAATACTTAAAAAATGTTTCTGAATACCACTTTGCCTGAAGCGGTTATTATTGGTAGACTGAAAAGCATTTGACAATCTATCTTGTCAATAAATTGTGTATTTCATTGTGATAAATTTAAAATCTAATTTTTACTGCTTGATTGTACAACCCCCTTTCTTGGGGTCGCCACAATTATTACCACTGGTTTTATGCCAGATACCCTTTTCATTTCTCTAGGCTTCGGACTGGCACCTCAGTGGCTGGGTATTATATATGGGAAAAGGGTTAAGGGCCTTGCCTAAAGTAGCAACCCAGTGGTGGAGGAGCTTGAATCCCCGAACCTCCAATCAGCAACTCAGGGCCTCATCCCCCTGAGCCACCACATTTTTACATTTTGGAAACAGGAGTTACTTATTAACGCAAATGCATTTTTTTCGGGGCAAAGTCATTCAGTTTCTGCCCTCAAAACATATTTCAACAACCAGAACTAGGTATTTTTATATTGGGAATTTCCAGTATACACTTATCAGCCATTATTATAAACATTAACGTTATAACCACTAAGGTTTTAGTTTCGCCTTGTGCAAACAGAGCTGCTCTGGCTCCCTGTGGTGTGGCTCCACAGACCCTCTAGAAGGGATAGTGTCATCTGGTGCTTTGACTTTGGCAGCACATTGAGGTGGAGCCTCCATGGATCAAACTTTTTTGTTCAGCGCGTTATATGGGTTCTCAATCGGACTGGGATTTGGGGAATTTGAAGGCCAAGTCATCAGTCCCCTGTGGTGCAGTAGGTGTTCTACCATGCTTCTGTCATGGCCAGCATTGACTTTTTTCAGCAAGTGGCACTTCATTGCCGTTTCTGTGAGACCAGACTGGACGAGCTGGCCTTTAGTCACCACAGGCATGGGTGAGTGTTGGGTGCCCATGATCCTGTCACCAGTCTACTGGTATATAACTCGTATTCAATGTTATGGCTAATCGGTGTATATACTTAAACCACTGAAACCGGCTGAACTGAGGATTATAGGATTATCACAGTAGGCTACACTTGCTCAGTTTCTCCTCCTAGGTTGCTCAGACTTGAAATGAATCATAAGGCGAATCTAAATATTATGCGCAGTACGTGGCTAAAAATAATAGCTTTGATCCTCTATACTGTATAGTACATGATGTATCAGACTGTTACACTCACAACTAAGAAAATATCCCAGCAACAGAGGGTACCATAGACTGAACACACACAGTCTTTCCTTCTGCCTAGTTATATTATTAAATCTGCTGTGTCACACACATCTATTTTGAAGTATTCCATCTCTACCAGATGATGGCGTCTCTCTGCAGGCATGGATCTGACCCGTACTTTCATTTTGTGGCCTCTGTCTTAGATTTCATAATGGATTTTACAGCTGTTGATCTTGTTAGCTTTGCATTTCTCACGTCTTCCTTTCAGTCCAGTCTTATGAGTGGAGATGGTGAAATACAAGGCTGACACAAGCTTAACCCAAGATCAGGACACCCCACTGTTTATTGACTGGGTAGGGAGTCTCATAAAGTGTATGTAGACATTATAAAAAGGCAATTATACATAGTTTGTGCTTCATAGTGTGTGACCACAAGACCAACATTAAACTAATTAGAAAGTAATCACAGATTTTGGGCTCCTGGGGACTTTAATACACTTAAACTGACAAATAATAAAAGAAACAGATTTCTCTTGTACTGGTTGTATTCACAGCTTAGCCTAATGACTCATGACATGTTTTAATATGATAACTGAAGGATGCACTGCAATCATAGCTAAAGTATTCACAATGATCACAAACTCCTGCTCCTGTTGAGGGGTCACCCCAGCGGACCATCTGATCCACACACAACCTGGCACGGGTTTGACACCTGATGGCCTTCCCGGCATGAATCTCCCATTTTATCCAGGCTTGAACTACATCCAGTGGTTGGGTAGTATGGGGTATAGAAACCCATCAATGGTGGGGCTTGAACCCAGATCTGCCAGACAATCAGCAACCTAGAGCATTAACCACCTGAGCTACCTCCCCCTAAAATATCCACTGATCACAAACTATAGTATACTGTATAGCTATACTTTACGTCTTGTTTCTATAGTTTACGGCTCCACTCCTACACCCCTGATCATTGTCATTATCTGCTTCTTGTTATTATAGTCTCACTTCGTCTTGGTTATTTACAGGTTATTCATCTTTGCTTGCATTGTTGCTATATTCTGTTTCTTTTTACGTGCCTCTTTGTATTTGATTCATAGTTTGTGTTCTCAATTATTACTCTCTTGCTGAAGCTGTCTATCATTGTGACCTTTGTGCAATATCGATGTCAGACTGTGACCTGGATTTCCTGAATAATACCTGATAGACCTGCATAAACAGCTTCTGCTTGAACACACAGCAGCCTCCACATAATCATTACACTCCTTATATACAAATAGGAGTACAGTGGTACCTCGGTGTATTCAGGATTTAATCCACTTCGAAGGCGAGTTTTTGAGGCAAAAATTTATATTGAGAAACACATTTTCCCATAGGAAATAACGTGAATGCAGATAATCTCGGTTCGTTTGCTATGTGGCAAAAATGCTTCGTAAATTCTTAAGGCAAAAATTCAGGCGGGGCGTTCGTATGCCGAGGTACCACTGTAATTAGTGATGTGGTAGGGTCTTCTGTGAAGATGCATTTATTTATCATTTTTTTCGAAGGTGTCTCTAGTGTCAGTGCCTCGTAACGGTCAGAAGCAATGAAAGTCTTCAGGGGGAGGGCTTCGTGCTTTGCGGTTTCTTTGCAATGCGACAAGCTGAAATTAACTTTTACGAGAGAGGAATAAAGATGATGATGAGATAATGACTGTTTCTAGCTGTGTTAGCATGAGCAGTAACAAGAGTAAACTTGTTTCATTGCTGTTCTGCAACACTAAATGCACCAACAATAGAGCAGGGAACCATACTGTATTTAGACCTGTCGATGTGATTCATTTCAAATCCATTTTTGAACATTGTGATTTTTTTTTTTTTTCAATTCGACAGCAATATTGTTTATTGTCTGGTTTGTTTTAAGCAGCCAGATTTTTTTACAAGTTTTAATGGATACTGAAATTCTGTGTATCTTTTTGTTCTTTATTTGGAAGTGGCAGTGCATATTAATTACAATTCTGAAAATACGGCAAAAGGTTTGAACAATATTTTTTCAATAAAAATCACCAAGCAGACAGAGCTTGGTCCTCCAAGATAGAAAATATTATCTGTGCACAATCTCAGTGTCTTCACTTGTTCTGTTTATGCTGGAAGTCTTTCCTATACCCCCGTGGCACAAAAATCTCACCTGCACGCCATCTCTCATTGCTCGTCATCACAATTCTCTCTGATGCGATCGTACGGCGCCTGGATCACGCTTACACTTGCAGTTAGGCCACACGCACCGCCTCTTCGTGTTTACATCCACATTAATTATTGCTTTTGGTAGCTTGACATATCAACAGTCCTAAGCACTGACTCAGCCTTTAGCCAAAGTACAGTCTGCTTTCTCGCTCATTTTGCGTCTCAAAAGGTGCAGGTTTCTGGGAGGTGACAGTTTATGCTCGCCCCGAGCACACATAAAGAGAGGGAAATGGAGAGAGAGAGACGAAAGGAGAGAGGCAGAAAGGCAGAGGGAGGATATAAGGAGAGCCGGGTAACTTTAATGAGGATCTTTTGTCGAACCAGCAACAAAACAAAATGCTTACAGTCCACTGGGATAAAAGCTCTAGTAAAGCAGAACTGAGAGAGAGAGAGAGCGAGAGAGAGAAGAAGGAAAAAGGGCTTGATTTGAAATATGGACGCACAGAGACCTCGGCGACGTTTACAACCAACACTCATCTTATCTGCTGTGGGAGATATATATAAAACTACAAAGCCCTGAGCATGCAGCCTTTTGTTCCACCATCTCCCTCCTGTGCAGGTCAAAATGTCACAGTCAAAGCTGAAAACTGAAAAGATACTATTGCTGAAGGATGACTTGAAACATGGAACATCATGTGCTCGACCTAATTTCTTTAATGCATATCAACAATAAGTTTTTTTTTTTTCATTATAGTGATATTGAAGGGAAAATATTCAGGGCATGTAGACCTTAGAGTCACAAAGTAAAAGCATACACACGCACCTCACCAAACATGGGAAGCATATTAACACCTGTCTATGTCAATAAGTTGGCAACATGGAGGCTTAGGGGTTAGCACTGTCGCCTTGCACCTCCAGGGTATGGGTTCGATTCCCGCCTTGGGGTTTGTTTGCATGTTCTCCCTGTGCTTGGTGGATTTTCTTCTGGTCTCTACCATGGTAGAAAAATGGGAATAAATACAGTGGAAACATAAATACTTTGTTAGACTACAGAGTTTCCTAGATAGATGGATGGATTGATGTTCTTAAATTAGGGCTGTATTGAGTATTCAATCAATTAAATAATTTTAATATTGAAATAGTACATTTACAACTTTCAATTAATTATTAAACCTTTAACTTTTACCCCATCTGGTGTACTTATCTTCTCTACTACTTATCCTGTGTATAGGGTTGCATGGGCCTGGAGCCTATCCCAGGAGACTTAGGGCACAAGGCAAGGAACACCCTGGACAGGGTGCAAATCCATCACACACACACACACACACACACACACACATACACACCAGGCAATTTGGGATCTGTATGTTTTTGGACTGTGAGAGGAAACCAGAGTACCTGGAGGAAACCCACCAAGCACAGGGAGAACACGCAAACTCCATGCACGCAGACAGAAATGGAACCCTCGACCCTGGAGGTGCAAGGCCACAGTGCTAACCACTACGCTGCAATACCGCCTCTATTTCTAGTACCTAATATTAAAATTATAGAAATACCAAGTTAGAACTTAAAACAAAGTGTACAGCAGGAGCCTGTGCGGACCCTAATGGGTCCAATTTATTTTCTTGTAGAGTTTATAATTATTTGAATATTTGATCATTTATTAAAATCATTTTGAGTTTTTAGAAAAGTATTGGCAAACATTCTCTTAATGAGATCATTTCTAAAATTATTTGCTGTTAGCCTAAATGAATATAATTTAATTTTAATAGTTTTAATTTGAATAGTTGAATATCCTGGTTTAAAATGCAATGAGCTCTATCCTCCGTATTGTGGTCTAAAATCCACAAGCAAAACAAATTTGTAATCCGTTGGCATGTATTACTTAAAAGGATTATTAAATCCATTGCATTTTCTTTTTTTATCGGTTATGAAATCCTACATGAAAATAAAAGCTATACAAACATCTTGTCTACGCGCAATATTAACTTTTTTTATTTCCTGTTTATTGTTGATTTAACATAATTTGATGATAGAATTCTGTCTCTGGCTTGAAAGAAGGCACAGATCTAATAAAAAATATATTGGTGAGCAGCCAAGGTATGAGCTAAAGTCTTGTGATATCAGAACGTGTTGAAAGCTGTAGAGGAAACAATGGTTTTGTCTTTATCTTACGATTTCTTGTGAGCTACTGTATCTCCTGTATATATAATACGCACGCTCAGATTAAGCAGTGTTAAGTGCTACTGATTATCTTTCTTCCTTTAAAATAATCTTTGATGAAGGAATGTTATGCAAGTCTATTCAAGTCTGAAGTCAGCCACAGTGATGCACTCAAGATGAGCGGCAAGTTTCCACCATGTTGCCAAGAAAGTACTTTTTTGTACATGACTATATACAGAATGTTTCAGTAGTCAATCCCATAGGCAAGTGTTGGAGACCAAGATAACAAACACACGTCTCTCTTTCTCAAGCGTGACACAACTTGTGAAAGCATGACACAATCTTGCCCCAGCTATCAATCAAAACCCACTGGAATGGATAGTAATGGAAATAAATTAGGACTCCATATTCGCCATGCACCGGAGTAGCATTAGTGCATCTAATCCCCTTTAAACAAGGGACTTTTAAGCTGTGCATACAATCAAAGACAAGATCCCTCTGATTAAAACATAATCACCTTGCTGACCCAGCAACACCCACTCATTCTCTTTCTCTCTTACACACACACCTACACAAACAGAACATGTACTGCATACTATATGGGGGTTTTGAAGCTGAACAGGCTTGAATAAATCTGATTTACTTTCTTCAAAGCAAATCCTGCACCAGTAATAAATAATAGTAATAAATAATAGTAATAAATAATAGTAATAAATAAGTAAATAAAATAAATTTAACAATATATCCCTACACTTCAAATTCGGGCTTTGTGTTCTATTTGGAAGAAGGTACATTTATAAGATTGCATTTACAAGAACAACTGTCTTAAAAAGTCTCTTTCTTTGACCATTTGTCAAAATACACACCATGCAACCAGATGGCGGGGCTAGTTTGTTTTAACACTGGTTGTTTTTTTGTATTGCGAAAATTATTTTAATCCACACTACATCCGGTGGCAGGAGTTTGAATTGAACCCGGGCCTTCTGCATGGTAGGCAAGAAACCTGATCACTGAGCCACCAACGTCCCTAACTTGTTTTAATGCTGGTGACCAGGGGAAATGAATCAATGTGTTTCAATACTTTTAACCATTACACAAACAGACAGATTGTCCCACTCAAAGCTTTCCAGATGATATTTAAAATGAATCACAGATTATGTGTTCTAGTGCAAGTATGCTGCAATACATTATGATATATTACATACACTGAACAATCACTTCATTAGGTACACCTTTTCAACTGCATGTTAATCTAAACATCTAATCAACCAAACAAATAGCAGCAACTCAATGCATTTAGATGTTTAGACATGGTCAAGACGATCTGCTGAAGTCCAAACAGAGCATGAGAATGGGAATGAAAGGTCATTTAATTGACTGCCATGGTTGTTGGTTCCAGATGGGTTGGTCTGAGTACTTCTGAAACTGCTTATCTACTGGGATTTTGACATACAGCCATCTCTAGGGTTTACAGAGAATGGTCTAAAAAAAGAAAAAAAAACTCCAGTGAACAGGCAACAGAAAATGCTTTGTTGATGCCAGAGGTCAGAGGAGAATAAAAAAAAGAATCTATCCTGCCTTATATCAACGGTTCACGCTGCTGCTGCTGGTAGTGGTGGTATAATGGTGTGGTGCATATATTCTTGGCACACTTCGAGCCCTTTAGTACCAACTGAGCATAGTTGAAATGCCACAGCCTACCTGACCATGTCCATCCCTTTATGAGGACAGGATTACACGCCTTGTCACAAAGCTAAAATCATCTCAAACTGGTTTCTTGAACATGATCATGAGTTCAGTGTTCTCAAATGGAAGCACAACTCACCAGAACTCAATGTCAATATATATAATGAATCAATTGAGCATTTTAACATGCTGTCACTTTGACTTCCTGTTTTAACAGGAAGTATATAAATTACTGTAATTCAATCCATTAACACCAATCAGTGGTTTTAACAATTTCAAGTTCCACCATCATGTTCTTGCAAGTACTCAAGAGACAGGTCAGTTACCACTAAAAAACAATAACAATGAACCATGATCTGGGTTCACAGAGTGTGATATAAAAGAGCTTTCTTTTTAATGTCTAAGCCAAGAAAGAAAAACTGACTGGCAATAAGAGTAGCTCATCAGTGGCTTTACACCATGGGATTTTGGAATAGCAGTCATCCAGAGTCAGCGAGTCTGCCTACGAGTACGATACGCTGTGCATTAGGAAGCTAATCTTCAAAAACCACTTTGTATCTCTCTATATACATCTTTTCCTATCCCCACACTTCTATTCCTTCCCCTGCTCTCGAGACATCCCTTTGAGGCCTTAAAGCAAGCTAATCTTCCTCTCTGCTTTCTTGGCAAACCATGCAAAATGATTTCTTTCGTTCCTTGGAGTCTTAGACATCATAAACCACCAGCATGGCTTGGCGATCAAGGCTGATAAAGAGAAAGAAGCTGGAGAGTGAGAAAATAGAGAAAAGATTTAGTGCCGTCCCTTAAAACAATCGGCACTTTGAAAGTGCTGCGAGCATCAGGATCTTACAGAATTAAGCACTTTCTTCAGTCAGAACCGTTAGACGCAACTTTCTCCTTAAATAGCAGACAGAAGCATCAATCTATCCTGGCATAACTCTCAAGAAAATCTACAACCAGAACAAGTCATAATGGCACCAGAGTTCCGTGGATAAACCACACCATTTTTCAGCGCCTTGAGCAAAGTTGATTGTCTGCCAGCTCTAAGTTGCAAGGGCTGCCTTTTTTTCATCTACAAACCATAATAAATGGCTAATTGGCTAATCACCAACTATGAAGCAAGGTGCATATTACCTTAAATAAACAACACAGTTTGTCAAGAGCTAGTAGGAACTTGCTTCAGCTTCGTTAATCACCACAGTGGAGGAACTGACTGCAGGCATACATTCCATCATTACAGTCATACACGGAGGAATTACTTACAGACGCCACCTACAGTTGTAATTACCGTTAAAGTAACCTGACTAAACATTTGATTTTTAAATGAGTGGCTAGACAAGATGACACAGTATCCCACAGACACCAAATGTAGTCAATCCAGTGGTGTCTGCCATTTGCTTCTTTAGTGTTATCCCAAAGCTCTGAGGGTTGTTGTAACAAGCAATTCACTTCTGTCTCACCCTAAATCCTTCCTTGAGGTAGTAAATGTCTACCTCAAAGTGCATCCACGTCTTCACCAATAGACTACGGATACTGATGTACCTTCTGCTTAATTTTAATATCAACATATACTAAAGACTGAGATGGATTGGCATCCCAGCCTGGTGCTATAAGCTTCCTAGGATAGGCTTCAGGCCCCTGCGACCCTATATACAGGGTATAGCGGTATGAACAATGAGTGAGTGAGACAACAACAGATCTATAAGAGTTTATAAAAGGATATTTGTTTAATCACTATAAAAAGAAAAAATGTGATCAAGTATCATGGCTTAATTGCACGTGAACTTTCCTCCTTTTGGTGATGTACATTACCTGGCCACAAAACGTTTGTCATTTCACAAGGGTCAAATTATCCGCCTGCAAAAAATTTTAATGACTAATTGGTTTAGAACAGTAATAGTAATAACACATCATAACCACCTGGAAGGATAGTGCTGAACCCTCAACTTCATAGATGAAATGTGGTCAGAATGAATTCATGAATGACTTGGTGAAGTTGCATTGAAATAAATAAAAAAAAAAAACTATTTTTAATATGTTTAATAGTGAAATTTAAGCATTTCCACGGGACATGGACGGATAATAAACAGCTGTGTCGCCATAAAAAAAAACACTTGTTAGTTAGATTAATCAGAATAAAAAAAAAAAAAAGTTTCAAGATTTAACTTTGGAGAAATAGGAAAAGGCCATGTGGTCTGATGAGTCCAGATTGACCCTATTCCAGAGTGATGGGGCAGATCAGGGGAAGAAGGGAAGAGCATGAGGTAATGCACCCACCATGCAGGCCTCTGGAGGCAGTGTTATGATCAGGGGTTGCTTCAGTTGGTCAGGTTTAGAATCAGCAACGTTATGTGGCAAAAAATGAAGTCAGCTGATGACCTGAATGTACTCAATGACCAGGTTATCACATCTATGGATTTTGGCATTAGAATATTCCAGGACTCAAGTGGTTTTGGGAGCATGAGGAAATTTGAATGCAAGAATTTACAGAAATCTTAAGTTCGTAAGAAAACTGTTTTTTTTTGCTAACGATTTTGTGTGTATGTTTTGAAAGAGAACCTTTAAAAATACAGATTTATGTGATATGAGATCAATATTTCAGCCTTTGAGTTCTAGTGGAGCATTCTGGCTTGAAATAATTCTAATGAGTTAAAAACTTTTAACATAAGAACAAAAATTTGAAGGTTTATATGGTCACAATGGTAAAGCACATTTACAATAATCTGATAGTCAATACATTTATTTGCACAGTCACCTGGCTAATTTGTTGCTCACAAAGGCAAAATGTCTTATCTCACTTTCATCCCCCAAGCTTTATACTGTATCTGCCTTCCGGCTCCCATCCAAAATCCACCCACTCCCAAGACAAAGTCCAGTGTAGACCTTTGATTTGAACACCACACCAGTTCTACTCTCTGCGGCAAAAAATGTTTCCAGACGCAGCTTTTCTTGTTCAGATTTTCTCAAGGACTTTGTGTGGGCGTAAGGTATGCGAAACACCAAACTGTATTCAAATATTTATGCCCCAAACAGTCAACCTGTTAAAAAATTACTAAATCAGTGTGAGCGAATCAGTGGATAATAACATTCTGTTATTTTACATCATTCAAAGTAAGTTTATAACAGGTCATATATTAATGAAGCCTATTTTAGGTGAGGCTAATCCACTGACAGAATACAGAATGTCTGATTTTTTATACACATAGCTAGCCACTACTCTACCTCCAGAGTATTTCGATTTTCAGTGTGGTTTGCTCGCCTTAATTCTGTGCATGTACACGTCTCTATATTGAACACCATTTATCAAGCTAGATATAGAAACAAATTGTTTGCAGGAGCATGTATGTGGTATTCAAGGAAATCCTGTTAGTTCTGAAAAATGTTCATATCCTATAAGAGCTCCTGAGAGTGTGTATATCTATGTATGCCTCCTCAGTAATGCGATCCTTGATTAATACGCCTTAAATCGAATTAAGAGTTAGTGATTTATTTATTTATTTCGTCATCAGGCTTAATTTCATTTTATATGAGTTTAATGAAACCTTCAGGAAGTCATTTAATATTGAGAGCTTGAAAGAAATAAAAGTGCCTACATGAAGACTAATAAGACTGGCTGTTCAATGAGGACAAAGTAAATGACACATTACAAAAAGAGAAAGAGTTTGGAAAGAGTGGGAGCTTACGATCTGTAAAGGTTGAGCTATATTATTTGAGGGTTTAGTGATGTATAGTCATCATTATGACACTGTAAGCTTTGCCTTTTATTGAGTTTTTTGTCCGTCACTAAATAGACAGCAGCTGTCCCATAAACCTAGATGTAAAAAATATATACAGTATATAAGTTTTACTACCAAAATTTTGGCAAGATTTTTTTGTTCAGTTTGACCTTAAATTTATTATTATTTTTTAATTACACACAACCAATAGCATCAACGCCTATCCATCTCCATCCAAGATCCTCTGTAGTCCAACTAGAGACTGTGGAGGCCAATCGTGACCATTTGGTTCCCATTTGTACAACCATGGTAGGACGTCCGGTCAACATTCACATGCACGTTTACACACTATAGGCAATTTGCAAACGCCATTTAGCCTAATCTGCATGTCTTTGGACTGTTGGAGGGAACCAGAGAACCCAGAGGAAAGCCACCAAGCACAAATCAAACCCATGACCAAGAGGTGCAAGGTGGCAGTGCTAACCACTAAAGCCACCGTGCCGCCATCAGCGCCTATTTCTATTCCTTCTTCTTCTTGTTATTAATTTGTACTTCTCAAACACTCCTAAAATGTACTTCAAAAAGGAAGCAATCTATTGAAGAAAAGATAGACTTACACATTTTGACCTTGTGATAACTTTGATCCTGTGTGAAGCAAAATCAGTTCAATTGCTGCTTATAATAAATAATCGTGCAAACATTCAGCCTTTTGTTTGATATATTATGGTAATGTGAGACATAGCTGGCTACTTGCACTGCCAGTTTAACAACTTCTTCCTATACGATCCACTGCAAGTTCCACAAACAAATTTGATTATAGCACCCAATATGGTGGCAAATTAATGTGTGAAAATGATTCCTCATCCTCCCAGACCCACTCTTTACTGATCCACTCAGTTCTGAAATCGGTCATAGAATCCATAGATGTAATATACATTCAGTACATTCAGGTTGTCAGCTGACTTTCTTTTTTTCCCACATAACGTTGCTGAGCTCAGACCTGAGCAACTGAAGAAACCCTATATCATAACACGGTCTCCAAAGGATTGTACAATAAGCACTATGCATGATGGGTGCATCACTTCATGCGCTTCCCTTCTTACCCTCACGCCCCATCGCTCTGGAATAGGATCAATCTGAACTCATCAGAAGACATGACCTTTTTCCATCACTCCAAAGTCCAAGCCAGTACTGCAACACTGTTTTGCAAATACTCATACCTGAATGCATATGTAGAAATATTTGCTGTTCATTTACCTGCATTTTTATCGCAGATGTTTTTAGACTTCCAAGCGAGCCAGAACCAAATCAAATGCAAGCATCTAGCAGTCGAGTCAGACTCCACAGTCCTGGGATTTGAAACAAAAACCTCTTGGAACCTCTAATAACCCTATTTTAACCTATTAGGATCCTACGGCTGTGTTTTGTTCTAAATATCTTTTTTTCAATAATAGTACTATGTCACAGACAGTATCATCTGCCAACGCTAAGCACACCTACGCAGTAATAGCATGCACTGCCTGCACTAGGTACACATACTGCATTCAGATTGAAGGGAAGAGTGTTGAAAGTAGGACTCAGTCTATCCCTGGATCAGAGGATCGTATTACTGCGGAAGAACAGAGAGAGAGAGAGGAAGAGCGAGAGATACACAAAGGCTGCTTTCAAAGCAGACAAAAATGAGAAAGGGTACATTAATCTGTACCTCCATACAGTGCCAATTCCAGATTGCGTTCTTTTTGTCCTTCTTTACTTAATTCCTCCGTTTCTTCCTTAGTTTTCCCTGGTTTCTTGAGTTCCTTGACGGCTGAATGAAACTCCCGACTAACCTGCAGGGACGGCAAGTCAATGCGATTTGCCACCAGCAAACTTTGAACTTTCCTACCTTTCTGTGTGTCTATGTGCATAGACATGGGTGTGTGTGTGTGTGAGTGTGTGAGCGTGTGTGTCAATCCATGCACGCTCCTCCCACTTCCCTTCACTCTCCAGCAAGCATGCCTTAGCAGGTTTGCGTCTCGCCTTAGGATCAAAGGCTCCTCTTTCACCTCTCCTCTCTTCCTTCTCCCTCTCTCACTCCTTCTTGATATTCTCTACTTCACTCTTCATTGTTGCTGACTTAGCCAGAACAGAAAAGAAACCTTTATCCCTTCCTCCGAGGGCACACACGCCCTTCCAAACTGGTGAAATGAACTGCCTTCATGTTCTTTCTGACCTACACATGAAGTCTTGTTAGATCCAAAAGTGAAAAATGAGGGGACTATACGCAGCACTTAAAAGATTATTCTAATTCTGGTGGGGAACATCAAGGGCAGTTTTACAAACCGGTCTCTGATTGCAAACTGAATTTACTGGAGGTCTGTTTCAGTATGGCATAAAACTTTATCAAAGCTTGATGACATCTTGACAGAAAAAAAAACTAATTAAATAGGAAAGAATACCATAGTAGTCCCATACAAGTATAAAGAACTTTGGTTTGCATCTCCAGTAATATATTGCAGTAACATAATAGAAAGTTTGTTCTCTAATATAAAATATTATGACAAAGCAATATGGATTTAATGCAAAATAACAGAAGACTTGTACATAATAGGAAGAAATGTGCAATATACAAGGGCGTCTGTGTCAGACTGGGACTTTTCATTGTGCAGAATAACAGAAAACACTTATGAGAGGAGAGAAAAAAACTGCCTTTATTTCTCTATATAATTCCTTGCCATACTAATACACCTATCCCATTGTTTCACTAGTGCTTGGATACCATCAAAGTAGATGTTTTCTCAGAACACCGTAGCCATGAAACGCTGTATGAAACGCTGGCCTCCCAGGAACTCCTTTAATGTCCCAAACATGTGGAACATCACTTCGACTGAGTTCAACACTGTATGACTGATGTGGCAATAACTCCCAGCCAAGTTCCTATAATCTGCAAGTGTTGCAACGTACAATATGAAGTTTTGCATTATCCTGGAAAAACAGAAAGCTTTTGGTGATCATACCATGGAAAGGGCCAGTAAAGGAGCTCCTGGGAGGCCATTATTTCAGTAGAGACGATGACTCTGGTCTACTGAAAAAGCTTTATACCTTGATGGTATCCAAGCACAAGTGAAACGCTGGGATAAATGCATTAGTGCAGCAGGGGATTATATGGAGAAATAAAGATCTATCCTGGTTTTTATTCTGGGAAAATTTAATGATCAAAAGTCCCGGTTTGACTCGAACACTCCTTGTGCAAATTATGAAGACAAGTTTGGTAATCGGCAACATTTGCCAAATTTTTTCGGACTATCATATATGTTTGGAGAAAGGATTTAAAAAAAGAAAAGAAAGAAAGAAAGAAAGAAAGAAAGAGGGAAATATTCAGCTTTGGAGGGGTGGAATATATTGTTGTCACCTTAAATAGCTACAGCCGCATGACAAAAGACAGCAAACACAGCAAGAGTGCAAAGTCTAACTCCAGCATTCACCTGATAAATGAACCAGCAGCCGTCATTTGCAAGAGTGTACGTAGCAGACACAAAGATGAAGCTAATGGTAAACATTAGCTCGCTTTGCTAATGCACCGTGGTATAATCAAGCATTCCTATCAGGCAGCAAAAAGGCCCTTTGTCATTCAGGATCCTTCAGCACTCATTAAGCTGTTAGCATAGTGACTGACAGTTCCTCTCACGTGCCTCTTATCTACACAGGCAACCAGCAGTGCTTGAATAAACGTGAATGCACTTGCGCGCACACACACACACACACACACACACAGTCATTCATGTGAAGCTGCCTTAGATTGTACCCTACATTATAATTACATTGTATGCATTATGTCTTATACACGGACTATGTGTACATGTTCACTGGTTGATAAAACAATGCAATTTCCTTTAGAGGTCCAATAAAACTAATCAATACAAAATAATTGTAAGCACGGGACACTAAATGGCCAAAAGTTTGTGGACACCAGACCATCACACCCATTTCTGAACTGTTACCGCAAAGCTGGAAACACAACTTGTCACGATACTAACCGGGATGATCAGAAGATTCGGCACACTAGCGGTTAGCCCTTTGTAGCGTGGATGGTAAAC
>JAQMYJ010000038.1:24564490-24580544 GCA_030014305.1 Clarias laeviceps
CCTCTTATACTTCCTGGTTCGCGACCGCCTTACTTCCGGGTCCTAGTGCCGGTCGCAGATTGAGTGTGCGTGACACAACTGTATAGAGCATCTTGTATGTTACAGCATTACAATTTCCCTAACAATATGACAATACTGGTGACATAGCGAAACGGCGCTTAGCACTTTGGCCTTAAAACTCCAGGGTCAAGGGTTCGAGTCCCGCTTCAGGTCGTGGTGTTTGCATGTTCTCCCCATGCTTGGTGAGTTTCCTCCTACAGTCCACATGCAGATTAGGTTAATTGCCCCTAGACAGTGTATGTCCAGGGTGTACTCTGTCTCATGCCCAAATTCTCCTGGGATAGGCTCTAGGCCCCTGCGACCCTATCCAGGATAAGCAGTATAGAAGATGAATGAATATGACAATACCAAGTGACATAAAGTACGCATGAATGCCATGATCAGGTGTACACAAACTTTTGGCCATATACTGTATGTATATATGCACAGTATTTATGCATGTATGTATTTATCGCAGAGACACTGCGGACTTAAATGATGATTTTAAAGGTTTTGTTTCAAGTTTGAAAGTTATAATGAACTATTTTAAAATGACTAGAATTAGACTTAATGATATTTTACTTGGATAAGATTTCATTTGCTATGGTATCATTTTTGCACTGTAAATAATAGAAATAATGTCTAAAAGGCTTAAACTGTTCACTGGGTATTTATAACTCATCAGTCATACCTCATTTTAAGTTAATTTTAGTCTTAGAGGTCTTCAAATTGCGTCTGTTAATTTTCCAGTTGAAATACAACTCGGATCTTGCATTCTGGCATGCTTGATTCTCTTTCTGTTTCATTCAATTGAAGAAAGCACCAGTTCAGTGTCTATAATTTTAAATGAACCAAGGATCAAAGTCAGGCCTCGAACCTGGACCCTGGAGCTGCAAGGCGACAGCGCTAACCACTAGGCTGCCCAGGAATAAACAATACTGTGCAAAACTCATTTCTCCATATTAAAACTCTTAAAACTCAAACGGCACAGATACACGCCGGCAACACAGCAGAGGTCAATCACAGGTTTTATTGATGTGAAAAAAAATATATCTGTGCTATTTCTTTGCCTATATGACTCTTTTATTAATTTTTGTCATGAACAGTTCATCATATTGCCTATGTTGTGCTAAAAAAAGGATATGTCTGTCCATACCACACAATCCAGAGCCCTATATATGTTTATAAAAAATTTTTAAAAAACAGCAAAACAAAAAATTGCTTTTTTTAGAGTGAGTTTTAAGTTTTAAGGGTTAAAGTAAATTAAAAGATGAAGATTAAATTAAAGAACTGGGAACAAATGTTTTATTGCCACTAAGCTGCAAAGTGCCCAAAGAAACAATTTATGTAATAACCTTAGCAGCAACCTCATTTCCCCTCTTGTCTGTTCCAACCACTAAGCCTTCAGCATCACTGCTATACTAATCACCAGCCTGATCATCTGCGCTTGTTTCTCACAGATCACTGTGTGACTTAAACAAAAAAAAAAAACATTCCTCTGAAACTGCTTAGGTACAGGGACTGGACTTCAGGAAGCCTGGAGAACTATTGCTCAAGACTACATAAAATAAAATACAAGACGGTCCGGTCTTTTTGGGAACAAAATATGAATAAATGAGGGTTTGGGTCAAGACTTTTGCACAGTATTCTATATGGATGTATATTTTTGCAAATCCAGCTCAGAATCATCCTTCATCGAGAAAGCAGTCTGATGTAAGTTTCACTAGAACTGTCAGAACATTTCCACCTTAAATAAATGATGGCCACTGCTGCTTTATTCAAAATAAATATAAAACGTTGAGTCCTGGGCAAAGTTGAGCTCCGAGTCAGAGGAATGTCTTACCATATTTTTTTTCTTTAGGATTGTTGTGAAATTCACGATTTAAAAATTAATGCAAAGAGCAGGAATTTAAAAGAGAGTGGAGATGTGTGTTTTATGTACACGTGCAATAGAGAACCATGTAACTGTCCAAGATAATCAAAAAGTGAATTTTGAACTTTTTAAGAAGTTAAGAAGATATCTTACCATGTTACAAAAACTGTCATAAATCACCAACGTACTGTAGGAAAAAAAGAAATTAATTATTTACTCCATCTAGAATATCTGTGTAATTGTGAAATCTTTCTCCTATAGTCTAATTGCTACCCATAGATTATGCATTGTTGTAGTAAATATAACTTACTACAATTAATGTGTTTTACAGCTGTTCACGATTAATTGTGCAGCCCCTATAATGCACATATATATATATTTCAAGCCTTTTGAACCTTGTTCTAAGCTAAAATTTAAGTTTCAAGTACCGGAAATTTCCATGTTCTTGCCGTGCTTGGTGGTTTTGCTCCGGTTTCCTCCCACAGGCTGAAGACATGCATATTAGGCTAATTGGTGCTCTCAAATTGCCCGTAGTGTGTAAATGAGTGCATGAGTTTGTGTATGTTTATGTGTGCCCTTTGATGGATTGGCTCCTTGTCTAGAGTGTACCCCGCCTTGTGCCCTAAGTCTCCTGGGATAGGCTCCAGGTCCCTGTGACCCTTAATACAGGATAAAGCGGTATAGACGATGAATGAGTGAGAGTACAGGAAATCTGATCATCATACATTCATGTTATGTGCTGAAGACAAAAATCTATAAAAAAAACAGTATAACATTTAATCCTTAACCCATTTTTAACCCCTAAAACCCAAGTGGCACAGATCTGTGCCGGCAACACAGCTTAGGTCGATGACGATTAAAAAAATATATGTGCTCATATGCAGCCTTGCCAGTGTGTGTCAGATTTCACAATGTGTATTTGGGTTTTCAGATGTAGAACAAAAGTTATCATTACTTTAATAAAATGAAAATTTTACCCCAATGTGGGAATGATATTGCAAATATTAAAAAAACTTTAGAAATGAGCATATTATTATTATTATTATTATTATTATTTGGTTGTAGAAACAACCGAAAACAACCATAAAAATGTGATCATGTGTATCTGCTATTTCTTTAACTGTGTGAACCTTCGTGTTTGAATAGTTGGTTAAAAAAAAATTTTTAATCAGTTAATTTTTTACATTTGCTTAAGTTGTACTGAAAAAAAGGACGTCACTCTACACTGCACTATCATGATTAGATGCTGAACCTTCAATACATCACAACATAAATATTTGAATGACTGTAATTTGTTCTACTGTGATTTGATCTTGAAATAAAGTTTATGTCCTGTAGAAGGCAGCACAAGAACTGTTTTTTGTTTTTTTTTGGACAAATTGTTGTTTTGTTGTTAAATTCTGCTCTGTGGACAGAACTGTCACCCCTATAAAGAATATATAACACTATTATGTGTTACAATGCGACTCAAATTTTGACACTAGTACATGATCACTCCTGATATTTCATGCTGCCTGCCCCAGATAAAACCCCAGCCAAACTGTGACCTTATAGGTTAAAACCTTTTGTTCTGCCCCGTTAAAGGGCTAAAGCTTACATCAATGGCCGGAATAATGGGCTGAGGTGGCAGACAGAGAGCTACTCCTGTTCTGAAGGGCTCTAGGGAGAGGGAGAGGGTGAGGGTGAGAGAGCGTGAGTGTGTGAAAGAGAGAGAGAGAGAGAGAGAGAGAGAGGAGGGGGAGTGTGGGTATTGCGAAGTGAGGATTGAGTTTCATCACCTGTTTAAGTTACACACATACACACATGCACACACAAACACACACTGACACACACAGTCTCTCTACACCCCTGGGATGGGCAGCAGCTGGTGATCCGCATTTCCACAGCTTTGCTTGCCAGACCTTTCCTGGATTGTGTGAAAGTGACGCCTCACATGGAGCAGCCCTCTGCTCTCGTAAACACAACGCAAGCACAGTGGCAAAAACCAAGCAACACATCGGAAGCACAACCTTGAGCAGAACTGCTCTAAATCCATGAGCACAGAGGAACAGTGATAACGTTGTTCATTCTGGATTAAAGAAGAAGGTGTGTGTGTGTGTGTGTGTAAAGATGCCTTTAAAATTCCAGAAAAAATAAGAAAGCAGAGCTTCTTTGAAAGCCTCTTAAATAAAGTGTGAAAAGGTGCAAAAACACACACGCACACTTAAACAGAAAACAGTTAACTTATTTACTTGTACATGACTAAGCTCACTTCACTAAACAATAGCTTCTGATTTTTAAACAAAGAAGAAATGCTGGCTGGATCACCGTTTGTGGTGATACGAGAAAAATATAAATATATTCATAAATAAAGCCTAAGCAACCTATACACTGTACCCCACCAATCCCCGATAGCATCAGTTAACTAACTTCCACAGCCTGCTATTTAAAGTATATTAATATATAATATTAAATACTAAATATAAATAATAAAAAGTGAAGAAAGATTTGATGATGAAGTTGCCTGCCTTTAATGTAGCTTTGGAGGCAGAAAATGAAAAACATACAGGTATGTTTAAATTAGATCTTAATGCTGTACAGTAGTAAAAGTCTTAGGCCTTGTTTACACTAAGTTGTACTTCATTCGTCGTCAGCGAAATACACTCCCTGTTCGGTAATTGGCGAGTGGATGACATCGAAAAAAAGCAGACTCCAGAATGTTAAAATTCACTTATATCATTTCATTGCTGTAATTTCTGTGGTGAAAATATTAAGTAACCCCAGTAAAAAAAAGTTTCATTAAATTCTGTCCAGTCAGTTTTGCCTGATACTGTGACAAATTCTGTCTGGACAGACATAAAGACATACATACAGACATTTTGTGCAAAAATGGACAGGACTGCACCTCCAACATATGAAACATAAAGATATCATTAAGACTAACCCTAGCTGATTCTGACCAATGTACAGTACAATTCAATAAAATATATTCTCAAATCAGCACATCATAATTATATTGCTTATAATCCCTCATTAACGAGACTAACAGATACGAAACATGTCTTGGCTGATAAACTATATTTAGCATAATTTAAAAGACAAACACACTCTCGCACCCTTTAAAATCAAAGTTTTAATAAATTCAGTTAAGATTAGTTTGTTTAAAAAAATCCTTTACTGTATTGTTCATTACTTCAGTCACTATTATATGATTTTATAGCAGAAATGCAACTTAAAAGTGGGTGCCTTCATTTTGAAATGCGTTGTCGTGGTGTTTGGGGTGAGATTATCAATGACCTGGGATCAATGGACACAGTAAGCGTCTGGCGTCACACATTCCCATCTCTATGGCAACTTGTGCTCATTCATGTGTACGTGTGTGCAAACAGGAAGAGATTCAGCAAGCACTGAAAGTTATCAGATGGGTTAATTTTTCCCTGTGTGCATGTTTTACAGTCATTAACTTAGAGGTCACATACACACACAAATACTTTCAGCTTTTAACTCCCTTCTAAAGTTCTTCCCATATGTGTGTAATCTAAACACGTATGGATTTGACCCTTACACCTTGACCGCGATTCTCTACTGTGTGTCCTTCTGTTTAAGACACGGCAAATCTAAAGAAGATAAAAAACACTCTGCATCATATTAGCAACCGCTATGTAGAAAGGAAAAGACAAGCGTATACAAAAACCGGTTTTAAAAAAGGTTTATCTTTCTCTAACCTGTCTAATCTCTGAATAGAGACTTATAGTGCGACCTTACAGAATTTACATTAAGACAGTGGATATTTAAGAGCCTTCAGCTTAGTTTAATGTTACTGGAAGCTATAAAAGACGCAAAGAAAGGACGCTTGCTGCAAGTCAATGCCTTCGTTAACAAGCTCTTAAAATGTGGTCAGTGGATGAATAGGAAATTCTGGCCATGAAGGTCAGAGAAACTTTTACGGCACTAAAGTGCATTTACATTTATTCATTATGTAGACGTGTTTATGAGGGAGCCTGCAGACCAAGCGAAGAGCTGGATCGCTGATTTCCTATACACGAGGAAAGCAGCTAGATAGCTAGGCAGCCTGTAGAACAATGTTAGACTGCCTAACACAGTCAGTATGCTTATAAATAAATAAATGAAATAAATCTCTCTCATCTAAACCGCTTTATCTTGTATTCAGGCCAGGAGCCTATTCCAGGAGACTTAGGGCATGAGGCGGGGTACACCCTGGACAGGGTGCCAATCCAACGCACTCATTCATACATTACAGGCAATTTGGGAACGCCAATCAGCCTAATCTGCATGACTTTGGACTGTGGGAGGAAACCCACCAAGCATGGGAGAACATGCAAACTCCATGCACACAGAGACAGGAATCAAGCCTGGCCGGGAATCGAAACCGGACCCTTGAGGTGCAAGACGACTTTGCTAACCGCTAAACCACTGTGCCGCCTACTTTTAAAATAAATGTCTACATTTATTTAAAGTTTAACTAGATAAACTAGTTAATTTTAAGTTGGACTAGCGCACCCCCAGATAATGTGGTTGGGATTTGAGCTACTCCTGCACATATACCTCAATCGAACACAGGAACAGAGGAATCGGCCTAAGCGCTCTGCACATGCTAAACAGTTCCCGCCCCAGGCTTTGATCAAGAAGTCAAACAAAATGTAGAACAAAAGAAGAAGCCACTAACAACGCGGAAGTGCTGTCTGCCTTCGGATAACACCATAAATACAAGGGATAGCGTACATCTCGTTTGCACAAAAAGTAAGACATATAGCACAGATGAAAGGTACAGAAATGTAATTTTGTCTGGGTTTTCATCGGTTGACTAGCTACCAGTTTGCCACTTGTTAATTGAAGACAAAGACTTACGAAGACTTGATGATTGAACCCGAAGACTTACAAAGACTTCTGGATTGAAGTCAAAGAGTTACAATGACTTATTGATTGAAACCGAAGACCTGGGAAGACTAGCAGATTGAAAACAAGGACTTCCGAAGACTTGTTCAAAGAAAACAATGACGTACCAAGACTTGTTGACTGAAAGGAATGACTAAGGAAAACTTACAAACACTTTTTTGAAGCTGAACTTTTAAAGACATTAAAGAAAAAAGTATTTGTATGTCTTCTTTTTCCATCATCAAGTCTTTGAAACTCTTTTCAATCAATCTTAGATTATCAGAATTTTTTGTCTTCAAGCATCAAGTCTTTGTAAGTCTTTGTAATTCTTCATAAGTCTCCATTCACCTTGTTGATTCAACATAACAATTGACAAAGACTTAGGAAGAGTTGTTTGATGCTAAGACTTGATGATTGAAACTGAAGACTTACAAATGACTTATGAAGACTTGATGACTGAAGAAGGCTAACAAAGACTTCTGGATTAAAGTCAAAGAGTTACAAAGTGATTTAAACTGAACTTGATTAAACTTACTTGAAACTGAAGACTTAGGAAGACTTGGTGATTGGAGACAAAGATCGTTTGTCAATTGTTTTGGTCCATGACATAATACTAACAAGCTGAAAGGGGGCATATCGCCACCTAACTTAGTGGAGTTGAACATAATTCAGTCAATAAATTGATTACCCGATTCCAATTAGATTGCCTAGACAAACTATATCCATAGCTCAAAATAACTGTCCATGTAAATGTTCTAAGTGTTACATAATTAAATAAACATGTAAGTATGTTGTGCTTACCTGGGAGCCATAGGGAGAGGTCAGCTTATCTGCCCCAGGGCAAAGCTCTGTACCCGCTTGGGCCCGTTATGATGATCGCTTGCTCATTCAGTTATGCCACAAGATCCTACTGCCAACTCATTAACATGTGGTGATAATTCTCAAATATCGCACTTATACATGGTCCTTCTCCAAGCTTGCTGCAAAGATGGTACCACTCTATGTGTCTGAAATGTCTCTGTGTGCATTATAATTACCCTTCCCTAGAATGAAGGCGCTTATAATAAACCTGTGCACCTACACAGAGCCCTGACCTCATCCCCACTGGAATGCTGACTGTACAACAAACCATCTAGCTCAACATCAATGCCTGATCTCACTAATGCTCTTGTGGTTAAAAGGCCAGGAAATCCCACAGCCATGCTCAAAAATCAAGCATAAATATTTCCCAGAAGAAAAGAGGCTTTTATAGAGACAAAATTGGAACGAACTTTGGAACATACACATATGAAACTACATACACGTAGGTTGTGATTATAGATGACCCTTGTTTGATGTTACTTGCTCTGATTCAGGCAATGGTTATGATTCATGGATTCACTCCAGTAAATTAATTATTGACTTAAGCACACTGTCACCACCATGACTGGGGTTAGAATTTGGGCTTAGGTCTGTTCTTCGAGTTTGCATGTCCTCTCCATGCTTGGTGAGTTTCCTCTACATAATATGCTGATTGGCATTTCAAAATTGCCTATAGGTGTATGAATGATTGTGAGAGTGTATGTCTTCTGCCCTTTGTTCCCTGGGATACGCTCTGGGCTTGCCACAACCCTACAAAGGATAATCAATATACATAATGGATGGATGGATGGGCTCTTTACCACTAGCTCCATAGGCACTCTGCCATGAGTGTCGGTTCCTTTCTTGCACAGGTACTTGTCATTATCAAAACCAGTGATATCTCTCAGATTTAATGACATCTGCTCATGTGCTGCTCATGTCCCAACAATGACTCTCCAGTACTAGAATATGAACCACCACTGAGAACCTAAACCATGGAGTGACGACTTGCAGCCCATGCTGTCATGTTGTCAAGCATATATACCTCAAAGAAATACTGAAAAAACAGTAAAACTATCAAGGTAACTTTGACAACATGAACATGATTCCAAAAATTTCCCTTGGATGCTACAGGACTTTCCTGGATGCATGTCTCTGAAAGCAGGAACATCTGCAAGTCTTCAACACTAACATATATCATATTGCAACTTTGATGTCCTTAAACTCAACTGAATAGGCTTTATTCTTTTGTATTTCCATTTCATGTGGCAAGCTTATGATTCCCAGGAGACCTACATAAAGAGTTCACACACACCCAAAAGAAGAAGAGAACACATCAGCTACATCAGCTGCAGATTGAGGTTAAATCCTTTCTGACATCCAGAAGGGCCTCTGCAGACACTCCTGACTGGCCCTCTAGCTGACACACCCTTTCTCATAGCAAGGGCAGCACAATACGTGTAGTGGGTAGTGCTGCTCCCTCATAGCTTCAGGCTCCCAGGTACAATCCTGAGCTTATTATACTATCTGTGCTGTGTTTTGCAAATTCTTCACATAGGGGGTTATTCCTCCAGGTTCTCCTTGTTTTTAAAAAAAAAAAAAAGTTAGGATTACACCTCATCAGAGTGAATATGTCTACATGTTGCCTTTAGACAAACTGAGGTCCTATCCAGGTTTTATTCCCAACACATACCCATTGTTCCTGGGAAAGCCTCTAGATCCACAACAATGATGACGGGTAAAATTCTTACTTAAATTTAATGAGTGAAAGCTACCGCACTTTGTATTAGCCTACATGTCAGTGACTAGCACTCAGGCCTGCTTTTCCAAAGTAGGCATTCTCCAATGATACAGAACATATTTGCCTAATCCATGCAAAAACATGGTGAGTGTGTGCCATGGTGTTTATTAGTCCATATTAACAAAATTCAAAAGGTAAACATTAGACACTTCATCAGAAGTGGAATAAAAAAAAAAATTCTGCGCATATTTGTCCCATGTAGGGGTAACATTAGGTGACATGACATTTTGTTTGCCTGCCTGGTTAATAATGTCCTTAAAAACAATTCTGTCCCACCTTCGGACTTTCATCCCTTGAGAGAGGGGCACTGACTGGCTTGGATTTCACATATAGTAATGCATCTATCCAATCATAGACTAGGCTAAATTCTTGTAACCAGTCATATCGCAGAAGGATTTATTGGAAAAGACAGGAAGCTGAACTTTCTTAAAGTTGTAAGAAAAACTTCTTGTTCTTCTACTTCTGTTAACATTAAAATACAAAACATTAAGCCTGGTATTGTGCAAGTTCTAGGTTCTTCTTGTGTCTGTGGGGTGGCTCTGGCCCCTTGGGTCATGACTCCCCAAGCCCTCTGGGGGTGTGCTGTGATGTCTGGCACCAGGATGTTGGCCTTCTTGGGTCGGACTCCAAGAAGTCATTCTTACCTCCCAGTAACTTTATGTAACAGAGCATTTCTAATAAACTCCCAGGGAAACAAGACACCATGAAGCTCAACTCTTCCTCATGGTCCATGAACACACTCATCTATCATTAGCCAGCAGGCTTCTCTCCACCCTTGCTGCAAACTGAGAAAACTAGGCCAGCCTCCCCTGCACTCCCTGTTAGCACATTAGTTTTTTTTTTTTTTTTTTTTTTAAGAATTGTTAACAGACGCACCATTTTAAAAGGTTTATTGTTTTTTTTTGTTCTTCTTGTCTACACACTTTAGATGCTTTTTTAGTTATGAGTATTCATAACCCCTAAATGAATTTAATTTTCTTTTAACGGAAAATTGATTACAACAGTGCAGAAACAAAATGTGTAAAAGCCACACGTTACCACACATGGTTTAAAGAGAATCCCCAAGGCTTTGAATGTGTGTTTTGTTTTCGATTCAACCAATTAATTCCGAAAGAAAATTAAATTGCCATAGACTGACAAAATTAGATCTCTCTCCTATAAAGTTAGTCGCCCAAAGACCTGACAGTCTTTGTAAATATGAGGGCAGAGTTTATTGTACATTTTAAAACAAAAGGTACAGAGAAGCTTGCAGAGCGCTATTATATATTTATGGAGTCCTGCAGCCACATCAGAGCAGATGGAAGAGGAAGTATTTCCAAAGGCTTTAGTCAGTTGAGTGGGAGTGTGCACGGCTGAAGCACGTCACTCGAGTGAACAGAGAGCTTTCCGGTACCAGCACATGAATCACGTCACCTGCTTTTCATAGTGCTTCAAATACAAACAAATCTCCAGTGGCTCTAAACAAGTCACCATCACGGGTGCCGTAAAGGAGTGTGGGATTTTCTAGGCTGTAAGTAGAAAGGAGGCTCGGGAGGAACTGACAGAATGATAATTATAAAGAAGAATGAAACCTGTCTGTGGAGGAGGGCTCAGGGCATTAAACCGTCAGGGGCCAAATGCTCATACTGCTCCTCTCCTTTCTACTCAAATGACCCTGTACTGATTTATGGCATTCCTTTGGGTTACCCCCTTTGTCCTGACTTTCATGCTTTGCTTTAGAGATTATTAGATGTGATAGATAGTAAAGATAGTAACACATTATATTTATGACTTTGAAAACATATTTAACTTTGATTCATTTTAGCCAAAGTCAAAATTTCCATTATATAGAATACAAATATATCAGCACTATCACACTGACAACAATTCCCAACAATACGAGGAGTTTTTAAGACAAACCAGGTTTTGGTGTTGCAGAATAACAACAGATCCTTATTTAGTGCTTGGATACAATCAGGAGAGAACGTTTTCTCAGTACGTTCTTCACGTCTGAAACACTGGCCTCCCAGGAACTAATTTAAATTGCCAAACATGTGGAAATGGCTTGGAGCGAGGTCAGGACTATATGGGGATGTGGCAATAATTCCCAGTCTAGTTCCTGTAATGTGCAAGTGGTGTTCGTAAATGATTGTGTGTACAGTTCCAACAGAAAAATGCGTCTCGTCCACAATGTCTCGTGCCATGTTTCTCCGTCATATACAAATATGCATCAATTTTAAAGGATCAGGAGTCACACTTGAAGGGATGATCATTCACAGACACAAGTCATATACACTGCCTGGCTGAAAAAGTCACCATTTACAGTAAGATGGACCAAATTATTGGCCTGGATGATGCAAAGAAACCTACTAAGAAGATGTTATATTACTGGAATTGGATTAAGAACACTCACTGGAAATAGTGCTGAACAACTTTGTGGAAAAAATATGGCCAGACAAAAAAAAAAAAAGGAAATTACTTAAATGCTTGTTGAAGTTACAAGAGAATTTCCACACACACAATACAAGAAGAAGCCACTCAGCTGTGTGGCTGTAAGGAAGCCACTTACTCATTAGTGAGACTAACCAGAAACATGGTTTCGGTTTGCTAGGAACTATAAAGATTGGATTTTGGAGTAAGGGAAAAATCATGTGGTCTGATTAGAAGGGAAGTGTATGAAGTGATGCACCAATCATGCATAGTGGCCACTGAACAAGCCTCTGGAGGCAGTGTTATCATCTGGTGTTGCTTCAGTTGGTCAGGTCTAACTCAACATCAAAATGAAGCCAGCAGATGACCATAAGTGGAGTTTTTCTTCCCTGATGGCATATTCCAGGACTCAAAATGTGAAAGAGTGATTCTGTGGTTCTTCCATTCATAAGGAATCATTATCACACAAGAATTCCCCGCCACACTGCGTGCCTAAAGGCGGTAAAATAAAATCTTGTCTTTCAAGTAGTTAATAATAATAAGGAATAAAACACAATGTGCCATGCTGTTATAAGAATATAATCACGTGTCATTCAATGCGAAGTTACTAATTCCCTATAACAGCACAAGGTCAGGAAACATTTAATTCCTTTTCCACCACAGCAATTTGACAACACTTACTGTTCTTTTAATACAAAATAAGGTCCATAATTACAAACACGTCATTTGCTTTGCAGCCTGAATGTTCCTAACTGCTGTTAGAGAAAATGGATAATCACCTTCTGAACAATCAGATTTAAGCATTCAACAGTCTGTGGTATAAATATAAATAATCGTTAGACCGTGTTCGGTGACATTATGTTTTGAGCTTTAGTCTATGAAAAGAAGTGTTAAGTTTGTTCAGGGCTGGCATGTGAAGTGTCCATTCAGCACTCCACACACAGTCTAATTTCTGTGGGAGTGTAAAAAAAACTGAGTGAACCCAAAAAACTAAGGTGGTGGGGGGGGGGGGGGGTTGTGAAGGGTTGTGAAGCAGTGAAAGGTCACACCACCACCTTCTGAATGCAAAACACATTATTCTCACAGCTCTGGCTTGCTTTTGTGTGCTTGACCTCCCCTCTCGCCCCCGGACGGCTCTAGCCAAACCTCTGTCACCCACCTAAAATCTTTTGTCCTTGATCAGCCTCTCTGGAGCCAAAGGCTAGCCAGGGGTTATGGGCTAATACAAGCCAAAACAAACACCAGCCAGTATAATTACCTACATTTTAACCACCTGCTTATCCCACACCCACTATCATGTTGATGTGGAAGTGTTAACATAGAGTATAAATAGAAAATTCATTCTATTTTATGCTAAGAAACATTCTTTTCTATGCTAAGAATTTGTTCCATTAAGGTTTCCTATTGAGCTAACGAGGCATTACATCATATAACACAGATTTTTGTTAATAATTTTATTATTCTCTATTCCAATAATTGACATTCTTGGTCTCAGATTTTTATCTAACATTAATTGCGACTAATAAAAAATGTTGTAAATTAATTCATTGTGTTTATAATTAAAAAGGCAACTATTATGCAAAATAAATTATAAGGCATTTTTTGTCCATTTTCCTTTTTGTTTTCGCAAGCCATTCAGATTCCCTCACAATTATGCGATAGGTCAATTAATCAAGTTGATTGTTGCCGTTTTTATCAGCATCGACCAATGACTGAACATATTGAGCTGATTAACAGACAGGCGCTTCTACAGTTCTACTCTCCAATCCGGTAGGTGGCAGTAATGCAGTTTTCACTCAATGCCATTGGCTGCCTTAATTTCTAACCACCATCAGTCATAGAAAAACCCATATTAATCGATCTCTAATAAAAAGATGCACCTCCACTGGCCTGTTTCTCAGCTCTGTTGTTCTCTGGGGGCGTGGCTCAGCAGTAGCTCATATACATAAACACTGAAATAGCACATTTGAAGGAGGAGTGAAATTAACTTGTTAAAAGATAATAAAATATTGGACCTTTAAAGCAGGATGGACTTTGTTGTCAGATTATGCATGATCCTAGTGCAGATATCTAGCACTTTTGTTTTGGTTTCTTTTTTCAACTTTGATTGATAAATGACATGAAAAAAAAATTAAAAGAATGAGAGTACGATATGAACAATTAGCGCCCTGGTTAAGAGGCATTCCTGCTTTCTTTTGATTGACATATCTTATTCAGTTTCACGGAAAATTTTATTGATGTGAAGCAAAATGAGTTGATAGCTGGGATAAATTAAAAAAATTTTTTTTTTGTTCCATTGTGGTCTGACTACTAGGTAACTCTTAGTAAAATCTTACTTTTAGAATTGTAAGATATGGTGCTAAAATGTCTGATATTCCCTGTTACCTGGGATGCAGGCAGCTTTTATGTATCAGGAGCACACCATAATCAACTAAAACCTGCCTACAAGCCTATAAAAACTAAGAAGGAAAAATACCAAAGGCAGCAGTATAATGAACAGTGCCTAATCGCAACATTACTTGCAATAATTTAAACGGTAAAGAATATACGAAGACAATATAAACAAAGCCATATGTTCCATCAAATATACAGTATGTGCTGCGTTTATCTCGGGGTGTTTCCTTTTTCGGTTATTGGATGAGTCATTATGTCATCACAGCCATATTAGCCAACATATTTGATAGATTTTCTAAATATATCAAAACCACTCATCCCCTTCTACAAGATTGTATGCCGTCGAAAGGAAAACTGTAAGCAGCTCGAAGCAAATGTACCATGAATTCCAATCTGAACATGATAAAAGCGTCTGTGCACAGACGCGAAATGCGGAGTCTGAAGGGTTTAATGGGAAAGAACCCAAAGCCATTACCATGGATTTAAAAAAAAAAAAAGTGTGATAATCAATATTTTATGAGTGCAGCTAATGCATCCCTTTTCAGATAGCATCTTCTTACAAACGTCAGGCTGCTGCTTGTTTACCACTGAATGTTTAGCAGAATTAAAAAAAAAAAACTCTGGAGTGACAGGGAAAATTTTGTGCTAGCTCATATTGTATCCACAATCGTATGCATGACTTTCTAAAACTGAAAAGAAAAGACATCCTTTAAGCCTTACCAGAAGTCTTTTTCTCCCAAGTGAAAGTTTAGGCGTGGAATCCGTTCCCTTGGGTATTTCAAACCTAGAAGAGTGGAAAAAGAAATATTACGCAAAGAAAATTTCCACCTGTTCGTAACATCTGTCGAGACGCTCCAGCAGATTTGTTCCATATTTTACCGAAGCTTTGTAGTAATAACATGTACAATATATCAAGTTACAGCTTGAAAGATACTAAGAGAGAGACTTTTCACTTCTCCTCAATGTACACTATGTGCAATCATGCATCAGCCGTGATCAGAAATGCAAGAAATTCGGCTGCGTGGTTTACGTGGGGAAGCTAACAATCAGCAATTCATGTGAGGTCACGTCTGAGAACAGAACATGTATTGATCAATAGTACTGTTTACAGAATATCAGACTTCTTTTTTTTTTTATTCCATAAGAGTTCAAGTAACAAAAGTGCCTTCAAATCGAATAACATGTTGATGAACTTCACTTGCAACAGATAGGGGATAGAGGAAGAATTGTAGGAGTCTGCCAAGTCCAGATCAGAGGGAACTAATATTATTGGTTTGTTTGCTATTCGGTTTGGCTTGGTTTTACTCAATACATTATCAAACAAACCCAAAAAAAAAAAAAAAATTTTTTTAAACATACTCGTAAAATTCTTGCAATCATTGCTTGGAAATATGGGAATGGAAATAGTAACGCAAAGTGTGAATAAAATGGACAAAAATCGTCCAAGCTCAGAGTGGATTATACATACTTGTGTAAAAAAGTAGTTCAAATCCAGGCTTTCTTTTTTTCTCTCATTTTTTTCATTAACTTGACAGTCCTATGGCTTAGTGGCTATCCCTGTCTCCTCACTGCTAAACGATAAATGACAAAACCAGGAACTACTCAATAACACATGTATTACAGACCGCCGTCAGGCTTCCACACACATAACACCTATATCTTCACTCTGTAACCCCTAGAACATTCTTTACACGCCCCATCTTCACAGTAAGAGCCCTCATTTACCCGCCAACCCCGGTATATTACAGCATATATACTCAGCAAAAAAAGAAACGTCCTCTGACTTTCAACTGTTTTTACTTTCAGTAAACTTAATGTGTAAA
>JAQMYJ010000038.1:24580644-24593650 GCA_030014305.1 Clarias laeviceps
TTTGGATTTTTACAACATTATTGTTGAAATACACAGTCCTGAAAAAGGGACGTTTCTTTTTTTGCTGAGTATATTTCTTTTATACAAGCATTCATACGGAAGTTAACACTCAAAACCTCAAGAGTTGGGGGTTTGAATCTTGACTCAGTCTGTGTGAGGAGTTTGCATGTTCTCCCCTTATGCTTGGGAGGAAAGGGTCTCCTCTGTTTCCTCCCTCAGTCTAAAGACCTGCAGTGAATCCTGATTAGCATTTTCAAATAACTGTAGTGTGTGTGTGCTTGATCCCTGTCCATCCAGAGTGTACACCGACTTGTGCCCTGAGCTCCCTGTGATAGGACCTCGCAACCCTAAACATGACAGGTGGGGTGGATAACGCATGGGCAAATGTTCCTTGGCTTAGCTTAGCTTGCTCCTCATAATTCATTCTAGCAGTTCATAATTATAAAAAATGCTGCCTGCGTACCAAAAAATGTCATGACTGAGTCACTTCCTGCAGTTTGGTCAATTCAGAGTTGAATCACATCATCACTGCAAGTAAATCACATAAGAGATTTCTAACCTGCCTAAAATAATCACACAGAAGGAGGGAATGCATGGGGTCGATTCAAATGGACTACACAATGCATACGAGAAGGCTTTTGCTTAATGCTTCCTTCTTTCTTTTTGGCTTTGTCTCTGAATAGTTTTTTTCTCTAGTCACTAAATTGCTACAGTCTTCAGCTCGTTATGCATAAAAAAAAAATCTTTGTTACCATACCATCTATACATTTGGCTTGACATGCTTCTGTGCCTTACAGCCTCGTTGATATTCTACATCTAAAGCGTATCCAAAGTATAGACTCGGGCTAAAGGCTCAAACAGCGATGGTATACCATGTTACCATGGTAACAAAGCAACAGCAAAGAATAATAAAAAAATATTATTATTGGCCAATTTAGATTTCACATGAAAAGACATAATCCTGAAAAAGTGTTTTTTTTTTTTTTTTTTATAAAATGCAATATTGTTAAGATATTGGAACTTAAATTTGACATGTTTACAAACACAGATTTTTTACCAAAAACCGGATGCTTTAATTTAAGCAACAATTTTTGCATTTTTACTAATTTTAGTATAACACTTATAAAGAAATATGAATAATTTGCATTTTAAATTACTATTGTTTGAAGCAAGAGGGGTTTGAGGTGGACTGTCGCCTTGCACCTCCAGGGTCTTGGCTTGATTCCTGTCTCTGCATGTTCTCCCTGTGCTTGGTGGGTTTCCTCCGGGTTCTCTACGTACCATATAACACTGAAAAATGACCATATTTCGGGCACATATAAGATCATATGTCCAAAATGGTTAAAGTTGGCAACTTGAAATTTTTAGGGAAGCAAGACTGGTCACTTCCACGTTGTATAAACTTTAGAAGTAGCTTCTTGCCACATACATTGTATGTATTATATTAATAACTTAAATACTGTGTTTTGGGCGTAAATCGGAAAAAAATTACTGTCACATCGGGAGATTTTTAAAATTGTGATCTTTAATCGCAGTACAAATCGAATTGGCACATGGGGATTGCAATAATACCGTATCGGTGGTTCCTGATGATTCCCAATCTCTAATTCTTAATTCAAGACCAATGCAGAAGCATGCAGAGATTCGTCTGCCATCAGATAACACCATAACCACAAGGAATAGAGTGCATCTCATGGGTACAAAGCACATAAGTATGAAATGTACAGCGCTGTAAAGTTGTCCACTTTTTCAGCATGCAACCAGTTTGCCTCTAGCTAACTTGTTCGTCGATTATTTGGTCTGTGACTTAAACAGTCCAATACTAACAAGCTTTTGGGGGGGGGGGGCATTTTGCCATCTATTGTAACAAAGTAAGTCAATGAATTGATTTCCCTGCCATGCTTGTATACTTGGGCAATGACAGCAGTCGAAGTAAATGGAAGTCGAGCTATGACCAAAGCATGTCAATGTAACGGCAGAGAAACAAGCCAGCTGTACACAGATGTATTCAGAAGAGGGTTGACAGCTCATTCTTCAAAAAGTGCCTATTTGATTTGTAAAGCATCATTAGCAGAAATTCGTAAGTGTTGCAATTGGATGGCTTTACGTGTTTCAGACAATGTATTCTTTACCTTTGCTTTGTGGAAAACAGAAGGGATGTAACCATATGTGCATACATTATTCAGACTGAACATACAACGCATCATTAACATGAATAAATATGCAAAGTGGAGGTGCATTATTTGCATTTTTACTTCATAAACCTTGCCAGAGAGGTCCATTGGAAAAAGTAAAATTGCAAAAATATCGTACAAACATGCAAAACCGAC
The DNA here is from genome assembly GCA_030014305.1 of Clarias laeviceps. NCBI lineage: Eukaryota > Metazoa > Chordata > Actinopteri > Siluriformes > Clariidae > Clarias > Clarias laeviceps. Next base: position 24,582,975 of record JAQMYJ010000038.1, read on the forward strand.
CAGAAATAGTAACCCCAGAGCTTATTATAGGAATCATATTTAATTAATAATTTTAGTGTTAAAACACTTCCTGGTTTATGCCTCCTGGTCCACTTCACATTCAAGTCAAATTCCGATACATATAGCGGCAACTCTAAATCCTCTTCATTGTGTTGTCATAAAACTCTAATCGGTTTTACTACTTAATCAGCTTTTCTCTGCTTTCTTTTTTTTTGCTAACCGCTGAATAACATGGCATTGAATCGCATGCCAGGAGAATCTGACGTTCTTTCCGCACATGAACACTGTGACTATTCCAATCTGCCCACTAACAGAGCTTGGATTGTTATATAAAGCTGTGTTTGAGCATATTTCTTCACACAAACTTCTGATTACATCTGACCACGTTGTCGGAAAAGAACGAGATGAGCCACGTCTCAGTAGGAGTGAAGAGCAGATCTGCTCTCGGCTGGGGGAGGAAGGCGATATATTCCCGTAGATGACAAGAGAGTTCACAGGGGGACTGGGCTATTTTATCTCCTTCTCTGTCCTTAATTGCTTTGCAAACGCCCGTGTTTGAGCACAAACAGCTCAATCAAGTGTGATTACAGAGCCAGGGTGACGGAACGGCATCAAAAGCCATGGAGGAAAGAGGGGCCGGCTTGTCTGCTACCCTAAAACTGGTATGCGTGCAAAAAGGGGGGAAAGGGACGGGAGCTCTTTCAGTCTAATTGCTCTGTAATGTGTGACTTATGGGGTAATTCGTTTTTCACAAGTGACCAGGTTAGATCTGGTCTTGGATAATTAGTCAGTTACTATTTGTATTTATCAATCAATAACTCACTTAAATACACAAGGCCAGTGACCTGCCACAGCTGATTGACCTGATTAATCGAGAAAATGTCCTGACAGTTAACCTATAATGCTGAAAAACTCTCATTAGAAAAAAAAAACTATCTTTTAAACCTCTAGAGTCTCAGCCAATTTGTAACCTTTCTTACTGGACATCTTACTGCACAAGAGACGTTCAAGTCAAACCAGGACTTAACAGTGATTAAACTTCCCTTGAGTGAGGGCATAAATCCGATTTACATTTACAGAAGACTTCAAGCAGAGTAAAGTGATGAGACCCTTAGGGTGTTTTCACATTAGGCATGATTGACTGGTACCATGCCCAGTAACAATTATTCCCCCTCCCAACTCCCACGCTGACCAGCATTCACACTGTTTTTTTGTTCTCTTTCTCCTGTACAATTGCATACTTAACTCTCCGATACAGCAGGTGGCAGTATGCACCTACTTGGTTTTTGAGCTGCCATTAAACACAAGAAAAATCGAGAAGGTGGAAGTTAACCTTCGCACTATGCCAAATATTATTTCAGCAAAAAAGTCAAGAGCGACGTGCCCTTACTTCATTAGCTATGGATCTGTAGGTCAGAGGATGACATTGGCTCAGGCATGATTGACTTCCATATATGATTTGATTCGTGCCACTGTATCATTCTCAAGGCCTGTTCAAGTGGACTCAGGCGTGGTTCCCGAGTGCGGAACGATCTTGTTCTCACTGAACAGCCTTTGGGGTCAAGTGTTCTCAGAAACGACCCCAAGGCCCTGATGTGAAAACGCCTTAACCCTAACCCTACTCCCAACTTACTTTCAGGAAATAAAACATTCTGCTTACCATTTTATTGTGCATGAAAATCCCATGAGAACAGAATCCAATCAGTCTGGTCTTTAAGGTAAATGCAAGAATTTTGAAGGTATCCAAGACTTTTAAAGGTATCTAGCATCAATATGTTAGCAGTAGATCCCTTACATCTTGCAAAGTGCACGGTGAAAGGTGGGTCTGATTTGATTGTCATATTGAGATTTGGACTCATTTCTTCAGGGGGGCAGAAGTAAAATCCTGCTGATAGAGGACGCTGCTTTTAGGGAATGCTGCTGGCATGAAATATAAATATTCAGGTAGATTGTATGTGTCAAAGAAACATCCGCATGAATGACGGGATCCACGGTTTCCAAGCAAAACATGGCCCAGTGCATCACACTGTCTCTGCCAGCTTGCCTTCTTCTCATAGTGCATTCCGATTCCATCTCTTCCCCAGGTAAGAGACGCATCCACATGATGTAAAAGAAAACATGATGCTTCAGACCAGGCCAACTTCTTTCATTGCTCCTTGGTCTAGTTTTGATGCTCATTGTAGACGTACTGGTTTTTGGTACACGGGGGTCAGCATGGTCACCCTGACTGGTCTGCAGTTATGCAGCCATATACACACCAAATATCTTTCTATCATAGGTAACATTAACATTTTCAGCAATGTATTCAGCAGTAGATCTTCTGTAGGAACAGACCAGACGGGCTAGCCTTCGTTCTCACCAGATTGAGGTTTGGGTACCCATGACCCTTTCCTCATTTTACCAATTGTCCTTCCTTGGACCCTTTTTGGTAGGTACTAAGAACTGCATACCAGGAACATTCCACAACACCTATCAGTTGTGCCATGCTCTGACTCAGTCATCTAGCCATCACGATTTGGCATTTGTCGAAGTCACTCAGATTCTTATGCTTGCCCATTTTTCATGCTTCCAACACATCAACTTCAGCAATGTCGCTTCTCTTCACAGGTGCCATTCTATTGAGGTAATCAACAATATTTATGTAATTTGTCAATGGTTTTAATGTTATATTGTTGTTCACATTTCATGCTGTTAGTTTCCACATACAGTAAGCGATTTTACACCCTCCTCCGACACCAGATCTAGAGCATGTTTGAAATGTATGTGTGGGAGTGTACGCGTACGTATGCCAGCAAATTACAACTGTGCCGTGAACTCGCCTCACGATTTTCCCCTGAATTAGACCGTGCTATTTGCAGCTGTTCCATAAGGGCATTGCCTCACTCACCACAAAAAGGACACCCACTCCGGCAAAGCTGAACAACACTGTTGTCATTAGGTAACGGGCTGTGCTCTTTTCAGGAACGACCCCCAGGTTAATAAACATAACTGCATCTTTTCATGCCTCATTAGGTCTTTACATCTGCCTACAGCATTGGTGCTAATAACAAAGTTCTATGGCGAGAGAGTGAAGGAAAACAGCTTCGAATGAAATGTGCTGCGTTGTCATTGATTAGCGCACACAACAGCTGTGTGTGCATACGGAGCCATCATATTTTAAATAAACCTGTAGGAAATCTAAATACCAGGAAACCGCATACAATCTCCGTACTGTAGGAGTCGGTGATATAAGCGAGACATCGGCGGAAAACTGTATTAAAATGCAACTACTTCATTTGCACTTTTGCATACTTTTGTCTGAGAGTCGGAAAGATGGACACCATGATGAAACTTGCTTGCAAAGTCAACTTCGTAGAACAATCCATGATTTCTTTTATTGTTAAACCTCATACTGTATTAGAAAACTCCCACATCTGCTTATGTAATAGTTTCTCTCTGAAAAAAAGAGGAAAATGCAGCCTAGGTCTTTAAAACATTTATTGTTCTTTGAATCAGCACCAGTACAATATCAGTGTAAAACAGGTACATCTCAGCGAGTAGGCCAGGAAAAGCATTCTCAGCAGAGGTGTCAGTACACAATAAAATATGTTTGTCTTCAGGAGCACTTAATTACAGATTCCCAGCTCTACCTTTCATCCAACCTGTCCCTATTTAACTCCAGAGCATTACGGAAAATGAATATTCCATTGGGTTTATTGTCATGTTTAAGTGTTATTATTGGAAAGAGGCTAGAGTATATTTGAGTTTTTCTTCTCAACAGCATCATAATGATATTAAAAGATGAAAAAACATACTTTTGTGCCTTTGTTTAAACCCTGTTTTCTATTCAAGTTGTTCGCTCACTGCTTTCTCCTTCCTCCAAATGCTGTTTGACCATCTCCCAGTGGCTAAATTAGATCAGCACCCAATTGCCATTAGCTCCTTCATTTAAAGAGATCTATGCAGTCATAAGGGCCGTTTAGAGTTAATTACGTTGCCTGGGTGTGTGTAGCCGGTGGGCACGGGACACTCAGATAGGGAGATTATTGAGTTTTAACGCTCTTCTAATGGAGCCCTCCCTCGCTGCTCTCCTCCATTCAAACCGCAGACAGCGTGTTTAGAGCTTTAAAGCTGTAACACTGCTCCACAGCGATAAGGAAACGTGACCAAAGACATTGATTGTGCCCGTAAGGATTAGAAACTGAAAACAGCTCACATAAGGTGGATGAGCGAGAGCTCAAAGAGCATCATCTCGCCATATGCTGGCAGGTAAAGGCCAAATGTCCTGAAGATACAAAAAATGACTTTGAAATGCTACCGGAAGGTCAGAATTATAAATTCACTGGATTAAGATTTGATCACTGGTTTTATATTTGAGCAAGTGTATTTACTCCCTTGACACAGAATTCAACCCGAGCACGGTGCTCAAGGTTAAGGATCTTTCTCAGAGGCTCTACCATGTTTCTCCTAGGATGTGAACTCATATCTTTGGACATCATTTGCAGCTGGTAATTGGGGACTATATCAAATTAATTCACACAATAACAACTGATCAATGCAGTTACAATCATAATGGTAATCAAGAGCTTGTGATCCATTCACCCAGGATGCAAGCTAATGCCAGGTGTGAACCTCCCTGTAAAAGGTCACCCTCCCTTGAGATTCTAGACATTTCCTGATTAGTTCCTCTGTCCCAGAGTATAAAACCTGCACATGTGTCACGCTGTTGCGAAGTGCTGCCATCCTGAGTAAGTCCTTTGCCTTGAAAAATGTTTCTTCTTCTGATGAAACCAGAGTACCTGAAGCAAACTCACCAAGCACGGAAAGAACATGCAATCTCCATGCACATAGACCCAAGACAGGAATCAAACCTGGACCCTGGAGGTGCAAGCAGACATTGCTAACCACTAAGCCACCTTGCCGCTACTGTAATCTTTAGTGCTACTGAATTGAATTCAAGCAAAAATCACACACAACAATTAATAGTTTGCCTATGATTCATAGCTCTAAAGGGCACTCCAATCTGAGATGCAACTGGGGTGGACAAATCAAATTAGGGCTGCACGATTTGATTAAAAATTCTTCTTGCAATTACTTTGACCCATGTTGCGATTTAAACTACATTATTTATCTATTGAATGTACCAGTATATTTGAGCAAGTGTATTTACTCCCTTGACACAGAATTCAACCCAAGCACAGTGCTCAAGGTTAAGGACCTTTCTCAGAGGCTCTACCATGTTTCTCCTAGGATGTGAACTCATATCTTTGAACATCATTTGCAGCTGGTAATTGGGGACTATATCAAATTAATTCACACAACTGATCAATGCAGATACAATCATAATGGTAATCAAGAGCTTGTGATCCATTCACCCAGGATGCAAGCTAATGCCAGGTGTGAACCTCCCTGTAAAAGGTCACTCTCCCCCGAGATTCTAGACATTTCCTGATTAGTTCCTCTGTCCCAGAGTATAAAACCTGCACATGTGTCACATTATTTATCTATTGAATGTACCATTTAGTATTTAAACTTATTCATATAGCTTAAAAGCAAATACTGGCACTAGAAGGTAATTGCATGAATAATGCATAAACTTATATACATATATACTTATATATATGTAGTTACAGCCACATGTGTTTATTATTTTCTGAAAACCCACTTTTACACCATGGACACCATGACCTTCGCTGAGCAGTATGTGACAGAATCTGTGATTTTCTTGTCTCTTTAATGTTTTCTTGTTCGACATGATGCCTGCAAGTGCTTCATTAAATTTTTTTCATATTGATATTCATAAACCACCAAATTAGCTTTTTCTGGTCACTGAAACCACACACACACACACACACACACACACACACAACAGCAGTAGTTTAAATCAAACAATACACTGATGAATGAGGCTTTTGATTAGACAATTCTACTCTGAGTCTCTGGGTGCAAAAAAAAAAAAACACCTCCACATGACTTACTGACTATGCAAATATTACATTTTAAAAAATTGCACTTTTTTGTTATGATTAGTTATTGCATATGTTCATATTGCGATTTCTAATCAGATGCCCATGGATTTGCAAATCTTGTGTTTAAACTATTTTATTCATAGTTCCCCAACAGACAAGTATGTAAAATAAAATGTAAAAAAACAGAAATGAACAAAAATGTTATCTCCGCTTACAGTGTATATTAAAACTAATAGTGCTTCACAATGATGTGAGGAACCCCCATGCAATTATATACATTACGTCTCATCCTTAAAGTAACATTCACCCCAAATATCTTCCTCGTGCAATCTGAGAACAGAGCACCGAATCTCACAACCAAATCAAAAACTGACAAATTTCTGACGTCTTATTGATGTGCATTTTCCGAAAGTTTGTTTCAAAGGGATAATTATCATACAATAATAAACCCAATAAATGCGAGCAGACCGAGTGGCGTGACTCTGGGATGTTTTGCTCACTGCTCTGCTCAGAGCCCACTGACTTTGAGCAAAATGGATCCTGAATAATTTAGAGCAGCAGATTAATACTGACACACACGCACGTGCTGAATGTACTTACTTAGTTTCATCACTTTTAAAAATTTCACCTCATTTCACCTTCCTAACATTAGTGCACAGAAAGTGAACCATGCATGTGTGAGCCTAATATCTGATGCAGTTTTAACAGCACCCCATCTACCACACACACACACAAACACACACACGTGCATGGCTGCTGATCTGGAATTGGTATAGCGATTCTATTTAAAATCCTCATGTACTCCCACAAACACTCGGAGGCCAGGACTGAGCTCACAGTGAGTTCGGCATATGTGTGTGGGAAAACACTCTACCCAAAATACAACAGTCTCCACCCACTGTGATCATGATCACACATTCCACGCTGAAATCCGGCAGCGAAAAACGTGCCTGTGGTGTTGTCAGATGTCAAGATATTCAAAATGCGCAGCGTTGTTATTCTGGACGCTTTTAAAATACCACAACCACCTGAAATTTGCAAGGACTGAATAAAATATTTGGGATAATTTGTAGCCTGTAGCCACTGGAATGTCCAACAGAACACTAAGGGTTGGCACTACTTACTAGTATAGACAATATCAAATTTCTTAAAGATTCAGTAAAATATACTTCAATAATGTAATAGCATTATTGCTTTTGCTTCATAATTTCTATGTTATTCGTAATTTTCAAGGGTTTTGGTCAAAACTACATGTGGACCAACTACTAGTCCTGGTATGTAGAATATGCTCAAATTCAAAGGTCACAAGTTGTACTGAAGTTTATACATTGTAAACTAGAGATGAGGATCACCAGGGACCACCTGATATGATATTATCACGATACCCAGGTGCCGATTAAAATTGTATTGCAATATGAAAGTATTACAATTTTATAAATACCATGATTCAATATAACAGTTTTTTTTTTATTTAGTATTTTGCTACAATTCTAAACAAACTTTCATTCCTACTACTCATGATGCTGTGAACCTGCGAATGTGGATCACAATGTGTGACTAGTTTAGAGTGCACTAATTGTATGATTATAGAATAATGGCATTTTACCAACTCAAATGCTAACATAAATAAAAAATACTAAAAATAAATAAAAATAAAATTTTGATTATGGTGGCACTGTGGCTTAGTGGTTAGCACTGTTTCCTCGCACCTCCAGGGTTGGTGTTCGATTCCCGCCCCGGGTCGTATGTGTGGAGTTTGCACGTTCTTTCTCCCAGTGCTTGGTGGGTTTCCTCCAGGTACTCCGGTTTCCTCCCACACTCCAAAGACCAAAGGTTATTTTATATATATATTGTTTGTAGTGTGTGTGCCCTGTGATCGACTGGCACCCTGTCCAGGGTGTACCCTGCCTCGTCACTGTGGTGGTCACACAAAAGAAATCACAACATTGATTTTATCCCCATCTCTGATGTAAACAAATTAATATATATCTTAGAAGTTCCCAAAATAAATCTGATAATCTTCCAGGTAAAATACAGCTTAGATTGTACATTCTGGCAAGCTTGATTTTCTTTTAGTTTCACTCCTTTTCCAAATGCACTGTTTCAGTGTTTGTAGCCTTAAATGAGCATATCATTCAGCATAATCATAATGCAGAGACTGTGAGCCATGTTCAGAATGTTTTCTGTCATTTGACTCCCACATTTTTGACAAAAACATAAACAAGAAAAAAATATGCAAGAGCATTAATACATGATGACGTCCTCATTATTTAGCGATAAATAAAAAATTCAAACAAAACTAAGATCTAAAGTAGACTAGGTTAGCTGTCAGTGGTTAGAGGTTACTAAAGGTCAGTAACAACTTGTGACCTTTGAGTTTAAACATATTTCACATTCCAGGACTAGTAATTGGTCCACATGTAGTTTAGGACCAATATTTTTGACCAAAACACTTAAATATTAGGAATAACACAGAAATTATGAAGCAAAAAAAATAATGTTATAATCTGAAATATGTATATAAGTATATGATTTTTGTTTTGTTTCTAAAAAAATATAATAATAATATTGCTGCCCATTTAACATACAAAAATCTAAATTGTGATTTAGGGAGTGCAATTAGTTAACCTCAAAAGCTGCAATTCTTAGCTGATAATATACACATGATCATGAATTTATGTAATTCATGAGTTCGTGAATAATTTAAGTATTTTTTTCCTTTTTTTAAATAAACTGTTACTTGCTAGTTGGGGCTGCTTTATTTTGCAAAACCCGAAGGAGTCGTCATGCAAAAGCTGAAACTTGGCAATGCCATCGGTTATTCTAAATAAGCTCTCTACTTCATATGTACACCAACTTTTTCTACACTTTTACCATACTAGTGAACCCTTGTCCAAAGTTCATCTCTCACACTCTCACTCTCACTCATCAATGTTTCGACATTGATACGGACGCAAATCAGCTGTCGCACACACGGCACATCTGACCTCGCTGCCCTTTCTGAATATTTAACGCTCTGTTTCCAGCGCCCACTCGCTCTCGCTCTGTCAGTTTGGTCCTTAGTCAGCATGAAATCGTACTGCTTTGGGCCTTGCTGCAATTCATCACACCACAAACAGGTAGAATGTCAGCTTAGGAGAATTCAAAAACTGAGGGTTTATAGGAAAGCACCTGTTTCTACAATATATCATGTTATTCTACAGTACATCCGCAATACTCCAAGCACCTCTAATTCCCAGTACCATACATTTTCCAGTAGGGATGACACTGCATGCATAAGCGTGATGTGTGGGAGTCGGTCATATTCAGAAGCCCAATGGAGAGGTCTTTACCGAGTATCACATTTCCTTCCCAAAATTCCGTTCGCTGGATGTGCGAGCTATGAAAAGTGTACAAAGCTTACAAATAATCTTGAAAACATTATAAAACAGTAATTAAATGCAATTATTATAAGGCAACAGTTAGTAGTGCTTTATGATGCATTATGCAGCATTTTTATTTCCGCTAAATGCAGAAGTTGTGTAACTGCATGCACATGAAGGTATGACATTCAAAATGCAGGAGAGGAAAAAGTTCTGAAGAAGGTAAATAGAAACTCTTTGCCATAGCCATCTATGGCTGGTAGTTAAGAAATGTAAATTGGATGTGCTTTCTGGGTCTCTCTCTCATCATCTGTGAGGTCACATATGTGGAAGACAGTACGTAGCCCTTTACTCAAGGTGTATTACACTGCCCTGTGACACAATGTAAGTAAAAAAAACATGCTGAGAATGACTTCATGTCTCAGAGAAACAACAAGTTAACTATCACCTTCACTATTAGGTAGCTGTCACAATCTGCAAGACCAACTCGAGAACAAATATGGGGGAAATCTACACGTTTATATCTAAAATGGTTCTTCTCATTTTCGCATTTCAGACACAGGTCACACTTGTACTAAAAATGAGAACTTATATTCTAGAGACGTGACAACTCTGGTGACAGGGACATTCATGCGTTTTTATAAGACTCCAAACTAAAATCAGATGAAGTGTCAAAAACAAGGTGTAGAACGAAATAAAGATAATTAAAGTGTAGGAAACAGACAGTTAGAACAGAACTGGCTCCCGTACAGGAGTTAGTGTTTCTTTTAGGAATGATCCAACTGCTTAAGGGCTTGTTATAAATAGATCTACTCCTGAGAGCTGACTGAGAGGAACTTCAGAAAGCGCTGAGCTCATCCTGCAGGAATTTTTGGTTGTCAAAACAGTGTGGTGATGTTAATTTGGCAACGGTATGGACGTCAGGACAATATTGGTATTATTATTATTTTTTTTTTAACATTATTAATTAGTTGGATGAAAAGAAGTCAGAACAATGATGATGAGGGAATAATGTTGAACAAATGCCCCTAACAAAATGTTGATATTAATACCAAACCAATGACATGCACAGGATTTCATCTTCAATCGCTGCCCATACATACTGTAACTTCCAGAAAAAATCCCAGACAACAGAAATTTACTGGAATATTAAATTGGAAAGCGTAAAAGAGTAAAAAAATTAAAAATAAAAACTGTCTGAGATCTGTTCTGTGAAAAGCATACATGATACAGTTTGGATGCTATACAAACACAACAACTACAAATTTTCAAAAATAATGCTGTCCCAGCAGTGGATATCATCACAATATCATAACAACTACATTACAATGGTCATCCAGTGTACACTGAACAGTGAACAATATAT
>JAQMYJ010000038.1:24593750-24617569 GCA_030014305.1 Clarias laeviceps
TGCTTCAATACCTGCTTCAATATACTGATGATCTCAACAGTCACATGCGCATTCACACACTACAGGCAATTTTGGAACGCCAATTAGCCTAATCTGCAGGTTTTTGGACTATAGGAGGAAACCGGACCAAGGACGGGGAGAAGATGCAACTCCATGCCACAGTATGCCTTCCAAAACAAAAAAAACTATAAAGCCCAGTAAACAATAATTAATGAAACAATGTCAGTATTATGTGTTAACACTTTGAGGACTCTTTATTGTCAGGTACAATTTGTGCAGCTTTATAAGGAAATTACGTATTTCTAACTACTATATTTTATCAGGGAACCTTTAAAAAGCCAAAGACTAGAAATGTTTATAACATCTTTTAACATCATTCTTAAAAGTTTTCAAATTAGTAGCCAATCTTATACCAAAAGGTAAACTGTTCCACAGTCTTGGGGCAGCCACAATAAAAGCTGGATCGTCGCTGTTTTTATGTTTAGACCACAGTATGTGTAAAAGAAGCTGGTTTGAAGGTCTAAGAAAGCGACTTAAGATGGACGCCTGCAAAAATCAACAAGATATTTTGGGGCCAATTCATTGTAGAAAATCTATTTAGTATAAACTGCTATAGAAACTACAGTATAAACTACAGTATGAACTATATATTATATAGTGTAGTACTGACGTTTACAGTATAAACTACAATATAAACAAAGTACTGCAAATTATGGATAGATAGATAGATAGATAGATAGATAGATAGATAGATAGATACTTTATTGATCCCAAAGAAAGATTTCAGTAGCGTATGTTTAGTATGATTAGTTTTACTTCACTTAACTTACTTTTAAATATTTCAATTACAGTAGGGTGACAAAATAGCAGCATTTGTTTCTGATACTCGTTCATGCTTCTTGCTTATGACCACGCTTTCACCTTGCTTTGATAAATATATGTAAAATAAACGATTTTGTATGATAACGTGCAGCGATTATCACTTTTAAAGAGAGGGTGTCAGATACAGCCCCAGCTTCACCAATTTCCGCCTACACGCATCTTTACTGGCCTGCGTGGAGCTCTAAGGCAAGTTGGATAGGCAGTTTTTCGGGAAGCAACTTTTCCAAACTGCCACATCGCTCTCCATCCCCCACAAGTGTCGGAAGCCTGTTCGGATGTAAATTTATTTAGTCACTTAAAAATGAATTTGTGTTCCTGGAAATCCCTGCAGGAGGAAAGAACAGCTGAATACAGCTCTTTAGAGCATGTTACTCTACTGCTGAGTAATAAATTCTTTTCACTGCATCATGAATCATGCAGACACATGACCTGGTGATTGGTCAAAAACAATCGCAGATGTGATGATTAGAACTTCTTATACTGTACGTGTTACATAATACAGTTTATAACTGACTTGCACTGTGATGGTTTGAAAACCAGAGGGCAGGGTAGTGAAACGGTCATGCATGGGAATGACATTTTAAGACACAATCATGCCCACATGCATGGATGCCCAGACCTAAATGGTAAAGCATGACCTTAATAGCTAATCTGTTGTTGACAGAAGAGTCCATAAAGCCATCCAGGCATACAGGGGCTGATGAGGCACATTCTACAGCACCTCCTACATGAAGCAGCCGAGCTAGTCATAAAAAATTCCACAATAGGCTTTTATGTGTATAAATCGTGTACAGCTTCAGTGAACAGAATGAATGGCGGGACAGGAGAAGCTCTGTGTCTGTGTAGTAGTGATGATGACTTAATGTAAAATATATGGTATATATGGTTCTCACAGCAGGCTCAGGCTTCAAATAGCCATACCAAATTACTTCCATAAGTATTTAATCCCCTCTTCTTCATTAGTATTACACGTCATGATTCAATACAAAATATCCCATAATATCGAACTGTGGAGAAAATCGCTAAGATATTTGGGGTGATATGGGGGGCACCAGAAATGCTGTGAGTGGAGAAGTATTCATCACCACCGCCCTTTTTTTTCTTGCTGTGAAACCCTTAGCCATCGCAAGTCCCATAAGCTCATTACTTGAATGGAGTGTGCCGTTGAAGTGTGATACAATCTCAATGTAATGTTTCCCTGCAGCTCCCAAAGAGCTTCAGCAATATTACCCCAAAAATTTGCAAAAAATATCAGAATACAAACGTGCAAAGGTGACAAAAACAGATCCACCAAGTACTGACACAGAAAGGGGTGAATATTTATGCACCAAACTTTTTAATCTTTAAAGGTATAGTTAGTTTTTTTTTTTAAGTCTGTCTGAAATCAAAATTAAGGTACATGTAAGTACATTAGCATAGGTCCTGGTCGTTATAAATTTTCCTGCTTTGCACACGGTACAATGTAAGTAATCATGACCAAACTTCACAACCCTCGCTATATGCAAAAAAATCCACTTTAAAGTTCAGCTAAAACTCATGTGAAGCTTCTGCAGTCCCACTCAGCTAAATTTAGTTAAGTTGGCATCTTTCAAAGTTATGGTGTATTTATTATAAATTTAATTTTCTCTTTTTCCAGAACTAGCCATATGGCTAACCAGGACTAACTTTACAGCTAACTGGAACTAGCCATATAGCTATTGAATTAACAGTAAGGTAAAAAAAAAAAAATGTGTATTTGATAACATTTACATTAACCTATTTTTAAACTAGTGCACACATCTGTTTACACAGACTTGCTACCCTAAGGGTTATGTAATTTGATAAACTATGAGGTAAATTAATCTTTCTCGTATACCCCTTTTCCACCAAAGTAATACAGGTGCTGGTTCATGTCTGGTGCTAGTGCTGGTTCAGAGCCGATTCAATAGCAAGCCTCCTAAGAAATGCCTTTGCTTTTTCCTTTTCCATGGGCTAGAGTCACATCATTACGTCACTGTACAGTATAGGTTTGAGTATGTCTTTACTTAATCAGCAATATTAGCATCAAGAAAAAAAAAAGCTAACAACGACAATGGCAAACTTCAACATGGCTTTGCGGGCAGGTCTCCTGGTTTTACGAGTCTATTTTGGGATCAAAACATCATTACCAGAAAGCATTTGTGCTGCCCATTGCATTTTGAGTCCATTTTCTTTATCTTTTGCGGTAAATAAAACACTACATAACACATGACTACACTACTCTGGGTTAAAGATGGCAGTCACAAACTTTTTGTTGGTTGTGATAATCCCACCCCCTAACCTCTGACATAAGCGGTTCTTTGTTCTAGTCCAGCAAAGTGTTGGTGCCACCATAGAACCAGTTTTTCTGTCTGAGGGCTGGTGCTTTGGCTGTCTGCAAAAAAAGACCAGGTTCGAAATCAGGCCAAATTAGCCCTTGGTGGAAGAAGGGTATTAATGTAAAAAAGATACTAGCATTAACACTGGCAGCAGTGAACGAGCCGGTTGTCTTTTTTCCGATATAATACCACATCTTATCATTTTATTTATCTTACTTTTACAACGTTTTTTTTTTACTCTGAAAGGTTAACGTTCACCTGAGGTAAAGTTAAAAGCTCATTTGTTTGTACCGTTTACTTAAAGTTGGAAGGAATGCAGTAGCACAAACAAATTAGCTTTCTTTAGCATCAACTTTACCTCAGGTGAACATCCTTGTGTGAGTGTCCTTTCTGCCTTGTAAACTTTATATTCATGCTAGTATTATTTTACAGAATATTGCATTTTCCTGCTTAAAATGTTGTACATTTCAGTAAAATGTTGTTAAATTTCAGTAAAAAACATAAAAATAAAAACAACAACAATAAATGATGCACGAGAAAATTTATGCAAACCTCTGATTGCATATCATCAATAACTGACACTTTTACAACCTATTCGTATATATTAATTGAACTTGAGATAATAATGTAATAATTCAACATTTAATGACTGTACGCCATCATACAATAAAGAAACACTAAGAAATAACTCTACCACTATGCATATACAACGTAACAACATAAACAGCTTTGTTTAACAGACTGCAGCATCTGCTTAATCCCACAATATGTTATGTGGAAACACACTGCACATGTTTTTCAAGCGTGAAAACATAACATAAAAATGGCATGTACATATATCGAAAATTGTGTTTGCAGAGAACTTTTACTCACTTAATATAACACTTTCAGCTGCTGGTGTTGCAGAAAGCTCATTTAAATGCTTCAGATTCCACCAATCTGTTTTCAGATCAGCAATATTCTCCCTTTCTCCTTCACCTTATCAGTGCTGTACACTCTCCCACTCTCCAGGCACTGATAAGAGCATGTGTGTTTCCATTCTGCCACTCCTCTGCTGGTGTCCACCTCACAACAGGCCTCTTTTCCAAGCAAATCAGCTCCCTGTTATTCCAGACAAAGGTTTTGACCCTTCACTTTGGCACCCCAGTACCCACTAAGCCATCTCCACCACCACCCCCGACCCCACAGGGTCAACGTGTCTTACTTCGCTTTGTAAGTATCTTTTGTTTGTCTGATGACTGTTGGTACCGTAATGCTAATTTCTAATGCAAAGGAACAGTAGCAGACAATGCGCATGTGAATAGAGCAGAGCCAGCAGGTCAGATTTCATGTTTCTTCATGCTGACTGGCTGAGAGTGAGACTGAGAGTGTGTGTGTATGTGTGTGAGACAGCAAGAAGCACAGCTAATGCAGGGATGATTAGAGTGATCGCAATCACATGCCGTAGGAGGCTATTGACAATGGGGGAAAAATGAGCGTCGAACTCATTTATCATCTGCTTTGGCGCTTGATAGCTCAGCATGCTCTTCTGCAGGAGAACAAACACAAACTAACATACGATAAAGTGTTTAGAGCTTCATGATACTGATGGAGCACAACTGCGCCGTTCCTTCGTAATAATATTAAATAAGCGTGTCGGTCATCTTGTCAACGCTGGACGAACACGCTGTAGTGACAGGGCTCGATGTTTCTGTCTTATACAGCAAAGGAACAGAAGGCTAAATATTTAATTGGAGAAAAGATTTGTATGAATTTTTAACATGCAGCACCATTCAGCTCCTTTTCCCCTGCTCGACTGAGTACGTCGACATAAGGAACACAAGCATCTAATAGAATAACTGAGCATTATATAGTGGTGAAAAGCCTTTTCACAGCTCCGTATAAATCTCCCAACCCTCTCACTGAAGAAACTGCGAGTTATATCTTCCCAGCCTGATTGACGCACACTTAATATCGCTTGTCATCTATACTGAATACTGTCTGCTCGTTGATAAGCCAAGTGTTGTTAATAATTGTAGTTTTGCTATGTTTCTTCAAAAAGGCGAGGTATAAGTATAAAACCTAAGTATAAAAAGAAAAGTGAAATATCTGTGCTTATGGATTCTTTTCTGATGTGAAGTGTTTTATATCTCTTACACCATAATTTTACAATGGGCGTTTAGGTTGAACTGGGACTTGTGATGAAATGTCTCATGAATAAAGGTATAAAAACAGATTGACATTTACAGAAGACTTTAAGCACAGTATGGTGAAGGGACTTTTAGAAACAGTAAAACATTTGAACAGTGCAAAGGATTTAAAGAAGGCTGCATGTTTGTGAATAGCTATCCTGGCTGTGGTGCGAAAGAGATGCATCCATCTGTGGGAACTGTACACACAATCATGCAGGGACATCACTTGCACATTTCAGCAATTCGACTAGGAGTTATTGCCGCATCCCTCATACAATCCTGACCTCGCTCCAAGACATTTCCAGAGTTCCTCTGAGACCAGTGTTTCAGGTGTGAAGGCGGCAATATGATCATGGATCCGACGTACTGAGGGAATTTTCTATCTTGAAAAAATCCCGGTCTGACTTGAACACTCATCATATTAATAAATGACACGTTATAATTTTATCCAATTAAAGTTATATTTAATATTGTGAAATGTCCCATTTCCTATTTTCACTTAAGTTGCAGAAGGTTAAATCAATCCTTCCATCACTAGACTTTCTTTTTATCTCTCTAGTTTTAATTAAATAAGACAATTTTTTTTTTTAAAGCTGTCTGCCTTAAAGACTTGACACTATTGGTATACTTGCAAATTCACAGCTAAAAAACCCATTTAAAAGCAAAATTTAGTTAGTGTCAGTAAATATATGAATGCAAGCTAAAGGGAAAATGCAATCCTAAAATTACCCAATATAATTAGTATATGTTTTATACTAATTATTATATATTATACTCTGCCATTTTGTCTGGGAACTGTTTGTGAATCTATGGGGTTCATATATTAAAAGTAACATTGGTTAAAAGTAACACTGACCCTATCCTTTTATTCAGTAGCTCTTGCATCATCACCGTGAGACCAAACCCAGTGATCAACACATGCACCGAGTTGTATAGACGTGGGCGATACAGAACTAAAGTAAGTCTAAGTTCTGCGTGTATTGATTTTCCTCATCGAGTGTCACGTTGTGTAACACTACTCTGACGCCAAGGCCCTTACCCATCAGCCCTAAAGCAGATTTTCCCTCATAAACACAGGCGAGTGAATTATTACGCAGCTGAATGCTTGAAAATGGGTTTTTAAAAAACTGATAGGAGCTTAAAGTTCCCGGGTGACCTCCGCGTGGACCAAAAAGCGGCTTAGTGCAACCCAACAGTGCATAATTCTTCTCTAAACTAATGACACAAGGGCCGTGGTGAGCTTTTCCATTAGGACAGAAAAGCAAAGCTATGACTGCTTTCCTGCCAGAAGGAGCAAGGTATTTCGCACTATTGTGTGAGACTATTCATCCCAGTCACTCCATCCGAGCACGGTTTATTAATAGATTCAGATGTCATACGAGCAAGGGGGAATCTTTTGGCCATAACTCAGCCAGTAACTCAAGTCTTTTACATGAGTGTTACTCAAAACACGTATGACATTTAAGCCATGGAAAAAAGGAAGATGAAACAAAGAAAGAACAGAAACCTAATGAGTGAGGGAAGCAGTGTGAGTTTAAAATAAAAAAATATGATTTGAATTAGAAGAATCTCAGGCTCTGGTAACCGTCTCTCGCTGGTTATTCTGCAATATTAATCACACGCAGTGTGTTGACCTGTTTCCTTTTTTGAGAAAAAGACAGAAACCCCTTTGACATGATGGAACTCACTAATGATGGAAGTCTGAATGTTTGTGTTTGCACAAAAGTTGACAAGATCTGTTCATGATCTTTTAACTAGATAAAAAATAGTAGATTGATCAAGTAAAGAACAAAACTCATCAAAATGAATTAGCAATGGGGTAGCATGATGCAATGTAAAAGACTATCCATTTTCAATAATAGCACATCCCAAAATGTTTCATTCCCTTATAACCACAGCGATTAGGAAAACCCCAAATCATACCTTGATTGGTTAAATTGGTTGTGTCAGCTTACCAAAATATAACTATGTGGACACCTGTATTACCTAACATTTTTTTGAGAACCCCATTTCAGGTTTAGTCTCCTCTTTGCTGTTATAATAACTTCCACTCTTCTGGGAAGGTTTCCTCTAAAATTTGTAATGCAGCTTGTAGAGATCGTGGAGAAAAAGATTAGTTTAATTATGTATCATGATTTTTTATGTGGCGACTTATGTATCACCACACTGACTCCAACATGCATTTTTTTTATTTAGCTTTTAAATTATATATATATTGCTAAGTTAGTTTAGAATTGTAACAAAATCGCAGGAAAAGAATAATTTTGAATCAGCATTTTTATAAACTATATCATGATACATTTAGAATTGTGATACAAATCAAACTGGCACCTAGGTATCGTGATAATATCGTATGCGGTGATCCCTGGTGATTCCCATCTCTAGTGGCTTGTGGGGGATTTGTGCTCATTCAGCCACAAAAGAATTAATGAGGTCGAGTGCTCATGTTGAGGAAGGACGCCTTGGGTGCAGTTGGCATTCCAATTCCAAAAGCATTTCAGTGCAGTAGAGGTTTGGGGAGACCACTTGAGTTATTCTGGATATTTGGACCGACAAACAAAAAGAGAAAATGGAAGCTTGACAGAATATTAGTAATAAAATATAAAATAAAAAATTTAAAAAAGTTTTTTATAACTAGTTATACAGTAAGTATAATTTTATACCAACAAAAAGAATTTGCTGTATTGTTCTTTTTGGTTCATTTAAAGGTCCCATATGTTAACAGGTTAACATAGCTCTCAGAGTTCCCCCAAAGTGTGTCAGTGCTCCAGCTGAAATAGGCCTCAGATAATGGATTTATACAATAAACTTCCTCTGTTTCATTCTTCCAAACATGCCATTTCAGGGTCTATGTAAACCATCTATTTCCAAGCCCCGACTCACCAGAGAGCATTGTGATGTCACATTAGGGGGAAAATGTAGCCTTGTTTAAACCATAGCCAACACAAAAATGGAAAAAGGTACAAAAGCAAGTTGGTTGTAAATGCTCATTGGAGACACAACAGGAGTGACAAAAAATTACAAATTTTGCATAATAGATGCCCTTTAATTAGGCTAAACAAAATGTGAAAACAAACCAAACCAAACAGTGACCAAATTAAAAGTATCAAATGTAACTTGGTAAATAGACGTGAACTTTAATATTACTATAACTTTTTTTTTTTTCTGTTAGTTGATTTTAATCCTTGGAAGATTACTCATAAAACTATTAGTTTCTGGGTAGCTACTTGATTATTTGTAGCGCTTGACAGTATGTTTTAAGAAAATGAAATATAACATAAAAAAAAATAACATTGAACTGAAGCTTTGTTGCTGGAAAACAGAAATAGTCTTACGAGATTGCATTAAAAATGAATGGAAGTTTTCCTCTGTACACTAATACCTCTAATTAAAAATACACTAAAGACAGATTCCAATGAAAACGCTGTAGAATCCATTTTAAAATATCTCTAGTAAGCCTACAATCTATCGAAAAAGTAGCCTGTCTTGGTAAGCGGCATTTGTGAGATATGGTTCGGTTCCAAGCAACAAATGGACAGCTGCCTTTTTATGCTCCCTTATGTTCAACACCATTGCCTGCGTCCCTTTACGGCATGACTATTCTGTAAATTTGACGGCGAGAAAATGCACAAATGTGGTAGAATGATAAATGTAAGAGCACGTAGAAGAGTGTGTTGTGAGATCCTCATTTCAAATCAGAACAAACATTCTGTTAGACTCCTTCTTCCAGTCTTTATCTTTCGCTGTCTTATCTGGGTAGAGCCATCTGCCATTCACCGTGTGTCAGAGTGAAGGTAAGCAGGCATCTGGCCACCCAAAGCTGAAAAGTGTGTGTGTGTCCACAGCAGGTGACCACTAGCTGAACTAAAGCAGGTCGAACTCCCAGGATGAAATCTACAACTGTTTTTCACTCATGTATCTGATACTTAAGGCACCTAAATATTATTTTTTTCTAAAACGATGAACCATGAATGATATTGTACATGAACGAGTACATGAACTATCAGTGCTCGAAACTCCCGATATCCTCCTACTCCCTGTATCTGAGAGGTGCTTCCTGGAAAAAGGAGCTCTGTGACAAAGGGATGGGCATGTAAATCAGAGCTGGTTAGCGTGATGTTTACCAGAGAGAGAGAGAGAGAGAGAGAGAGAGAGAGAGAGAAAGAGCGCAAGAGGTGAGACGAGGATGTAAAATACCTGACAAGATTTGGAGGACCAGCTCCACATAAGATTATCTTTCCCTTGCAGACAAAAGACAAAACACACAGCAGCGAGAGAGAATCTTGATTCTCAGTTCACACCTTCTTCATTGAGAACAGCAGGGCTCAAATTCAGCAGACAAACACACACACACACACACACACAAACACCGGGTGCGAAAAGCAGAGTGAGTTCGGAGGTGTTTGGAGAGTAACAGCTGCTACTGGATCGCTTGGGGTGCTCGGCGTTTTGCGCTCCAGTGAAGAAGAATGTGGTTTAATTAGCATTAACCTTCCTTGTATCCAGAGACCTGTCTCTCATTTGGCTTTTAATACACATGCACGCAAAATCTACTTTATACAGTAACCATGAGTCCTTATCACTCTTAGAAAAGAAAGGTATCAAGCACATTTTGTGTGTACGATCAAAGAAACATCCTTTGTACCAGGATTATGTTTATGTTTATTTTACAAAATATTTTATATTTTAATGTGTCATTTTAAACCTATAAAACAAACAAACAAACACACACACACACACACACACACATATATACACACACCTTGTCATGTTACAGAAACCCTCCATCTTATAGCTTTAGTTCTGTCTGTTACAAAGCACTGACACGGGAGACTCCTTCCATTATTGCTAAATAATCGTCTCCCTAAAGACTCCCAGGACTACCTAAAGCTTTGATATAAAAGTTATGGTACACCACATTCACAATCCGAAAAAAAAAAAAAAAAACATATTAATTGGTACAATAAAATATACGCATAGTGGTACCATTGCATTTTTTACAGGTTAGATAAGATTTTATGATAATAAAGTTGCAAAAGGGTGCAAACCTCAGCCCCGATTCTTAACTTCTTAACTTTTGTTATAAATCTGCAAACACTGTGCCTATAATTAGTCTGAAAAGTTATGATCCAGTAATGCACGCAGATGCAAGGCAAAACTCTTACCTCAATATCCGGTGCAAACTCTGATTCAGAACAATACAAGAAATCCCAAGGAAAAATCCTTAAAATAAAAAATACAAATGCTGCTAGATCCAGGTGTTGAGATGACAGGTGTCTTTCCGTCCAGGTGTTACTGCATCAGGAGGACAGGATGAGAATACATTAAATATCTTTTCTCTCAATCAGTGATCATGCTCTATCTCTCTCTCCAGAGCAAGGAAGAAAGTGTGATCTCTTAAAAGAGTAAAGTTCCAGCTTAACAAAAGTGGACTTCAGGCACGTGAGGGGGATCGATTAGAGATCCAGTGGCATGTGCAATGTTCATGCACAAAGCACATCAAGAGCCATTCATTCATGCAAAGCACTACTGAGAAAGAAGCACTCCTAAATCTCTTCTCGCGCTCTCTCTCTCTCTCTCTCAACTCCTTAGTTCAGTTCTCTGGTGCAGGCGGTGTGATCAGCGGTTCAGTGTCTCTAGCTCTCTGTTTTGTGCAGATCTGCTGCTCACTAAAGCCTCAGTCCTAACCCATCCCCCTCTCTGCCCGCCCCTTTTATCTCAGCCAATCACAACATCTCTCTCTCTCTCTCTCTCTCTCTCTCTGAATTCAGTTCAGAAGGGCTTTATTGGCATGAATGTTTTTAAAAAATTACATTGTTGCCAAAGCAATTACAAAAGATTAATTACATTATAAATAACATCAACGTTAATGTATAAACATATATAAACATTATAAACATATTAAATAGGAAAGAATAACATAGTAGGTAAACAATAACAAACAAAACATCAATACTAACAACAACAAGAGATATCAGGTAACTATATGAAGCATCTCTCTCTCTCTCTCTCTCTCTCTCTCTCTCTCTCCTACACACACACACACACACACACACACATAAAAAGGACCTCCCAAAACTCCACACCTTTCCTTACAACTTTATCAGCCAAATTGGTCCTTGTGTATTCAGTTGAGGGAATAGCGCAATAAGTATACAAACCAACATAAATAAATAAATAAATAATGGCATGGTAGACTAGTAGCACGATGGACTTGTACCTCCATGGTTGAAGGTTCGATTCCCGTCTCGGGTCTGTGTGCGTGGAGTTCGCATGCTGTCCCCATGTTTGGTGGGTTTCCTCTGGGTACTCCGGTTTCCTCCCACAGTGCAAAGACATACAGATTAGACTAAACTGTGTTTCCAATGCCCATAGTGTGTGTGTGTGTGTGTGTGTGTGTGTGTATGTGTGCGTGCGCCCTGCGCTGGACTGGCACCTTGTCCAGGGTGTATCCCGTCTAGTGCCCGAGTCGCCTGGGATAGGCTCCAGACTTCAGGCTAATAATTAAGTGAGTGATGATAATAATAATAATGGCGGCACAGTGACTTAGTGGTTAGCACTGTCGCCTTGCACCTCAAAGGTCTGGATTCGATTCCTACCTCGGGGCTGTGTCAATGGAATTTTCTCCACTTACAATCAACTACTGCACAATCCTGATGGCTGTATATATTCACTAAAACATATTAATGCAGAATAAAATGACTGGGTTTTAAGGGTTAAAAGTATCAGCAATTACATAACATGCAAACCACCTTCGTAGCTTAAATTTTACTGAAGCAAAAAAAAAAAACATCACATATTCCACGAGGCTTCTATTGTCACTCACTTTATAATTAAACACAAAATGATGTTAGAAAATCTTTATTCTAGCAGCAATTGGGACTCACTCACTCATTGTCTATAACACTTTATCCTGTATACAGGGTCGGGAGGGGCCTGGAGCCTGTGCCAGGACACGAGGCGGGATACACCTTGGATGGCTAACAATCCATAAACACACACACACTCACTCACTCAGTCATTTACATTCACACACTGCGGGCAATTGGGAACACCAGTTAGCCTAATCTGCATGTTTTTGGACGAGGCCGGAGTACCCAGAGGAAACCCACCAACCCACCCACGGAGAGAACATGCAAACTCCATGCACACAGACCCTCAATCGAACCCGGACCCTGGAGGTGCAAGGCGACAGTGCTAACCACTAAGCCACCTGGTATGAACAATTAAATAGTGCAAATCAGCTGACACAGTGATAAGTGGAAAAGAGTCAAAACCCTTCAAGTTCACAGTCCTTAGTATTGTATGTTCTCTCTGTACCCTGACAAAAACCGTGCATTTTTTGCACATGCTCTGAAAATGCTGGCTGTCTTGGACTAGAGTGCTCTCACACACGGTTTTCTGAACTTTGGGTGATTGTTCACAGTTCTTGATGCATCATAACACCTAGACAGCTGTGAGCAACCAAGAAACCAAACTACCCCAAGCAAAAGTCTTTATAGAGTCTAAACACAGCATTCGTTTAAGTTTTAATCAGTGTTCTTTAAGGGTTTTGTTTATTGGGGTAATTAGGCACTTTTAAATATCCTGGAGCGATCAAGCATGCATGTTAAGCAAACCATGACACAAGTGTTTATCAATGAGTTAAAGTTGCAGAGTACAAAAGACACTTAATACTTTTGTAATATCACAAATCTGGGTAGGGATATGACATGATTTTTTTTTTTTAATAATAGCGAATTTATAATTGATTCATTGATTCATTTCAATTGACATTTAAATCAATGTATGTATGTAACTCACTGAAATGTTACACTTTTAGTGTTAAAACGCATTTCATGTTTTTTCATAAAACATACCTAATGTGCATGAAAGGTATCTGAACACCCTGTTAGTATTTCTGGTTAAATCTCAAGTAATAAATTAAATATCATAAAATTAGAATATAAAAATATATATAATATATATAAAATAAAATATATAAAATAAGATTTGTTGAACTGATACATTTTTATAACACTTTACATGATTGGAGCAACAATCCTGATCTAACTGCAAAGGGCGTTCAAGTAAAACCGGGACTTGTATGAAATTCATTATGATTAAAGGTGTAACATCAAATGACATTTACAGAAGACTTCAAGCACAATACGATGATGAGACTCTTAGCCACATAAACCATTTTAATAGTGATTTAATGACAATCCCGGCTGACTGCCCACTGCAGACGACCCTGTGAACATTCAACAAGCAGAACGCCTGATCCTTAAAAATCGATGGATAATTTGTCACCAACTTGTGGAAGAGCCGCATCTGTCTGTGTGAACTGTGCAAACAATCATTCACCATCACCACTTTCACATTTACTGGAACTCGCCTGGCGGTTATTGCCACATCCCCTGTACAGTCCTGACCTCCGGACTACAGTTCCAAGCCAGTTCTACATGTTTGAGATCTTAAAGGACTTCCTGGGAGGCCAGTATTTCAGATGCGAAGCAGGTAGTCCGAAAGAAAACTTTCTACTTTGATGATATCCAGGCACTAGTGAAATGCTGGGATAAGTGCATTAGTGTAGCAGGGGATTAAATAGTGAAATAAAGGGAATTTTTTTCTCTCATAAGTGTGTTCTGTTATACTGCACAAATAAACACCGGGTTTGACTTGAATGTCTTACAGTATATTTGTTTAACATCTAAAATGTACTACAAGACAAATCTTAAATCCTAAAGTTTGGAGATTTTCAGCCCAAAAAGTGTGCTTTTTTGTGAGTAAAAAAAAATTTAAATGTAAATTTTTTTTTTATAAAATTGGTATTTCATGGAAAACTTCATTTCTTTTCTTACTCAACTGTAATAAAATGTAATACACTATACCATAACTCCAGAGAACTTCCTAAAGCACTAATCCTTAAAGTAGTTCTTGTTGTTGACTTGTCTTTTTTTTATCAGTATGGGTTCAAAATAGAACTAAATAATTGAATAGCAGTGCAGTATCATTTTACCCTGCTGTTATAGTTTCTTAAATTTATCATTCTTCATTATATAAGTTTCTTGACAATGATCCCTGTTCAGGCGTTACCTTCTATTAAGGGGCAGTGGTGGCTCAGTGGTGGTTAAGGCTGTGGGTTACTGGGTTACTGATCGGAAGGTCGGGGGTTCGAGCCCCAGCATCGCCAAGTTGCCACTGTTGAGCCCTTGAGCAAGGCCCTTAACCCTATGTGCTCCAGGGGCGCTGTAAGCTGGCTGACCCTGCGCTCTGACCCCAGTTTCCTAATTGGGATATGCGAAGAAGACATTTCACTGTGCTATAAAGTACATGTGACAAATAATTGGAACATTCTTCTTCTAAAGCTGGTTAACCAAATAATTTTCAGACAAGAATAAAATGTTTGGTCAAAGATGGCATGTTATATGAAACAAGCTTTAAGAATCACCTTCTAGCTCGACAGAGTTTTTTTTTTAGATAGCGGGAACTAAATTGGGCATTCTGAAAAGTTTGCTTTTTAGTGTGAGAGGAATAATGGAAGTGTGTATACTCAAAATAATTCTCATAATCATGATTAAAAACCAAAACATGGGACCAGCACAGAGACGCTATGAGAGAAACCAGAGCAATCGTGATAATTTAGAAAGCAGTATTTATATCTGAAAAACTGAGTCTGGAGCACGCAGGAGACATTTGTGGAAGTCCAGCCATGAAAAAGTTCCTGCTCTGGGACTAGCCTGTCTCCGAATGAGGAGAGGACACTTATAGTTTTTACTGGTGCTATTAGAGCTACCTGTTTTGCATTAAATGTAAATTTCCCTCTGTCTATGCAAAAAGGTGAAAGAAAAAAATCCCTTTAACCTCTCTGTCAGCTGAAGAGGCGATGAGGCAGAGGGTGAGAGGAAAGAAGAGACGGTCCATATGGGCCTGTCATTACACTGTGCAGGAGAGAAGGGACCCTCTGTCACTGTGTGTGTGGTGTGTGAGAGAGATAGTGAGAGAAAGAGATAGAGAGAGAGAGAGAGAGAGAGATGGTGACTTAGTATAAAGTTATAGAAGTTCTCCCTCCTTCTTGAGTTACGTCTTGTTTTTCTGCTCTTTCAATCCTCATAATTTCTCATGTCGTCACCTTCTCATTTCATATTCTATTCCCTCTTTATTCTCTTCCTCATAACCTCGATTTCTTCTCTGTGCTCCCTATTCAAGTTTCTTAAGCTTCGTTCTATCACTCTTCCTTCATCTCTTGCATTCCCCTTATCTCATCCCCTCTGCTTTCTCTACTGGCATTCACCTCACTTAGATCCCTGTCATTCTTCTCTTCCTTTCTTTCTCTCCCCTTCCTATTCTCCTCTCTAATCGATCAATCCCTCTTTTCTCTCTGCTTTTCCTACCTTTCTTCTCCTTTCTTCTCCCTTTCTCTCTCTTATATACCTCTCCTTCTGTCTTTTCTTCTCTGCTCTCCTCCTACACTCTCTTAATTCATGTCTCCTCCCTCCCAGTTTTCCACCCTGCCTCATTCCCTTGCTCTCTTCATCGTCTTGTCTCCTCCTCCCTTTCTACTCAGTCATTTCTCCTTATCTGTTCGGTCCCCTATTTATCTTCCATCCTGTCCTCCAGGACCTCCTTTAAAAAATCACTCATTCCTTGCAATCTTCAGTCATCTATCTTTTTCTCCTCTTTTGGTGTCTTCCTCACTTTCTCCCCCGCCTGTCTTCCACTTCTTTTCACCTTATTCTCTTCTTAGCTTATTGTCCTCTTTTCTCCTTTTTCTGTCCTCCCCTTCAATCTCCCCAAGAAAGGGATTTCTTTCCTTCTATTTCCTTTTCTTCTTCCTCGCCCAACCTGTCTATCCTTTTCTCCTCCTCACCATGCATGTGTGTTTTCCTGCAGCAGTGCATCCAGACGTCGGTCATTGCATCAAAACACTTTACGCTTCAGAAAACTGAGACTTGTCCCTCAATGCTACAAAGCCCAGGTCAAACCCAGACAGCCTACACACACACACATACAGACACACATACACACAATCCCATCGCCTGTGGGCTGTGAAACGAGTCTATTTGTTGACAACTGTTTGCCATGCTGGAGTGTATCGATTATCTGTTTCAGGGCTGCACAGGGCTGTCTTTCGTCTTCCTCTCCACCTCGGTCTCTTTCCTCTCATCTCATCTGTCATTCTCTAACCCACCTCCTCCAGTGCTGTTTTTTTTTTTTTTTTTTTTTTTTTTTGTGATATGCATCACCAGTGGCACTCCAAAAGACTGTTAACAACCATCTTTAACATGCAAACCCTGAGATCAAAAGCCTGTCGCTCACAAATCCAGACATGTGGACATTCAGTCATGTATGAACAAAGCTTCTAATTTACACAGCAATGCTTACACACACACACAAATGTGTGAATACTGTCGGAGGAAAGAATTAGTGCATAATTTTTACATAAATGGCAGGACTCAAATAATACTAATAATACTAATACTACTACTAATAATAATTATTATTATTATTATTAATAATAATAATAAAAAAATAATAATGTATGTGCCACATATACCCTCTTGCAGTTTTAATTTTGGAATCTATACACATCTACTGATTAACCCCCTCACGCCCCCTGTTTCCCTCCCCCATCCTGCATATTCATGACGCAGCGTCTCTGTAAGGACCCCGTTTAAATTGGAAATGTCCCTTTCATGTGCACGCACGTCAAGCTGCGGAAAGGTGCTGCGTAAGCACACACACAGCTGCTGCGTGCTCATTGTCGAGAAGGTGTAATGTTGACTAAACAGGAGGTTGATGTGTCCAGAGGCAAAAAGTTAAACAAGAAACTACCAGGTGTGTAATCACACCCGACCTTTTCATGCTTTAAGTAGTCGGTGCTCTGATTTCAGAGTGAGAGAGAGAGAGCAATAGATATACAGCACATGAGCCATAGCCATATACAGTAGCTCCGCTCTGAGAATCAGTCAAAATGTGAATATCAAAAAGACAAATGTGAATCAGTTAAACTTAGGAACAGGGAGGAGAACCCAACACTGAGTCGCCTGAAATATCTGTGATTGCAGGCAAAATTTAGAAATTCACTCCACACTCTCCAATTTCTCTCTGTCTCTCACTTGGCATTTCTTTATCCTCTGTCTCTTGTAATTTTTCCCCCAACTTTTGTGTCTTAACTAACAAAAATGATAAAAAGAAATAAATAAATGATAATAATAATAATAATAATAATAATAATAAATTTTTTGTCAACTGTGTTGGATCGACATCTCGTCTAGGGTGTCCGCCACATTGTGCCCAAAGTCTCCTGGGATAGACTCCAGGCCCCTGTGATCCTGTATACAGGATAAGCGGTATAGACGATGAATGAATTATGTTATGAATGAATTATAAAAAATGTTATGTCAGTTAATTCATTACTATTAAACAAATAAATTGGTTGGAAGTTTCCAGTTTAAGCTTGGTGTTAGAGATGAGACTAGTGGTTGTTCCTTCTCATACAAATTTTATGAAATACAACCAAACACAACCACATTATCCTCACTAATTCTCTCATCGTGTATATCGCTTTTTCCTGTATTCAGGGTCGAGGGGGGCCTGGAGCCTATCCCAGGAGACTTAGGGCATGAGGTGGGGTACAACCTGGACAGGGTGCACACACACACACTCATTCACACCAGTTAGCCTTATTTGCATGTTTTTGGACTGTGGGTGGAAACCAGGTTACCCGGAGGATATAATAATAATGTATACATATAAATTATTATACATATAAATATGTATAATAATACATATTTTAATTAGAAAACTTAGCCTCCTTGACTGGACACAAACTCAGAAATGTTTAAAGAGTATAAATTAATGTCTGGTTATAGAGTATAAATGAGTTCATGTATGCAAGGGTAGAAAAGAGAGCATGGTTGCTGTCAAGAGAGGTCACCGAGAAAAGAAAGTGTCTTCAAGTACAAGAAAGTACAAAGAAAGAGCTGATGATGTGTATTTTGTATCAAGCTATGTTAAATAAACACTGTGATGTCATTTTCAATCGGGGCCAAAGGTAAGAAAAAGGGCATGCATATGGGCACAGGTAGGTATGAGGGCATTATAGTAAGCAAGTTTGCCTTGGCCATGACATCACACACCTCAATTAGCATAGTGTCTTGGAACTGACAGCACAGTATGTGGCCAAGGGCATCTAAAAAGTTGCACTCCTCTTTCAACCTTTCACCATGTTTGCATTTTAGGACATAAAAGGACAGAGCCTTGGCATTGTGGTGAACCCCTGTGAGAATACGTTCATAAATACATTACAACATTCAGTGTATTAATATATTCAATACACACAAATTGTGTCAGTTTAAAATTATACTATACTATAACTATACAGTGGATATAAAGCGTCTATGCACTCCTGTTAAAATGTCAGGGTTTTGTGCTGTAAAAATAATAATTTCAGAACTTTTTCTACCTTTTAATGTGACCTACTGTATAACTACTGAACAGTATAACATACAATTCAATTGAAAAAAACAAACTGAAACTTTTATTGGAGGAGTAAGAATAAAAAAGTAAAATAATGTGGTTGCATGAATGTGCACACCCTCTTATAACTAGGGATGTGGCTGTATTCAGAATTAAGCAATCACATTCAAAACATGTTAAATAGAAGTCAGTACACACCTGCCATCATTTAAAGAGATGCCTCTGATTAACCACAAGTAAAGTTCAGCTGTTCTAGTAGGCTTTTCCAGACATCTTCTCAGTTGCATTTTACAGCAAAAGCCATGGTCATCCAAAGGCCAAGAGTATCCAAGCATCAGATGGACCTCGTTGTTAAAAGGTCTCAGGAGAAGGCTACAAAAGAATTTCCAATGCATTAAATATACTGTGGAACACAGTGAAGTTAGTGATCTCCAAGTGAAGAAAATATGGCGCAACAGTAACATTATCAAGAACTGGACATCCCTCCAACATTGATGAGAAGACAAGAAGAAAACTGGTCAGGGAAGCTGCCGCGAGGCCGACAGCAACTTTAAGCTGATAGATAAGCTGCAGGAAAGTGCTGGCTGTGTAGGAGATGTGACAGCAATCTCCTGTATTCTTCGTATGTCTGGGCTATGGGCTAGGGTGAAGAAAAACATCCAAGCCCAGTAAAATTTTGCCCGGCAACAATGCACATCCCCAAAAGAACACCCCCAGAGAGGAATGGTGGTGGCAGCATCATGCTTTAGGGCGGTTTTTCTTCAGCTGGAACTGGGGCTTTAGTCAAGGTGGAGTGAATTATGAACAGTTGGAAATACCAATCAATGCTGGCAGAACATTTTCAGGATACATCCAAATCAACAAGAGAATGGCTTCACCAGAAGAAGATTAACGTTTTGGAATGGCTCAGCCAGAGTCCAGTCCTGAATCCGAATGAAAATCTGTGGGGTGATCTAAGAAGGGCTGTGCACAGGAGAAGCCCTCGCAATCTGACAGATTTGGAGCATTTTTGCAAAGAAAAGTATTGCCAAGTGAAAATGTGCCATGCTGATGGACTCCTACCGAAAAAGACTGATTGCTGTCAAAAAATCTAAATGTGCTTCAACAAAGTATTTGTTTAAGGGTGTGCATATTTTTGCAACCACATTATTAAAGTTTTTTGTTTTAAATTTTGTTCCACTAAGTTGTACAGGTTATAGGTCAGGTTATAGGGTCACATTTTTTTCCATCAGCTAGCATTTTAATGTGGACTTTTTATATTCACTGGGTATATATATATAACCTTGGATTGCGAGTAACTTGGTCTGCAAAATTTTTTAATAAATGCGCAATATCTTGATATATGAGTACTATAGTACGCATGCGATTTGTCTGCCGAGCGTAACCTGATCACAAATGAGCCATTGGTTCTTGTCTCTCTTGCACTGTGGGATTGTGGGTAATCGTCTCCTATGCTCAGTCTCAGTTTGTCACTCGTATAGTCAACATCTGTGCGCGCATCTACTGTTTACAATAACATTGTGGCCACACGTGTGCACATAAAGCACTTTTTTTTTTTCATTTTGTGTACAAGTGTTGTGACTGTTTTTTAGCAACTGTACTGTAGGCCTCTGTGAGCAATGGCCGGTACTGTGTGCATGCACACCAGTCATGATTCTTTTCAATTAATTTTTGAAAATTAATGGAATCAATAACATTTTTGTTAGTTTGTTTTATTTGTATATACAGTCATGTTCAAAAGTTTGTACCACCTTTTATAATTCTATGTCTTTTGAGTAAAAAGAAGAGCAAAAGCATCTGTAATAGGTCTCAGTATTAGGCAAATACACCCTCAGACGATTAACAATATGTACCTTTTTTCACTGTGCCATTATTTATTTAATAAAAATGTCAATATTAAGTGCCCCTTACTGCTTCCACAGGATTTTTCCACAGGACATCCATAAAAGCAGAAGCTTTGGCAATTTGCTGGTCTGGAGCATTCAGGTGTGTGCTACCACAATGCCAAGAGGGAACAACATAAGCAGTGGTCTATTTTTGATGCACATCAATCTGGAAAAGGGTTATAAAACCATTTCCTAACAATTTGGAGTTAAACATAATAGAGTGTGAAAGATTTTTTACAAGTGAAAAGCATTCAAGACAGTTGCCCAGGAGTGGATTTTCCAGCACATTTACCCAACGTTAGACTATACAGTGCTCAGAGAAAAAAAAAAATTATCAAAGAGTTACATCTTAGACAGTACTACCCTGACTGAGCATGTTACGTTTTAATGACAGCACAATTAGAAGAAGACTAAACAATTACAGTTAGTCTGAAAGGGTTGAACAATGCTATAAACAAGGCTCAAGGCTTCTAAACAAATGTGAACAAAGCTCAAGGCTTCTAAAAGAGAGACAGAGAGATGGAGAGATGAGACCAAAGTGGAGTTGTTTGGTCTTAACGCCCAGAGCCATGTTTGGGAAAAACAGCAACACTGTATACCCACTGTCAACCACTGCAGTGGAAGAATTTTCACCTTGCAGTCATTAAGTTGACCATGAGCTCCTCTGTATACCAGACTATTCCAGAGGCAAATATGAAGCCATCTATTCAACAGCTAAAGCCCGGCCAAAATTGGGTCATGCAACAGCACAATTATCCATATCACACCAGTAAATCTACTGTACATCAGAATAGCTGAAAAATGGATGAATGGTCTAGTTAAAAAAAAACAAAAAAACATGCAAACTCCATGCACATAGAGGCGAGAATCGAACCTGGCCGGGAATCAAGCCCAGAAGTGCAAGGCGACAGTGCTAACCAAAAAGGCACCGTACCACCGCTGTGCATATGTGAAGTCCCAAAAACCTCAATAAACTAAAGCAATGTTGCAAGAAGAATGGGCCAAAATTCCTCCACAATGATGGTAAAGACTGATAAAGTCATAAAGGAAATCATTACTTCAAGTTATTGCTGCTAAGCAATATCAACAAGCTATGATCAGATGATTTTTGTTATGTTTTACAGAAAACCACATAGAATTAAAAGAGGAGGAACTAACTTTTCAACATGACTGTATACACACACACACACACACACACACACATACAGTAAGTGGATGGCATACAGAGTATTGGTGGGTGAGTGATAATATGTAATATGAGTAGTTTGAAAGGTGGGTGTAAGTTTCTTGCCATGCACCACCTGGGAGAGGTGTTTTGGAGCTCTGCAGAGAGAGGCAGATGGCTATTCATATTCCTGAATCTCATTACCATCTCACCAAGTTTCATATGATCACAAATAAAAACTCCAAACAGATGCATCGAAATACAGTCCACTCAGGCTGGCAAGGGCTTTTTACTGACCAAGAAGGTGAGAGGTGTGCGTCTCGTGCCTCCACATATTGCATCCTCCTTTTAATATCTATAGATATATAGACAGAAGTGCACGTTAAACATGCATACACGCATGCCTATGATGATTTTAATTTTTTAAAATTTGATAAACACCAGTTCTGGACATTCGCTCAATCTATCTTTAGCTGTTGGATGGACTCACATTTGCCTTTAGAATACTCTGGTATGCAGAAGAGTTCAAGGTCAACTCAATGACTGTGATCACAAGCCCAAATCATCAACCCTCCACCGCCATGTTTATCAGTGGGTTTGAGATGTTTCTGCTGAAATGCTGTTTGGTTTTTAGCAAACATGATGCTGAGCATTAAGGCTAAACAACTCCACCTTGGTCTCATTTGTTCCTTAACTCTTTTGGTTTGTTCAGATGCAGTTTTGCAAACCTCAATCATGCTTTCGTGTTATTTTAAGACAGAACAGGTTTTCTCCTGGCAACCCTTTCAAACAAACTTTACTTGTTCAGTTTTCATCTAATTGTGCTGTCATGGACTTTAACATTTAACATACTCAGTTAAGCCTGTAGGGTCTAAGATGTAGTTCTTGGATGTTTTTATATTTCTCTAAGCATTGCATGTTCTTGGGGTAAATGTGCTAGGATGTTCACTCCTGGGAAGATTGGAAACTGTCTTGAATGCTTTCCACTTGTGGATATTCTTTCACACTGTGGAATTTTGAACTCCAAATTGTTTGGAAATGGTTTTATAATCCTTTCAAAATTAAAGTGCAGCAACTATTGCTTCTTTAAGAACATTGCTTAACACACAAGTAAATGCACCAGACCAGCAAACTGCCAAAACGTTCGTATTTATAGAGGTCTGCACACCTGCTGATGATCAATTAATCAAGGACTGATGATTCACAACACCTGGCTGCAACTTAGCCTCTTAAATTCTGTGGAATCAGTACAGGGGTACTTAATATTGTCCACATGTTTTTTTTCTTTTTGGCTCCATTTTGTTAAATAAATATTGGCAGTCAAAAAGATACTTAACGGGTCAAGCATACTGGTATATCCACTTAGTTATTAATTCAGTTGAGTGCTGAAAGTTCTGAAATATATCTGAATTTCCAAAGCCTCTCAACTTCCTGTTAGTGATCATGATTGACTACATCTGGTAGCTTTTCTGTGCCAAATATGAGAAGTTTGGTTACACAAGACAGGACTGCAGATTCTACGATCAGTTCAAACAAGTGTAAGTGAGTATAGTACAAGCTATAAGGTGTAGCCATTTTGTCAAACTCTGGAAGAAGACCCAAACTGTTACCCTTAATGGAAAGTGATAAAATTGGTTAGGATAGTCAAAAACAACCCAGAATCCACCAGGCCTGCAACGAACTGAAAGCTCCATTACCAGTGTCACTGTCTACAGTCAAGCAAGTTTTATATAATTGTGAACTAAATGGCTGTCAACTTAGAAAGAAAACCCTCCAGAGGTATAGAGAAAGCTAATTGGCCGAGCTCTCTCAGGGGGGAGGGATGAGAGGTACTCAGTGCTCCCACATTAATGACAGCTCTACAAGCCAATCAGGGGCGTCTGTGAGCTCGCGCAGGCGGAGGGAGCGGATAGCG
>JAQMYJ010000038.1:24621256-24640389 GCA_030014305.1 Clarias laeviceps
AACAGTAGAGTCTGGGTCTCAGGAAGTTGATGTGAACTACAAGTTCAAGTCAAACTATGACTTCTGATGAAATATCTTGTTAATGATGGTATATAATTGATTGAAATTTACCTAAGGCTTCAATCTCTGTATGGCGATGAGACTCTTAGTTGCAGTAAAACATTTAAAATATCCTACCTACAGAACGTTGTATGGTGACCCTACTGCAGTCTTTCCCATGAAGTGTCTAGACCATGAAAATTGATGAATATTTTCATCAATATGATGAATATATCACCAATCATTCCCTAACACCATTTGCACATTACAGGAACTCAGTTGACAGGTATTACTGGTCAGTCTTGACCTGGCTCCATGCCCATTTCCACATGTTTCGGCCATTGAAGGAGTCCCTTGGAGGCCAGTGTTTCAGACATGAAGCAGGCAGTCCAATCATGGCTACGGCACACTGAGAAAACTTTTACCTTGATGGTATCCAAGTACAAGTGAAACGCTGGGATAAGTGCATTATTATAGCAGGGGATTATATAGAGAAATAAAGGGATTTTTATACTCTCATAACTGTGTTCTGTGTAGCTGTCTAGTTTACATTAAGAGTATTAAGTATATTATGCACTTTGAGAAGTGTAGTATATAGACTAAGGAAAAAGAATGAGCATAAGCTAATTATCCTTTTTCAGTATAGCACATTGTGTTTGCACCTGTCACAAAGAGTCAGGCTAATGAGCTGTGCCCTGTCCTTGTGTTGCACCTAAAAACACATTATTAAAAATTTTTTTTTTTTTTTTTAGTTTAACCATGAGGTTGTAGCAGAAGAGTTACTGTATATAATGCACTAAATCTTACTGCGATGAGTTTTGTTAGTGCTTCTGATCCTGATTCAGAAAATGCATCTGTCATTCTTGCCAAGCTAATGAAAACACCTGCTAGTTCGTTGTTTCTACTTGTCCTCCAGGCAACTGTAGATAGAAAACAAATTGCCTGGACAGTAAATATGTGTCTGGTTGTGATTTGTCCACCCCTGAGAGAGCAGCCATAGAAACGACACCTATTTACCAAATACCCACATGGCTCTCGTCATTTGGCCTGATTAATTAAAAAGCAACCTTAAATAACACTTTGTGCAGACGGCAACGTATTATATAAGACAAATTCATCATGAACTACCAATCCATGATTTGATTAACAGATACAGCAAAGTGTCTAACTGTTTTATCAATAGGAAAACCAATCATTGTTCTGACCGCACTGGAAAGGATAATGGTTCTGCGGATGTGCCTTTAAACCAACCTGCTTTATTTATTAAAATGTCAAAGAACCAACATAGTCTCCAAATTTTAAGAGCTCTGTAGATGCCATGTCACACCATGATTTCAACTGTTTAAAAAAAAAAAAAAAGACTTTATTAAGCAGAAAATACTTTTTTTCAATGATCCCTGTCAGTCCTCTTGAAAATTAGTTCTTCTTTTTAATTCAGCTGTTTCAATTGTTGCAAAAATTCAAAATAAAATCAAAATCCCTTGGGGTAGGCAAGGATCCACATTTTTATTATTATTTTCTCTCTCACCTACTTCACTACATTTAATCATGAAAAAAAAAAAAAACACAACCACTTCTTTGTTAGACATTGCCCATGATTTAATTTTAAAAGACTATTTATAGACAATTCCATTAAAACCCATTACTATTTCAAAAGTAACAGTGTTTATGCCACTCTGATGTATGCTGGAAAGCTAATAAAATACTCAACAGTAATCAGTCACCTTCTACTCTGACCATGCTATGGCACAATGTATTATATACAGTATTTTTCAAGAAAGAGAGACAAATTAGAAACACCAATTTAGTTTCAGCTTGCTCGCAACCTTTGAACCATTTACAGGACAAATACACAGATCAGCTATGACTTTAACACTACATAACATTAATATATTATCACTGCTCATCAATTATATACCAGTAAACTGGTGATAGGATAATGGGGCTTCCAGGGCGTCTGGTCTAGTTTCACAGAAAATCAGTGCTGCGCAAATTGCCATTAAAAAAAGTGCAATCCTGCCCATGATAGACCAAAACACCAAAACATCCACCACACCGGAGCTCACCATACACGGAGCCCAGTAGGCAAAACCCCAAGGCCACCAACCCTGCCTCCAAGTTCCCCAGATCCCAATCCAATTAAGCACACATACAGTACAGTATGATATGCCGGACAAACAAGCCTGATCCATAAACCCACAGCAACAACCCGATACCTGACACCAGAGCGCATCCCCAGAGGTCTGTGCCAAGGGGCCAGAGATGCCCAGGTGGCACAAGGGCAACCTACGCAATATAGGGCATAATGCTTTGTGGTGTAATGTTTTTTGATGTTCATTCTATATTTGGTCAGATATGGTTTGCTAATAAATTATTGAATGCTACATGTACCTACAGTACAATATTCATAGTCAGCTAATAATATAATATTTTACATTGGTATCTTACCACATATAACTTATATAACATTTATTTTAGCTGTTCTAACACTCCCTGGATTTCATGTAATTTTTTTTCACACGTCCTTCGACTGTATCAACCACTTACAACAGTAACACAAAATGGTTATAAGATATAATGCAATACTAGATGTGCCTGCGACTTTGTTCAGATGGAATTTAAATGCACACTGATAAGTGTGTGTTTTTAAAATTTACAGCGCCATCCGTTGAATTTGGAGATGAACTAATGATTTTTTTTTAAGGTGGATTTTTTATGATACAGTGGCCATTTACATTTCAAAGTAGAATATCTTCTCTTCCCATGGGCTGATTGTGATGAAACAAAGCCTATATGTTACCTCAAGTTTGGCCAAATACGTTCATGAAAACCTCATAAATATTAGTCAAGTAGTCTTTAAGTGATGCATGCACAAACAAACAGACAAACAAACAAAAATTCCCAAAACCATGTTGATGTGTTGTATTACTCATCTTACGTCCATCCCTCCTTCGTGCCAATTACTTTTTTGCAAATATTTTCAATGTATAGACACGCCCACTTTACAGTTTTATTATATGTATAGATAGATCAATTATCTCTGCACTGGGTTAATCTCTATTGATGGCATCCTAATAACAATAACCTAGAAACAATTTTCTTATCCTAATTTCTTATAAATCTGTAAGTAACTAATATTCAAATCTTTTTTTTTTTATTATTACTTTATTTTATATTATTATTAAAACTATTACAAGGTGATATATCATATTTTAACCACACTTTCTTTTAGTCACAAAGGTGATAAAAATCATGAATGCTTAAAAATAATATCAAAATAGTTTTGTTTAGTATCTACAGTATGTAATGCTATAAATCGACCACAAACAGGTTATTCACAATGGATAAATCATCTTGTAACTATCTTTGTCTATTTAAAAATGCAAGTTAGTATGAATAATATGTTGATTGAGTTGTAATAAAAAAAATATATAGCAAATTCATACTTTGTATTGTTGAGGTGAGTCACTGGCAGCAAATTGGAACAGTGGGGAAGGGGAAAAGTGTTTGCATACGAAATCTTTTGAATTACAAATGTTATTGAGGATCATGAGAACCAATAAATACAAAGCAATGCATCATCAGCATTGTCATCATCAGCAGTGCAAAATCAGTCTTCTCCTCTACCTGTTTTAGTTTCACTACAGTGACTGACTGACTATGACATCTCATAGAAGTACAGGTATGCACCATATAATGTCTGTTTGGACATCATACAACAATATGCAATAGTCCTCATCATTTCTTCACATTAAACTAAATCGAATTATGTAGACTAAATGAAAAAATGTGAGCGAATGTTTTACTGCAACAGGCTGCAAAGTGAGTAGGTATAGGTACAGGGATTGGACTTAAAATGAGAGCCAAAAACTTGCTAAAATCTTCAGGAAGCCTAGAGAACTATTCCTCAAGACTACATTAAAAAATACAGTAAATTCTGTCTCTTTAAAAGCAAAATATTAAGAAATGACAAGTAGCTCAAGACGTTTGCACTGTACTGTAGTTTTTCTGTTGGTCCCATAAGATTATAAAAGTTAGAATAAGAATAAAGGAGTTCAGAAATTCCAAGGAGAATTGCCCATAGTGCCCATAGAAATTCCAAGGAGAATTGCCCATAGTGATTGTAACAGTACGGTGCACTGGCAGGTTTACAGTAGGGTGTTATTTCCCGCTACCTCATTAGATAACATTTACACTCACTCTCTCACTCATCATCTATACCACCTAATCCTGTATTCACAGTGGCCCTGGAGCCTATCTCAGGAGACTTAGGGCATGAGGCGGGGTAAACCCTGGACAGTGTGCCAATCCATCGCAGGGCACATACATACACTCACTCACACTCTCATTCACACACTATGGGCAATTTGGGAATGTCAATTAGCCGAACCTGCATGTCTGTGGACTGTGGGAGGAAATACCCAGAAGAAACCCACCAAGCACGGGGAGAACATGCCATCTCCATGCACACAGAGGCAGGAATCTAACCTGGCCGGAAATCGAACCTAGACCTTGGAGGTGCAAGGCAACATTTAATGCTAAGTAATCATTTAGTACATCTGAAACATTGTTTAGGCAAAATACCAGCATAGTTGATATTGTTATCAAACCTGTCAGTTTCTGATTGATTTTTGTTCCTACCTTGCGATCCACCTGACACTCTACTGTATCTGCTGTTTGAGTGACTGAGGTCACTGTGAGTGCGCTCACACTGACGTAATTAACAGTTTGATCAGTAACTGGAGTGATTAAA
This sequence comes from Clarias laeviceps, assembly GCA_030014305.1. Classification (NCBI taxonomy): domain Eukaryota; kingdom Metazoa; phylum Chordata; class Actinopteri; order Siluriformes; family Clariidae; genus Clarias; species Clarias laeviceps. Next base: position 24,626,049 of record JAQMYJ010000038.1, read on the forward strand.
AAATAGATTGGACATAAGAAAAATACACTATATGGAGAAAAGTATTTGGCCAAACCTGTTAATTATTGAATTCAGGTGTTTCAATCAGGTCCCTTATGCCCAGTAAAGAGCAATCTTAATGCTTCCGCATACCAAGACATCTTGGACAATGCTATGCTTCCAACTTGTGGCAACAGTTTTCTTGTTTTCTCCATTCCTTTTCCAACATGACTGTGTCCCAGTGCACAAAGCAAGCACTATAAAGACATGGTTTGATGGGTTTGGCGTGGAAGAACTTGACTGGCTGGCACAGAGCCCTGTGACCACAATCCCATTGGGCACCTTTTGGGTTAACTGGAACAGAGATTGTGAGTCAGGCCTTTTCGTCCAACGTCAGTGCCTGAGCTCATAAATGCTTTACAGAATGAATGGGCATGAATTCCCAAATATTGTGGACAGCCTTCCAAGAAGAGTGCCTGGAAAAGGGGGACTGACTCCATATTGAAATATACTATGTATTTGGATACAATTTTATTGCAGTTTTGGCCAAATAGTTTTGTCCATACAGTATATATAACAATACAAATAACACTAATGAAAGCATAACAGTCCTGGCCCAATTTGCTCCTGCATACTCTAAATTAGCAGGCATGCAGAGATGGCAGAAGTACACAAACTCAATACTCAAGTAAAATTACAAGTACTTGCCTAAAAATGTACTTGAGGTGTTTTACTCAGGTTGTATTAATTGCATGCTCTAAAATGTACTTGATAGTTACCTTTTGTACTTAATCACTTTGACGAACTAACCAATCTGCATTGGTGGAGTTGTCTTGTTCTTGTCTTTCTCATGTGGGGTGTACTTGTTGAGATAAGTACAGAGATAGTGTAAATGCTTACATTTAGATTAGAAAATCAATGCACATTTGTTGAAAAGTAGTTAGTCTCTATTTAAAATGTAGGGAGTAAAAGTACAGGGTTTTCATTAAAACATTTAGTGAGTAGAAGTGCAAAGGATCACTTATGGAAAATACTCAAGTAAAGTACAAGTACATTGTGGTACTTTATTGTGGTAAATTTACTGAAAATTTATTCCATGATTATGCTGCCTGAGATGAGAAAATGGTCACTGAAAAAGCACAAGTGGTCACTAACTGGGGTTTATCTTTGATTAAATCTAAGATTACATTTTTTTTATTATTACAAATCTCTTTTCTTTTTGTCAGTGGAAAACTGATATAACTGTCTTTCATGTTTTTGACATGGTATGTTGTGGCAATCACCACAAAAGCTGTCTGGCACTGTAAAACTGCAGATAGATTGCCAGACAGACAAAATGGTGCCTCAATCAGTTCTGACGTCACATGCAAGGTACAGTTGGAATTCTGAAAAGTGCTTATAGTGAAGATGTAAATTGAACCTGGCTTCGTTATTAACAACTTTGACATTGATTGGGACAATTTTAATTGTCAATCATAGTGATGATCAAACAGCTTTCTGTTGTCTCAAAGAGAGCATTTTTTGACAAAAAGCTAAAACCTAAAGAGCCACAGCAAAGATCTCTAACATCCCTGTCTAATCCACGACTAATCTTTGCTGGTTATGTGCACCATGCAAGGTTTCACAATGTGTTCACAGACTGATGATAAGGTAAGTAAAATAGAGGCCAGCAGTTACTCGAAAAGGCCTGGAAGACAAACTGAAAGCAGCAGGAACAACATTTACACAGAGAACAGTGTGTTATGAACTGCACCACAATCTCCACATTTCTATTCCTAGACATTGAAAAATCGGAACTCCTTTGGAATAGTATAATCTGGTCAGATAAAGCAAAAATAGAACCTTGTCAATAATTCACCACATCACATTTCTCTGTAAATGGTACCAGGCATTATACATCATCAAAAACATGAAAGGAGCTATATACTGGGATATATTAGAGGAATATGTCATCTTAAAAAAATAGGCAACATTTTGAGGTTTTATGACAATGATCCTAAAGTTATAGCCAAAATAACTCAAGAAGGCCTTGTGTGGCCGAGCCAAACTACTGATGGAGCCAAACCAAGGATGCCTTCTGTATGCTTGTGAAATTGAAGATGATTTGCCAAGAGAAATAGGCCAGACATCCGGCAAAAATTTAATTACTTCATGCCAAAGGTGTCTCACAGTTGTGACTGCCAACAGTCACTTTGCAACAAAGTTCTAATGTTGGTAATTTGTAATGACCAAATACCGGAGACTATCTAGTGCATTGAGAAGTCACTCTGAATAATGCAGCAAGTAATGTAAAAGTTGTTTTCTGACTCTTTAATAAACATATCCTTTGTGGCTAAGATATCAGCAATCACATTTATAGCACTCTTTCTACAGTAGTCTACAGTGTGCCATCTGCATGATGGGAGACGTGCAAGAACTCAGCAGGGGGGATCGGCTCACAGCAAGCACGATGGCAAGATGCTCTGGAATTCAAAGCAGATAGCAGTAAGAGACTCCTGCTGTGAGAGTGAGAAAAAAAGAAGGAGCTGGCCACCACAGGCAGGCTGTAGATTCATCCATAATTGCACACTTATAGCCATGCACTTGGGATTATAAATTAAAACACATAACGATTTTTGGAGCAGAACAAAGCTCTTTTTAACTTCTGTTTCGTCTTTGTTTTCTTTTTAACACTAGATTCAAAAGCAGGTTTTAAAAGTAGTAAGAGTCTTCTATTAAAATTTGCCTAAATCATCCTCATACATAATATTTGCATAATCAAACTTGACTACATAAACCAATAACTAATAGGATTTATTAGGCATCTGCACACTCACTAACTCAGAAGTCACTATCCACAAAAGAGTGCAAACCTTCCTCAATTCTTTACAATGTGGACATTACTCATTACACAATGAATTAAACAAAAGAGGACAACAGCTTTACAAAGCACTCATATTGGATACTGCTTCCAGAAATACTAAATAATTGCATCTTCAGCAAATCACAGGTTGCATGGATTTTTAATGTGTTCATGTGGATTGTCCACAAATCCTGTCTGCGTGTAGGTACTACTGAAATGAAACACATTAGATTGATTGCAATACAATAAACCATTGATCTAACTTTCAGCAGGCACTGCTCCTGAACGTGGGAATCTCCAAAGGATATTCTATGGATTACGGCTAGTTGATAAAATGCAGGTAGCAATAAATCACAATAGATTTGCACTTGGTATTTTTTAAATCATTCAAAAACATTTAATATGGTTAATCATGATGTTTTGATAGATAACCTGAAACAATTCAGTTTTTGTGGTTATACACTGACATGATTTTTTTAAATTTCTTATGTACATCAATGATTTTTCGTCAATGCTTACATTTTCTCTTCTCTGGTAACACCGATTTGATATTGTGCCATTAATTATAAAAGAAACAGATGAAGAATGGTGAGAAGAGCAAGATGTTTTTGAACATAATAAGCATACATTAAATATTATAAAAAGTCAAATTTCATGATATTTGAAGGAAAGGGAAGAAAATATAGTGGGAATTGTGCTAAGGTGTTAGAGAATAGAGTGGAGATCTCCCAGGTTTCACAATTCTGGTTGATGAGAAAATAAATTAGAAACAAAAAACTTAGTTTATAACAAAATTATCAAATCATTATAAACCACCAGCAAATTACCTAGTGTTATTGATGTATATTGTTTATTAATTCTTTATTTTTATATCATTTATCCTCATTAGATGAATGGTAATATTGTGTGGGTGAATTCAAATCCCTATAATCTTTATGTACTGCAAAAAAAGATTTGTAAGACTGGACTTCTTTTCTAACTACAAAGTCTGTTTTGCTTTTTAGGCCACTCAATATTCTTTCAGTAAACATCTATCAGATATGTGTGTTTATATGCAAATTTATGTTTTCACCATATGCTGTTCCATCTTCTTTGAGTAGTATTTGTTTATTATTTTTTTTATTTATCATTTTTGGGTTCATTTTTACAACACTAGACACACATATCAATAGTAGCTAACTTTTTTTATAAAACTAATCACTGTCTAATCATGTATTCCCGTAGATATGGTAACAGACCAATATGGAATGCAAAAATAAATATTTTTAAGAGAATATTTAAAAATAAAATTATCATCACATTTTGTTGATGAGGTGTATTTGTTTGTTATTTAATGTTTTTTGTGCGTGTTGTGTGCCAACCAGTTGGTGTGGGAAAGCTGTACAACCTGGAGTAAATGAAAATAACACACAGATCCTCACGCAAGCTCAGGATTGAACTACAGACCCTGGAACTACAGTATGGGGCAGCAAATGATACTTAGTGCATCACTGTGTGGCAGTTACTGGCAACGTTTATATTTAGGCATCTTTCCCATTACTTTCTCTTTAATTTGGTCACCAGCCATGTTCCTTTTTCATTAAAGCCACCCTCCTTCGGGAAAGAGAGAGAGAGAGAGAAAGGGAGACCAATAGAGAGAGATTCCTCCCACCCAAAAAGCACAGCCAGTTTTGGATGGCGGTGGAATGGATAGGAATTGAGTTCCAATCGCTCGACTATAATATGGTGACCAATACACAATACCTATATTGTGAAATATTAACATTTGGAGTTTTTTTATGCTTGCAAACTGCACAGTTAAAAGTTTGATCATGTCTCCTTATTAGAGGTGGACTAAGTCAATTTTATTTGCCCAGTCCCTGTACCTGTACTTTACTTGAGTAGTTTTATTAGTGAATTATTATTTTTTTATTTTACTCTAGTACATCATACTAGAGCGGCACGGTGGTGTAGTGGTTAACACTGTCGCCTTGCACCTCCAGGGCCCGGGTTCAATTCCCGGCCAGACTCGATTCCTGTCTCTGTGTGCCTGGAGTTTGCATGTTCTCCCCGTGCTTGTTGGGTTTCCTCTGGGTTCTCCGGCTTCCTCCCACATTCCAAAGACAAATTGAGTGTATGTGTGTGTGCCATGTGATGGATTGGCACCCTGTCCAGGGTGTATCCTACCTCGTGCCCTAAGTCTCCTGGGATAGGCTCCAGGCACGCCCCCACCCCCGCCCCCGACCCTGAATACAGGATGAAGCGGTATAGACGACGACGAGTGAGTGAGTATATGTACCTGTACTTTCTACATCACTAAATTTCTGCACAACGGTGTGTTCATACCAATCACAACTGACTATTACACTGATTATGCCTAATCATGAAGCAGGTATTTGAAATCAGAAATGGTGTTGTTTTAAGCCATGCCAAAACAGCATGTACACAGTCTGGAAGCAGACATACAGAGAGAGAGAGAAAGAGGGAGAGAGACTCTTTTACTGTGACTTAAAGGCTACAGTGAGATGCAAGATCAGTGATGTCTTCATATTTTGTTCCCAGATTTTCTTGTATTTTAATGTAGTCGTGAACAATAGTTTCCATGCTTCCTGAAGGACTTTTTTTGTCTCTCATTTTTAGCAAAGTTTTTGACTCTCGTTTTCAGTTCAGTGCCTGTACCTGAGCAATTTCAGAAAAAATGTTTTGTTTGTTAAACCACGCAGTGAAAAAAACATCTAACTTATAGCATGAACCAGTGAGAAACAGGTGCAGATGATGACAGATGATCAGGCTGGTGATTAGTACATTGGCGATGCTGAATACTGAGTGGTTGGAACAGATGAGAGGGGAAATGACCAGAGTTGGAACTGCTGAGAGTGTTATATAAACAACTGATTTTTAAATTGTATCTTTAGGCAATTTGCAACCTGTCACAGACAGAATTTCTGTTCCTATTTCATTGATTTAATTGCCATTGTTTTATTTATTGTTTATTTATTATTTATAAGAAATGACGGGTTGCTTAAGACTTTTGCACAGTACTGTATAAGGACTTTGTTTTCCTACTTTTACCCAGATACAGGATTTGTGTACTTTGCCCATCACATAGGCATGTGGTTTTTCTAAACAATTTTGAAATGATAACAAAGAGAATATGAAATACATTATGAAACACATGAAATTAAATTAAGCAATCAAAGCAATTGAACTGGATGCTTTTGTATTTTAACAGCTGTACACTCTTCATCATGTAAACCAACTTCATGAGGAAGCTTCACTCCAGAGACTTTCCTTAATTTCCTATTTAGGCAAAGCTCCTCATTATTTTTCAATGCAAAGTATCAGTATGTGGGAGTAAAAAAAACTACTGGTTTTAAGTGAAAACTACTGATTAAATCTTTTCATTTAAAATAAATTAATAGACAGGCGTTAACATATTTAAACCTTTTCCAAATTAAATACAGCTTTTTCAAATAAAGTAATAGTTTTTCCACAGATTCCATTATGATAGCAGCCCAGTTCAATTACTGTAGATACATATTAGGCATAACATACTGTATCTGATTTATATTTCTAAAATTTCCACAGACAGAAACCACACCAGGTACAGTGTATTATAAAAACATTGCCTAGCATCCAATTAACATTATTTCAAACAATAAACTAAAAAAAATAGAACAACAGACTAAAACTCATTTAAGAAACACATCATGATGATTTTCTTTTAAACCTATACTTTATAATTGTTCATCCTGTCTCCAAATCATAACAAAAAATAGAAACTTATAGTCAGAGGCAATTTGCTGATCATTCCTGCTTTCATTGTTTCCCGTTATACCTGTGTGTACACTAACATTCCTCATCCTTTACTTTTTTCTCTCACCTTTTGAATGGTAACTGCAGCTCTGACAAAAGTTCCCACCTTCATTAATGCAAAGTTTCATATTAATGCACTACAGTAGCTCTAATGTATTACTGCTCATACAGTAACATACTCAAGGACTTATGTACACTGATCAGCCATCATTGCCACATTAACACTGATTATCACCTACCAGTAAAGGGTGACAGGTTTATGGGCACCCAAGAATCACCCATATCTGTATGGACCAAAGGCCAGCATGTCCAGTCCTATCTCACAGACAAGCCAATGCAGCATAAATTGCCAAAACAAGTTGGAGGATCTGCCGTGATTGCCCTGTTGCAAGACACCACCGAACACCACCTTGTGGATTCCTGCCCCAATGAGCCGGAGCTGTCCAGACAGCAGAAGGGAACTCAAACAATATTGGGCTTAATGTTTGCATTGTAATGTTAGGGCTGATCGGTGTACTGTATATGGCAGATTCTCCACATACAGTATAAGAATTTTAAAAATTAAAAAATTATTTATCTCCAGTTTCAGTACTTTGCATCAATTAGATTAAAAAAATCTGCATCTTTAAGTTTTCAAATTTAATTATTATTGTTTTTTTTTTATTCTTCTTATTAACCGCTAGAGAAGGAAGAAGAGGATGGCAAGGGCTATTGAATTACTGTTTGTGCCATTGTCACCTTAACTTTCCAAGGGTGCTGTATCATGGATACACTGACCCTGCACTCTGACCCCACCTACTCTGGGATATGTGAAGAAAGACTTTAACTGTGCAGTAATATACAGGTGAAAAATAAAGATTAACTAATTTACGTAACAGTTAATAAATATTGTCCAAATCAAATTACGTAAATAAAAGAAAGATTTTGTCTGGCTCTTTTAATGATATCTTTTACGTTTCATACAGTGAAGCACACAAAACATGTATGTAATTTGTAATTGTATTACATTTTTGTATGTAAAATGTAATTTTTCTAGATTTTCCCTGTTTTTGTGGCCCTAATTTCGTATCCAATTCCATCCCATAATAGGTGCATTCCCCCATCGTCATGTGCAGCACATCTTTTCGAGATGCTCACTCATGCATGATGTAACACACTCAAAGGACAGCGCTAATCGCTCCTTCCGCTTGCATGACGGCCGTGACTGGATGTAGAGGCGTGATTGATGCGAAAGCACAAAGTACCTCTCATCCCTCCCCTCTGAGTGAGCTCGGCCAATCAGCTCTCTCGAGGCCTCCAGCTGCGAGAGGTTACAGCATCACCTGGGAATCGAACTAGCGATCTCTGGATGATAGGGCGAGCACTTAACCACCACGCCAGTCTGATTTTCTGTCTGTCCTGCCAGCTGCATATGCATCAAACTGTAGGCGCGTCTTAAATCGACATATGGATAGAATTTATTGAAACTTTTGCAGTTCTTAGACATCTGCCTAAAGTTTAACTCGCAACAGTTTAACAAGTGATGTTTGATTTAAGTGATTTAAATAATCTACTTTCAAATAAACTATTAATAAACTACTTGCTTAATGTAAACAAACACCAATAAAAGCTAAACTGAATATTTTTACACATAAAAACATGTTCAACATAACTATAAATAGATCAAAACTTTGACTTGTTTGTTAAAAAAATAATGCAAAATGCTAGAGTTTTACAAAATGCTCTGGTATAAAAGTAAGACAAGATTTTGTGTCTGCATGCTGTTATAAGAAGATAATCTATTTTCTTGTGGCAACAGTAACTCCACCACATTGTTTATTATTTCCTATAACAGCATGGCCTTAAATGTTTTATTCCTTTTCATACCAAAGCACTTCACACACTTTCTGCTATGTAGAGTTCTTTATTCTTTATTAGATTTTTTTTTATTTCATATTAAACTAATTTCTTCCAACCTCTAATCTGTTCCTTTTCTTTCTTTCTAGCTTTTCCCTCTTATGCCTCTATTTGCCATTCTCTTGCTTTCCTGTCTGCCTTTCTGTCTTGCTCTTTCTCTGTGTCTCTATGTCCCTCATTAATCTCTCTGAATGTTCCCCCAATCTTTTTTCCTACCAAGTCTCCGTTGTTGTTGTTATTCCCGGACCGGATTCAGTCCACTGGTCCTGATCGGTCTAGAGAACATTTTCCTCTAAATGGAGAGGGATTACAGTCCCGCTAATCACGCACCAGGAGTTCAGCCTGCGTGACTGACAGAGAATTTGTTAATCTCCTTTTTTTCTTTTTTTTTTTTGCTTTTGTGCTCATGGCCTTTCATGAAAAACCCAATTACATTTGGGAAGCTCAAACAAGTGGAAGCTTTTTTGTTTTTTTTACCCAAATCCAAGAAAAAATAATATAATCAATCAGCCTCATGAGAATCCTGGTTAGAAAGCTGTGTGAAGCTGAAGGTACTCGTCACTTTCATGGTCAAGCAGAACACTACTAGGGACTCGATGAGGCTTTAGAGCACAATAGGTTTTCATATCAGTGCTGCCCAAAAATTTACAAAAGTGCAAACTCACGAAATCTAGCCACATCTGGTGTAAGGCAGAATGTTGTTAGCAGATGCTACATATTTTATTATTCATCTGATGATCATGGTAATGCTCTTGATATATTAATCAACATGCAAATGGAAAAAAACCAAAACCCCATAATTTTCAGCAAAACTACTAATTTGTGATTAGGCATGTTTTTCAATGAGCAGAATAAATTATTTTCCATTTAATTAGAAATATGTCTTTTTTGGTTGCTTTAATGCATCTAATATCTCATCTCTAATGATGAACAGGGTATGGAGAGCTATCAAATCATAATGAGGTTATGCTTTAATTACTTTCCCTTATTGCTAACAGGAGTCTTGACCTCTGCAAGGATGCGTGTACGTGCATGCTTGTCAGACTAATAGTAAAACAGATGAACAGCAATCTAATACCAAAGCAATATGCAGTGTCTCTGCAAGCTCGAAGGAAAACTGTTGCTAACTCTAAAGTAATACATTATGATGTATGTACTCAGTGACATATGTAGTACTGATTTGACATTTTCAAAGTTCATTTATTTCCAACTGGACATGCACCGAACAGCGATAACATTAAAACCATTATAACTACCTAGTTTTCAAAATCTCTGGACCCTCAGGGGTGTGGCTCCACAGGGCTTTTGTGGGTGTGCTGTGGTGTCTGGCACCAGGATGTTGGCGGTAGATCCTTTGGGTGCTGTTGGTGGTGAGGTGGAGGCTCCAGGACACAGACGTATTTGCGCATCACTTGTTTCTTGGTGCTCGATCTGATTGGAATTTGGGCATTGTTCATGGTAGGTTGTGGTGCATTAGGTGTGCACTGGAGCCTTTCTGTTGTGACCAGCATTGACTTTTTTGCCAATTTGTGCTGTATTGGCTTTTATATGTGACTGCACCAGATAGACTGGCCTTTGTTTCCCAAGGACATGGGTGACCCTTGAGTGACCATGATCCTGTCCCCAGTTTGCTCATGTATAGTTGGTGATCAATGTTGTTCAGTTCACCTGGCAGTTGTGTTATTGTTATGACTGGTCGGTGTATACGTATAAAAACCATAGGCTGTTTCTTAACACCCGAGTGTTAATACAACACTGGGGGATTTTGCTGCGTTCAGTCTAATCGATACGTCTACAACATCTTCATGTCAAAAGTGCAGCTACAAATTCCCATGTCTTTAATAACTGTGTTTATAGAGAACCAGAAAAAGTAACTGGTTGGTAAATGTTATGATTGTAATCATCTAAAAGTAACACTGCATCGGCCTAGCCTAATCAATGCACATATCAATACAATTAAACCCACATATATACAACCAATTTCATGCTTCATAGCTTTCAAATGTAAAAGCCTATAGCTGTACAGAGAAAGCAGAGCTAAGCAGACCAAGCCATAATATCTGAGTGTCCCAGGCACTGATCTGAGTTCAATCAATCTTTGCTGTAATAAGAAAAACTGGAAATACTTGCACAGAGAAACTCCTCAGCACTTACATTTACAGTCCCCTTGATTTTTTTTTATTTAATTTTTTAGATTTTAATCAAATCAGTAATCACTAAACACTAGTACCTTTAGTGGTACCTCAAGGGTATGATTTATATAGGTTTAATTTGAGACAATCTAATTCAAGATTCCGGAGCTTAATAGTTTGGTCTGACTTTCCTGACAAAATAACTTAATATTATGAAGTTTATTTATGTGACAGTATAAGTTATGAAAATTCCAAATGTAAAGTTTAATTGTGGTCTTTAAGGTCTACTTTAAATAGACTTTTTATATGCAAGATCAAAGAATTATATGGTTTTTAACTAGCAATTCTGTGATACTAAGTGTGTACAATTTTTTTGAATATATCATTTAAAAAATTTTAAAAAGTCAGAAGCATGTAATTCACTGGTCTTGGTCTAAATACCCATTAATTTATTTATTCATTCATACATTTTCTTTTATCCTGTACATGGGAAGATCATTCAAACTCCATGCACACAGACCCGAGGCGGGAATCCACCTTACGGCACAGTATGGGTGAGTGCTAAACCAACAAATGTATTATTTTTAAATAATAATAATAATAATATTTGAAATGCATATTTATTTTCTAGCAGCAAATGTCTATTAGTAAACAGGAAGTAATGTAGTAGTAATACAGGAAGTACCTCTTGGCATGAAAAATGAATACACACACACAAAAAAAAGGAAAACGGTACAATTTGACCACTGCACTATTGTTCCTTTTCCATGAGACCTGATGGTTGTTGGAATACATCTTTTTAAATGTTTATGTACTTTTATGCCTGTCATCTAGCCCTACAGAATGTAGACTACCCTAAAATGTTACCCAGACATTTTCGCCATAATCAGTTTCCGTGTTCACGTTCCTGCCTTGGCAATCTCTTTTGGCAATCGTCTGTCCTGAGGGCCATAAAAAAAGCCATAACATCTTTCATGTTTGTTATGGTTGTTTAATTACCTATGAGGAAGTGCCATCGCAGATGCTGCTACATACCTCAGGCTCCAGTGTGACAGAGTTACACAGAAATCATTTACGATCAAAGAAAGGCTGGTTAGAAAAGCAAAACCTTCAAAGCCCACAGGAGCTGAAGTCTGGCACACAGATGAAGCAGAGCACTTGTGTAAATCACAGTGATTAGAAGTAGTTCCCGCTTCCTTTTTATCCTGAATTTTGGCTAATTGTTGTTTCATTGTTTGGCTACTAATTTTATAGTGTCAGTATTTCAGCCAACTCTAAATGTCATTAATGACATGAAAAGGACACTTAAAATTCTTCTCCTCTTTTGTTATTTTCCCTTATTACTGCTCCTGTGATGGTACAGAAGCCTCCTAAAACCTGTTGATTTTTGTATGACTCAGTATGATTAATTTATCATAATTAACCCAAAACCATAAGAAAGGTGTCTAAAATGGTCATGGCAAGTGATAGCAAGTTTATGGATGGCTTCAAAACACATTATATCTCTATGCTCCAAATTAATGCTACACAACCTCATTTGAAATGACTCACCAATACTGCTCACCAATACTGGGCTGAGAAACCTCTAGGATTAGATCAGCGATTACTATAACTCAGAGTTCTGATACTGGGATCATATATAAAAATGTAATTCAATGGAATCAGTGTTCCCAGCACCAATTCCAAGCCTTAGTATTCAAATGTTCCTTTACAATTTTGTTCTCAAGAGCAATTTTGGTAAGAAAATTAGTTGCCTCTTGGAGATTTCCTGGAACTCCTGGGCTCTTGTCAGGCTCTCATCAAAACTCAAGACCCAGGACAGCAACAGCGAGATTGGGGAGAGACTGAGGAGATTGAGGAGTAATCAAGGAGAAATCCTATGAGTTTTCTACTTGGTGGGAGGTCTGTATAAAAATCTACATAATCCAGGAGAGAGTTGGAGGAATCAAGGAGAGCGTTGACAAGAATGCCTGCCAGGAACCACAGGACACTTGTAGAGCTAGTCATTCTCTCTGACCTTGCTCATGATGCTTTTCCCAAGATTTCCTGACAGTTATGAGCCTCTTTTCAAGCATTCCTTGCATCTCCTTGTTTCTATATAAGCACTCCTCAATTCTTGTCATTCTCAAAACCATGAGATACGCAGATATTCCTGTTCTTGTCAAAGCTCTCGTGAAATCCATAATCCTATAATGTAACACCTTTTCTATGTCACTTTTCTATAAGATTTCTCATCAGACTGCTTTATGTAGAGCGTAAAAAGTTCTGTCTAGATGAAGAACGGTGTAAAAAAAAACAAAAAAAAACTAAAATTTTAACATATAAACATTTAACAATAAACATTTATGTTGGCTGGTTGAGTTTCATCATACTGTATTATAATACTTAAAACAGTCTACAATCTTAATACTTCTACTTAAAAAAACATTTTTTTATAAAATAAAAGGAATTTTTTTTTTTTTGTTATCTTCTTGTAGAGTTCACTATATACAGTTAATTAAATTCAATTTTATTTATATAGCACTTTTAACAATGGTCATTGTCTCCAAGCAGCTTCACAAAAATAAAAAGAAAGTTAACACACACTCTGCTTAAAGATATTTTAGTTGCTAACATGTTAACTAAATGTGCTTTCCTAAGACAGTAAACATTAGTTTGATCAAGGTGTGCCACATCTTACAGGGATAGGTCTGTTTTTTTAGGTCAGTCTTAAATCAAAATTGTGGTGCATACAGTATAAGAACCTTACAAGGTATTTTCCTCAACCTTCCACCCTGGACAGGGTGTCAGTCTATCGCAGGGCGCACACACACACACACACACACACACACACTACAAGCAATTTGGGAACACCAATTAACCTAATCTTTGGACTGTGGGAGAAAACTCGAGTACCAGGAGGAAACCCACTACGCATGGGGAGGACATACAAACTCCAATTCCACAAACCATTCTGTGCAAAACTGCATTCGGTATTTAGTACAAATTCAACCCTTTCTTTTCAAAAGGAAAATGCTAAAAAATAATAAATAAATAATTGAATTATGTCATGCATTTAAGTAGAGTGATCAGTCAAGTCAAGACCAATGATGAGGCTCATAACCTGTAAGTGACCTTTAAAGCAGGGAATGAGACTAGAGAGACTGATGTGGAAGGCACTCATCACAGTGGTGACTTGTTTTCCCACTATAAATTTATAGTCTTTGATAAAGTGTCACCATTTTTATTTTCATAAACAGTAGGTTACTAATGAGAGATTGGCAGGACATTTGCTTTTTTAAGCCTGTCAGCTCAGTATAATATTAAACTAAATTGATTTTAACAGTTACTGATAATCCCAAATTTAGATAATATGTGGCTATATAACAAGAACTCAGGACATTTGCCCTCCTCACCAGCAAAACACTATCAGGGTCTCTACTTTCCATTTCCTAGTAACTTCCTGATTTTAAAGCCATGGTTCTTAACTCCAGCCCTGGAGGACATCCTGTCCTGCATATCGGAGTGTTTTCTCAGCTTCCAGCACGCATGATTTTACTAATCAGCTAATTAACAGTTTTTCCTTAATTGAAGGGTATAAGCAGGTATAGAGCAGAAAAGACAATAAAATGCACAGGACAGGTGCTCCTCCAGGAAAAGGATGGAGAACCACTTTAGAGTATATAAACATTTATTCATTGCAAAGTCTTGCCATTGC
>JAQMYJ010000038.1:24648285-24660600 GCA_030014305.1 Clarias laeviceps
TGACTGAGCTGGAGCTGTTTTGCAAAGAAGAATGGGCAAGGATTTCAGTCTCTAGATGTGCAAAGCTGGTAGAGACAGACCCTAAAAGACTGGCAGCTGTAATTACAGCAAAAGGTGGTTCTACAAAGTATTGACTCAGGGGGCTGAATAATTACGCACATCCCACTTTTCAGTTATTTATTTGTAAAAAATGTTTGGAATCATGTATGGTTTTCGTTCCACTTCTCACGTGTACACCACTTTGTATTGGTCTTTCACGTGGATTTCCAATAAAATTGATTCATGTTTGTGGTTGAATACTTTTGCAAGCCACTGTGTGTGTATATATATATATGAATTTCAATTCATATTGTGTGTATATCAAATGTCAGACAGTTATATTGATCTTATTATTCCACTCTTTAGCCAATATAATGCAAAAAAAGCCCTTAAACCCAAGGTCATATTTGTACACAAAACTCTTATGCAACTTCTAAATTATTTTAGTTTGTAGTTACATCTAATGTCTGAAAAACAGTGTGTGCAATTTCAGTAGTAAATCCTCACTGTGCTCACTTATCCCCACATGGTCTTATACTGTATTTGTTACATTTCTATTGTTATAGCTTATGTGAACAGTTCCTCTTATCCACACATACACAGCCCTGTGAGCTTTACCTGGATAAGATCATAAAGAAACTGAGTCAAAGTTTCTCAAGGGTGTCCCATCTCCTCTCTTCAGAGAAATCTAATAAACCCCTCAATCTTGAGGTGAATCAATGCGAATAAAATGTGATTGGTTTAATTTTCACCCATCTGGATGGGATCAACAGTCTCATAATTGCAAATTGAAAGTTCATTGTCAGTGTTTTTTTTTATATAAAATGTGTTAACTCTACTTTCTTCCTCTTAAATCCGATATTAACATGTTAAATCTTCCCTGCTACTACTTTCCTGTCTCCTCTTGGATCTGATATTAACCTGCTAACTCTCTCTCTCTCTCTCTCTCTCTCTCTCTCTCTCTGTTTTTTACACTGTTTCTTCTCCAGGATTTCGCCAAAACGTGTTAAAATGGTTTATTTTCTTTAAAGTAATAGATGAACATGATACCAGGCATTTGGCCAAACATATGAGGGTGAGTCTAAAATGATCCGCACCAGTATTGGAACATTATCAGGAAAAAGGTTCAATAATCAACAGTGCTTGTTACAGCGAGATGCTTATTGAAGAGTTGAAGCCTAAACATAAGATTAAGAAGACTGCTGTCCAAGGGCATTGAGATCTTGCGTGACGATGCACGTCCACACACTTCTGCCCACACTGTCAACACTCTGCAAAAACTTTGTTTTAAAGGAGATAAAGCATCCTCCCTATAGTCCTGATATCACTCCATCAGACTTTCACTGGTTTGAACCCCTGAAAGCAGCCCTACGAGGATGAAGATTCTCATCTGATGAAGTGAAGACAGCAGTGCATTTGTTGCTCACAGTCCAGCCTAAAACATTTTTCTGTCTTGTTGAGTGTACTAAAAGGAAAAGAGTTAATGTTTTTTTTCTAAAAGTTAATTAATTGATTAAAGTTCTACAGTCAGATCATTTTTGGTTCACCCTTGTATAAAAACAGCATCCAAATTATCCACTGCTAATATCCCAGTGCCAGACACTACACCACACTCGTAAAAAGTCATAAGGGGAAAGAGCCGTCCTGGTGGCACAAGGGAAATATTGGGCTTAAATTTTTTGGCATTTTGATGATATGGCTGATGGGGATTTAATTAAGGCCGCATTATCTGGTATTGTAAGAAAAACAATGAGGACGTCAAAGATTCCCAGTAGAAAAAGAGATGTTTAATGCGGCATAACAGTAACAAAACATTTGAAGCACTTTGGATTCCTCATAGTCAAAAGGAATAACTTCAAATATCTGGACTTTAAAAGCATTTATACCTTAAACAAACAAACTCCTCATGTACATTTTTAATACAATGTACTGAAACCATTTGCACCTATTTTTGAATGATGGTGATCACATCTCCTTTGGATGGTTTTTGATGATTCACTACTATTCATATCCTATACTGTAGGTCGTACTGCACCATCTGAGTGATATGATTTACATACTGTACTTAGACCAGGTGACTAATCAGGTCATCCTTTAAATATAGGATGGTTCTCTATGGTCCAATGTCTTACCCAGCTGTAGATGATAGACTAACACTCTACTAGTAAGATTCACATCTTATCACAATCTGAATGGATTGTCTCTATAAGAATTGAACCATTTAGAAGATAAGCATCAAACATATTCTAGAGTGGAATTTCTGTCGGGGCAGTCTGTCATATTTTACAGTATCTTCCTAAGATTTCTTCCTTATGTTATCTCATTGAGTTTTTTATTTTTTTATTTAAACAATATATATATTTTTTTATGTCTGTAAAGATGTTGTTTAAATGTACATTGTTAAACCACTATATAAATAAAATTGAATGGAAATTGATTCAATTAATAAAACTGAACCAAGCACAACATTTTTTCACATATATTTCTCATATCGCTACACATTCAGGAGCAACTTCAGCTGAGTCATGTTGACCTGAACGGAACAAAAGAGTAAAAAAAAAAACGAACTAGTCCCCATTTCCTACTTGTCAAACCTTCATCACCCCATCATTACCCAAACCATAGCTACCTTGTGTGTGATGGTGCGTCATGAGCAAAGAGAGGACCCATGTGTTGAACAAACAAGTCTAAAGGTCAGCTCTGTCACTCCCGCAGACCACACAAAGCCGGAGTGCGTGCTGAGATGGAGCGGGAATAAAAAGCCATGGATTTAGCTCAGCTTGTCCAGCTGTGTGACTTCGATCCAAATCAGCGCCTTTGCCGTACGCAGTGTTTCCACTACAATCGATTGAACAGAGAGATTTTTTTTTTTCATTTTCCAAATGAAGAAGCTACTGAATATCAGTGAAGCAGTCCCATATTGCATCATACAATCCGGGGCATCCTGTAAAGCCAGCACCGAATACTGCACAGCAGAGTGAAGGCTTGTGCATCTGAATAACTAGATCCAATAAAAGGGGACATAACTGTAATGTGTGCGGGACAGTGACAATGTTGGAAAAGTTACCCTCATGAAAATAATATATGAAACCTGACAACTGATATTTGACCTGCTTCCAACTGCTTTCTTCAATTTTCATAGTACTTTGACAGAATACAGGAGTCAAGTGGCATATTTGTCTTGAGATAAGCTTGTGCAATAACACTTTCCAGCATGAGTTGTGTTAAAATGTCACGCCAACTTAAATTTTTGTATATCAGCATCACATAAGAATAATAATGTGAAATTGCTTGACAAATAAGGTTATTTATAATATTTATTCAAAAATGCTCTTTAGTGTCTCCTAAGCTGAGTACTCAGTGGAAACATTGGAAATAAGCTCTGCTGTATAATACTGTTACATATAAAAGTTCAAGCATTTGGCAATTTTATGCATTACACTGTAGCAACAATTTTACATAAATTTCAATTCAATACAGTGTATAATAATATAATAACCTCAGAGCAACAGAATGGAGACAGGAATGTTCCATAATATTAAATGTAAGTATAAACTGATAATAAGTCATTTGTCATATACTTTAATTCATAAATGAATAATATTTTTAAAGTGTAATTAAAATAAACTATAAATCTATACTATACTATACTATAAACTATAAATAGATCAACTTTACAGGAGGTATGGGATAAGGGCAAATCCCAAATCATCTCTGACTGTCCATAAAATGTATAATACATTGATTAGAGAAAATAATGTTTTGCCCTACATGGTGCATCTTTTTAGGGAGCATCTGTGTGGTGATCTATATGTGGTCTGCTGATCAGAGTTGGCATCTGGTTGCCATTGTTAGGTTCTTGGACATGACCCTTAACCCTACGCCACATACAGCCCAGCAACTGCATTCAGTAAAGGTCCCAAGCCTGATTAGAAAATGAGAAGGTTTTACTAGGAAGGGCATCTAATATATAATCTGTGTCTGATCTTGTGATGTGTTCATGGAAACAAAAATCCAGATTTTAAGCTCGCCTTTTTAAGTTCGTTTGCAGCTCATATACAGTAGTTACAATGATATAAGTATGCTGCTTGTGATATCAGGGAGTGTTTGTGAGTCGAGGAGGTGTTCCTTGGCCCACTGGCTGCAGCCACCCCTCCTCCTTACAGTACATGCGAAACTCACAAACACAGAGAATATATCCATTATAAACTTCAAAGCCAGCGGCACTGCTGTGATACTTTTACTTAGGCCTACATCAAAGGGAACGTAGGTGCTAGAGCTTTGGTTCTTGGATTGTTTGAGAGAGGAGTCTTTACTTAAGGAGTCTTGAGGGATGTCAAGTTTCATATGTGGATTTCAAAGTCTGTTGGTCAAGTCAGGTTCAGGTTCCCATTATTGTCAATTGAATTGCTGTAGTTTTGCAGTGAATTCAGGCCAATTGTGAATAGTGAATTATATTTGATTGACATGATTTTTACATAAATATTAGAGTTTTTTTGAGCCCTTTGACGTGCCATGTATCATTTTTCAATCAGACTAAAAACAGGCAAGCTAGGAGTCAGGTGATCAAAGTGGTTTGGCACAGGTATATCAAACGAGTCCTCTGTTTGTTATTTTTATTCCATTGTACATTGTACTGGGAAACCCAGCCAAACATTTCACTATAAGTTTCATGTGGGGGTGTGCAAAATAAAAGAGAATAGAGAATAACAGAAATTTTAGGAAAACTTTTAGTTGGATTCTTTAGAAAAAATATGCATTATTTGCCAATTTCTTGTGTTTTGAAAATAACAATAATGGTATGCCTTCTAAATAAATAAAAAAAAACAATGCAACACAAGTCCATATATTCAAATAAAGATTAAGTAAGACCAATTCAATTAAATCAAAATACTGTAAATACAACATTTAAAGGAATGACATACTAATCTGTTCATAGCTATGGACACACAAAGCGCAAACGCTGCAAAGGTTGATGGGTACATTAGATCTAGTTCATGCTGCACTCATAAGGGAATGGATATTTAAAAACTGCTATGATGCTTTTGAGGGCAGTGAAAGCTGTTTTTTTTTTAATGCTGTGTAATACTTTCATACAACCTGTGCCATTCCTCTGCATGTTTATCAGCGTTTTTCTTTATCTTGTTATTGATACAGTTCTAAAAAAGACAAGTATTCAGTTGGAGTGTGGGAGGCTGAAAAGCCCACTATCATGAGATACTTCTGTCAATGTACGTGAACATACTGTAGCACTTTATCTGTGCTTGGTGTCTTTGACCTAGGCATAGTGGATTTTTCCCCCTTCTGTTCTCATATTCTTTTTATTTTACGTAATTTATAACTAATTCATTTTTTGTAATTTTCTCTTAATTCTGGCATTTTTGGATTCTGTTGAACACTTTTTTTTATTTGTGTAGGTGTAAGTCAAAATAGGTGTAGGCATGAGTCAGCTTGTACTTTTGCACTTTAAAACTTTCCTTTTTCATTCTTTGGTCAAAATTTCATGCTTCCAGCCTGTTATGAACTTTGGATTATGTGGGCATCAATAAATTTAAATGAGCTAGGGGAGTGGTGGCTCAGCTGGGTAAGGTTCTAGGTTGTTGATGTGGGGATCTGAGCGACTGGGATCGAGCCCTGCCGCCAGTGGGTTGCAACGCCCCATACTACTCAGCTGCTGCATGCAGTGCCGGTTTCAATTCTGATTAGAAAAATGGGAGGGTTGCGGTGGGTTCTGATGGTCCGCTGTGGCGACCCCTTGACAGGAGTAGCCGAAAGAAAGGAAGCACTAAATGTAAATGAGCTGTGTATGAACATGCTTTGCACTTTACAGGTTACTGGCATTCATCGACAAGTATGAAGGAAATCAGCATTTCCAAAACCACTGTAAATCTTTAGTTAAGTTAGGCTCACACAAACACGTGAATAAGTCATCAATAACAATCGTCTTATAATAAACATTGGTTCAATTCCGCCTATATTTCATATTTTTTCCCTTTTTTTCTCCCAGCATGCCGCCTAAAACAACTTACCTGTTATTTTCTTATACTATATAAAATAAAAGTATATATATATATATATATATATATATATATTTTTTTTTTTTTTTTTTTTTTAATTTTATTTATTATTTACTTTTAATATACTATTATAATTATACTTTTATATTTATTTACTACAGAAATAAAACCCAGTAATGCAAACATGCAATCTAACTGTGCAAACCTTCTTAAGCACTATGCTCTTCACTTTTCCTAATTAACCTTTTTCTCTTTATAATCACCTAAGATTACTGCTAACTCTCACAGTAATCTGAAGTTATATGAGGTCACGTGTGCTCAGGGATGTTTTTAATTTCATAAACATCCTTTTTTTCTTCCACACTAGACACTGCTTTGAACTGCACATTGCAGGTAGAACAGTTTCAAATAACTGGAAATACCCTTGAGCTTCTTTAATCTGGCCTGTATACACATACCTAACAAGCAGTGAAGTGTTGTCCATGGGGGTTTTGGATTACAGACTGGAGAGGGGTCAGAGCGGTCAACACACACTCAAACAAGTCCGAACGCAGGAAGTAATAGTCAGTCAGATAGAAAATGACAGTGCTGTCCTGGACGATTTTTATTACCTAAAGTTAATAGTACAGTAATGCAGTAGGAGCAGGATGCAAAGAGAGATCTTTTAAGGAACATTTGCAGAACACTTGATGAAAGTGATCAGGACTGTTTTGTCTAATGCTTACATGATCCACAAGTACATACAGTAGGTTAAGCACGCTGTCTTTAATAGAGGATCTTAACTATGTGATTTTTAACTGTGTGTGTGTGGGGGGGGGGGGGGGGGGTAGGTGTGTTGATGGGTTGTTTTTCTGAGAGAGAGAGAGAGAGAGAGAGAGAGAGAGAGCTCTAAAAAGTAATGTGGCAAGAAATAATAGTGCGGTGCATGAAAATAGGGATATAATTGGCTACACACAATGCAACACCTCACAGCTGATCTTTAGAGCAACACTGTTTTCCCGTTGGTAATGGGTTAACTTAAAAATATCTAATGAACTACCTAGAGATATAGATAGAAAAACACATGTATGCAGTGGAGAAAATCATTTTTTGATCACCCATAGAGGTACCCGTATCCGTTTATCAAAGGATAGAGACAGAAAATACAAAAATCAGAAAGGAAAAAAAAAATTGATCCCCAACCAACCAACAATAATTCTGGCTCCCTCAGACTGGTCATGTGCTCTTGTGGTACTCAGATTAATTTGAGAAGGTGCTTGTGACAACAAATAACTAGTTATGTGTATAAAATCCACCCGTCCACACAATCTCTATCTATCTTCCATTCAAATCTCACCACCATGCGCAACACCAAACAGCTATCAGAGGACATCAGGGACAAGACTGTAGACACGCACGAGGCTGGAATGGGCTACAAGACCATCAGCAAGAAGCTTGGTGAGAAGGAGACAACTGTTGAAGTGGTTATTTGCAAATGGAAGAAATACGTGAGGAGCTTGTGAATGCGCTCAAGGCATTTGGGACCACCAGGACCAAACAAACCATGGGTAACAATACAGTACGTCACCATGGATCGAGTATACCTGAGCCTTCAATAACAAACTGAACTCCATATTAACTTAAACACATCTCCTGTTATACTGAACTTCCAGCCTCTTAACACACAGTATGACCGCAGATCAATCCCTGCTATCCGTTATCACCCAAATGAGGATGAGTTCCCTGTTGAGTCTGGTTCCTCTCAAGGTTTCTTTCTACTGCCATCTCAGTTTTTCTGAGAGTTTTCCTTCTCACTGTTGCCGTCATCCTCGGCTTGCTCATCAGGGACAATCTTATTACATATTACATATTCACATGTCATACAAATTTCAATAATTCTTTGGATTGTGTAAAGCTGCTTTGCGACAATGTCAATTGTTAAAAGCGCTATACAAATAAAATTGAATTGAATTGAATCAAAAATCATTCAGCACTTGCAAGGTCCCCCTCCTCAAGACGGCACATGCACAGTCCTATCTAATGTTTGCCAATGAACAGAGAAGGATTGGGAGAAAGTGCTGTCGTCAGATGAGACCATCAACTCAACTCGCCATGTTTTACAAAGAAAAATGCTGACTATGGTACAGGTACAGTACAAGGTACAGGCTGCATTGAGGGAGCAATGGATGGACCATTATTGGATGAGAATCTCACAAAGATTGCATATGGATGGGTACTCCAGCATGTGCCACCAAAAACAGCTCATGACTTCACAAGACCTCTAAATCATATAAATTGAAAGGTGGGGCCTCCATGGATCAAACTTGTGACAACGGCAACCTGCTGGAGCCTGGGATTGAACCACTGATCTTGGTGGTCTTTTGCTGCTCCAGTCGAGGGGTCACCACAGTGGACCACCCGGTCCACACACAACTTGGTGCAGGTTTTACGCCAGATGCCCTTCCTGATGCAACCCTCCCATTTTATCAGGACCAGAACTATATTCTGTGGCTGTGATTGGGAAGGAATTGAACCCAGGCCGTGCACATGGCAGGTGAGAAACCTAAACCTTAGTGTTAACCTGGTGGTGTTGTTACTGTTATGACCGTATGGTGTGTTTATTATTTAATGGTGTATGTATCAATTAACCATTCTAAATCTACATTTTAATTCCCTTCTCAAAGAAAATAGTAAATCATTATGCTTTGACATTAATTATGGGTAATTACAGGCTGCAAACAGATGTGAAATTAGTTGAGACGTATACAGATCTATTAATAGGCTGCATAATGGAATAATGGCAATTTAACTGAATTAAAAAAATAAAAAAAACACCACATGAGCAATAAAGCAAGAATATGTTTTAGGCACCACAAAAGTTAGCTTTCCATGATGACTGGGTGTACTGAGTTCAAAGCAACAGTCCACTCACAAGCCATGATGGTTAGTATAATTAAATTGAAAAGTTGGTACTGTAAAGCAGAGTTCCTTATACATAAAGAGCCCAGTATCAAAGGGTAAATGTCTGCTTTCACATATGTAATGAGAGCAAATGATCACATTCATGTTGCCATAGGTGGAACTAGTCAGAATTTCTTTGATCAAAAGCAAGTTAATTCTTTAAATGAACAGACTAGTTTTATCCCCGAACCCACACAGAGCAGACAAATGATCCTATGTACAATGACATGCTTTCTCATGTATGTTCAGAATGCACTGGACTTAAAGGCTGATGGCATTGTCTGGAAGTGACAGGTGAGCACTAGTTTAAGTAGGAGACTGCTCCAGGTATGACACTGCTACATCAACCAGAAAAGGTCTGCCAAATTGAAAGAGCATGTCTTGAGCTCTGTAACATGGCACAGATGAATGAGCTCCTGGTCCTCATCTCTCCTACCCAACAACCCGATTAACTGATTCACATCTCTCCCCACCACATGAGTTTAATCTTCACACTGGAATACTGCCTGAGAATACTGCCGGAAATGTGAATAGCTCAGACTCGTGCAAATGTATATTACTTGCAAGCTTTTTTACCTTCAGTATTTCAGATATAATCCCTTTTATTTGATTTATTGAGCTTTAAATAGAGGTAACTTTATCCTCTTGTCTCAGCCTCTGACACAAATTCCTACTTGCTTTCCACAGCATTGCTCTTATATCTCTATGTAAAAATTCTGTGTATTTTTCTTGCCACTAAATGTAGGTAAAAACTGCTTTTATAAACAAAACCAAACACATATGTGAGTGAATAACTGAATGGCAGCATAGTGAGAGATGTCGAATACAAATCAAGTTTCCCCCATTATAAGATCCTGCAATGGGATTTCATTTAGATGCTAATGTGATTATGTTCTAAAAAGCGTCGCGTGTATCAATCAATGGCCTCAATCAAACCTACTTGTGGTACTTTAGAAATATTAATAAAATATGGAATGTGTCTTAAGATTACAAAATGCAAATGTCAAGATTATGCTTAGTTATTTCTGTTGCTTTTGCCCATAACATTCCAAATAGCCTGAAAGCTATATAGAGGGATGGGCTGGGTACATACAGTACCATCTCAATATCATCAAGTTCATAGGAGGTTATTGCATATTTTGGATGCCATCAGCATTGTTTTACAATGTAGAAAGAAATGAAAATCAAGAAAGACCATGAAATTAGAAGGTGTGTCTAAACTTTTGAGTGTTGGTATATTTTAGTAGATCCATTAATTCATACCACATATCCAAGAGGTGTTCAATTCAAACCAGGACATATGATGAAATTCTAATGGATGAAGGAATAAAAGACGATTGACATTACTAAAATACTTCAAGTACAGTACAGCGATGAGACTCTTAGCTGCAGTAAAACATTTGAATTGTGCAAACGTTTTAATGTTTAATGACATTTTAATGACGATCCCAGCCGAGATGACTTGGAGCCCATTGCAGACTTTTCTATGAACATTCAGCCTGATCCTTGACAATCAACAGATAACTCAGCTCAACCTTTTTTTATTTTTTTTGTCCACTGGCTCTGCCTTGAGCTTTGCTTTGCATGGGCCATCACTAGATTCTCGCATTCTGCCTTACTGCCTTGTGGAGGATGTCATTTCTCCCAACAACTAAGGTTAGAGTGATGCTCATCCTTTCTACCTAAGTGCCTTTATTGCTGCCCCCTAATGAACTCCGCCATGGACGGTCCCAAGCCCGGGTTGCGAAAGGAAAAGGGTTGACTACTTCCCGGGGGGTCATAGAGTAAAACCCAGGCACAAACCCAGGGATCAAACTTGCTCGTTCCTTCCAACTCATGGACCGTATTGCTGCATGGAATGTACTATCAGGATACTGGGTTTAGTACATCAGGTCCCCATAATGTATGGAAACAGCCAGTGCACCCCCCCCTCCCCCAGATTATGTCACATTTGCGGTAATGAGCTCAAGTATTGTTAGCATACCTTTTGCAGCACTTATTGTCTAACTTTTGTCTTCCTTAGTCAACTGTTTCAGGTGTTACTCCATTAGCCATTAGCTCAAAAATCATGTTAATTAGCTAAAAAATCAAGTTTTCTCTCATCACTAAATATTGATTTTGGTTCCAGTATTTTAGTTCCAAATCTTCACAAAGGAGCGGAACAGTCTGGAGTGTTTGACTACCACTGTGTGACACTGCTGTGAATGACAACTTTTTGATGTGTTCATGGCTGACCCTAAAAACAAATAACATGCCAGCTGTCATCTTTAACCCTCTGCTTGTGACACATGCATATGCTTGAGGTGGAATATCTTCCTGTACTGGCATTTGAGATGGTTATCATTTATCAGCATGATTGTTTGTAGTATTTTATGAATAATTTCCCCTTTTGCGCCAAAAATGCAATAAAATTCTGTTTTACTCAAAGCATAACGCATTTGTACCAAAGACAGATCTAACACCACTAAATGCACTCTTGGCTGGCCTCTCTATAATTCTCATCCATGGGGCAGAGTACACACCGCAGTGTTCCCATGACGACCAGTGATGAAACAAGGCCAGTTTGTGAAGATAGCAATGTTTTGGTGAGGGGTAAGACTTTATGGACAGGCACGGAGGAATAATTTCAGACCAGCAAATATAATAGCTTTCCGGGAGCTTCTGGGCCATCTGTTTAGGAGGCCACTGTGAGGCACACTGTCTCTCTCTCTGTCTCTCTCTCTCTCTATCTATCGCTCTCACACACACACACACATACACACACAGTACTATTTTCCACTGCCAAAGCCAAGCTATTCTCCTCTTATAATTACTACATCAGATGGGTGAAAGGATCATGTTTTGAAGAGACTAATGCCAGCCCAGCAGGAATTTTTGGTTGTCAAAACATAATAATAGCATTAAGCATTAATAATAACACTGACTCACTATGATTATAGTGTATTGGTTTGCAGGAAAACTTGAACCTATCCCAGTGATCTTAGGGAGCATTAGGGAGGATACACCCTGGACGGGGTGCAAATCCATCGCAGGGCACAAGCTCACACACACTTACTCACTACGGGCAATTTGGAAAAGCTAATTAGCCTACTCTGCATGTCTTTGAGGAGGAAACCCACCAAGCATGGGGAGAACATGCAAACTCCACGCACACAGACCTAAGGCAGGAATGCAACCTCGACCCTGGGGGAAGCTCATACTATACTCATTACGCCACTGAGCTGCTCATAATCTATATACAGTATATACAGTGCATCCGGAAAGTATTCACAGCGCATCACTTTTTCCACATTTTGTTATGTCACAGCCTTATTCTAAA
>JAQMYJ010000038.1:24674599-24686692 GCA_030014305.1 Clarias laeviceps
CCATAGCGTTTTCACGCAGCATCTCGTTCCCGCCTTTTCAGGGAACAGGGTTACAGCAAAGTAACCCGAGACGAACTATTAGAAATAATTATAGAGATATAGTTGCAGTAAGTGGGTAGTTTATAGTCAGATATTGCAGGAGAAAGAAAGGCCACACTGATTAATTTGGAAGCTTATTTGGGCACAGTGATGTAGGACATTTAAATCAGGATTCCTTCTTTTATTCATGTTCTAAGTGATTGTAAGTGGATATTCAACCTTCAAACCTGGTCAGGGACTCACATAACCATATAACAATTGTAATGTGACTGCAAAAGTGTCCCTACCTGTATATGTCCCAAAAACCAATGAAGGACTGCATAATCGATTGTGTTATTGCACTAGCCGGAAAATATGAAATCATCCTGAAGAATTAGAGTTTGGCGTTTCCTTTACACTAAGCTGCTAAAAATGAGTCCTGTGACTGGAACCTGGCTTCATTTCAGCTTCCATTTATTTTCACAGGTTTTTAGCAAACCATACGATCAAAATGTTTGAAGTTACCTATATAGGTAGATGAGGATGGGGTGAAAGTGGTTTTAAATTGTTACTCGTTGTCATGAACAGCGTAATACAGATGCAATCGCAGGTAAGAAAGGTTGGATTTATTTTACCCAAGAAAAACAGGAAATCAAACACAGGTAAATTGTAAACGTAATAATAAGGGTTAAAAAGACAGGGTTCGGTCGATCGGCAAATCACGCATACTAGGGCAAACAGAAAATCGGAAACCAGAATAAAGAAACAGAATCATATACTTTAAGGCAATCACAAAAATCAAGGCTTGGTTCTATCTGAAAAAAAAAACATGAGAGCATATTCTTTGCAACACCTCTAAGTTGCCTAAACCTATTTATGTTCCTGGGAAATTGGGTGCATATAACACTGTTCCGGGGTTGAATCCAAAATCCAAAAATTCATAAACTGGAAAGCCTAGCATCAGAACATATTACGTATTGCAGCTCACATTGAACAGCCATGAACAGCTGTGAGGTGAGTCATGAACCTGTCAGCATGTTGGCAGGCACCTGCTCTCCCCTTCTTTCCAGTACTAGTAATCTTTTAGTGGTACACAGTACCAGACAATACCGGTCTACTTTCACTCATGCCTTTAAACAAATACACTCCAAAACTGATGTAATAAACATGACCAACACCGTTCCTCCAGCAGAAAGTACAAAACGTACAAAATCCTTTCTTAAGTACAATGGAGATACACTTAAAATGCCACTTGTGATCAGATCACTCGTTCATCTATATTAATTGCTTTGTCTTAGTTCATGCAAAAATATTGTGGTTGGGTATGAACAAAAATGCTTGCAGGATCAAAATTCCTTCTTCAATGAGCAAAAGCAGTTCTACACTCCCCAGAGCTGCGTCTAATGAATGTATTAGTCGATTAGTCTACCACATGCCATGTGTGATATTTCTTTATCATCGTCCCATGACCAAGAAGCATGGATAAAAGATCAGCAAGAGAACTGCACCGCTTTTATAACATAAAGCTGACTGTGGGTAGTAGTATCTCAAGGGTAAACAATGTCTGTATGCACTCAGGGTGAAACAGAAAAGGTACCATTAGGAAACATTCACTTGACAGAGCTGTCTTTCATGTTTAACGTAAATTGTGAAAACGCCAGTCAAACAATATTTTCATGCAGTGTGAACATGCATGTATAAACCTTTTGCTTTGAAACAGATTTATATGTATAAACAAAAATAATAATAATGATTTTAATAATTTACATTGTGTATTTTTTTTTATAAATCCATTAATAAGTTACTCTTTGCATCAACAACAGATATTAAATAACATTAAAATAGCTCCATTAAGACAATATATTCTCAATATTCTCTTTTTAATATCCAGTCATATTCAACTAAAATAACTTCTTTCCTTTCTAACACACAAATTAATTTTGATAACTGTTATCTCAATGCTTCACCTTTAGTGTTAACTTATAGACTTAAATTAATAAACATTATATAAAATACATAAACATTAATTTGAAGTGATTTTGCTTTTTTTGACATATGTTTTCATCATGTTTTTTTAAACAGCTTGTGAGTTCACTAAACATACCAGAGAGGAAAATAAAAATGTACATATCCAATAAATAAATAAATAAATAAATAAAATAATAATAATAATAATAATAATAATAATAATTAATGAAATGAAATGAAATGAAAATAATTTCTCAATAACCTTTCTTCAGGGAAATAATTTGTATGAATGCATGTTTGCCCAAAACTAAGGATTTGCTGCATATCATGGTTCATATATTAGAGTCAGAAGAGGTTTGTTGTTGTTGCTATTTTCATATATATTGGTCTGCTCTGCTCAGTTTGTTTGTTTTTGTTTGTTTGTTGCATCCAGATCGATCTACTGCAATACTTCACAAGATCTACATTGAGACCAGTTTTTGAACCCTGGTCTAAGCCACCAGTTTTCAGATCAAATGCAAGCACCATCATTCTTTTAAAAAATTCAGGTATTTTCCACACTGCTTCAGTTTGCATCATCTGATTACACATGGATGATCCAAGTCAGATGTCTCTGAGCAGGTGAATCATCCATCTTAAAAGATGCATGCTTTACTGAATAGAATCAGTCAGTACCATGAATCATCTCTTTATCTTCTGACCATCCTTAAAACATTGTCTGATATTGTGTGGAATTAAATTGGTTATAATTATAAATTAATTGTTATAAATTAATTGAAAGTGAATAATAAATAAATAAATCCAAAGAGTTTTTTTGTTGTTTTTTTTACTTTCACTCCACAGGTTTTTTCGTCTGCACTAACTTGTGTTGCTTCCTTATTGACCAGCTGCTTTTGGGCAGGTATTACCAGGCTGCATTCTCATTCGCTAGCTAATTTAAAATTCTCTTAGACTTGCAAAGCATTTGCAACCCTGGGTACATTTTATTCTTTTAGAAGTGCAAACGAAAGCTGAGATGCAAAACTGAAAACTGAGCAACTCAACTGAAAACACCTTTTGCAAAATAAAACACACATAAACATAAATAAAATATAAAATTGCATAATTTTAATTAATAAAGTAATTTCATTTTCTTTACAAAGACAGCTGCCTGACCTTGAGCCAGCCACACAATGAACAAAAAAATTAACTCACACAGCAAATTAGCAATTAGTTTCTATCACAACCCGAAACACAATTATCCAAACAACCCTGAGCTATTTAAGGTGATGTACGTTTATTGTCAGGGGTCAAATAAACACAAAAAATTACTCAAAGGTATATAATTAAAAAGTTGCTACTTTTAAATGTACTCATGCATTAAAACAGAAAAAAGTAATGGTTGTAAGTGGTGAAATTAAAGTCACAGCAGGTGACAAACTGTATTTTAATGTATCAGTGCATTAGGATGATTTAAACAGAAATACAATTCAAATTTTTTTAAATAATTGTTGGGGCCTTTGAGATTTCTAATGAGTACTTTGAAGGTCTAAATAAATATGTAAGAAACAAATCCTACATATAAGCTATATGGCTGTAAGTGATGTTTTACAGCTACTTCTGCATCCAGTGATCATGCTAGAAAAATAAATGTGTGTATGCCTTCATTCAACATGGAGGTATAGTATGTGGTTTGTATATGGTATAGACTGTATAATTAGGTCATAAAGTATTTACCTTGCTGTTACCGCCTATCTAGTCGAGCTCATCACTCCCCCTACCATCTTGGAACACTTCCATGTAGAAAGTCTATTGCAGTCTTTTTCCTTTTACATGTGCTCTCACTTTTGTATGTGTCTTTTGATTTTACTGCACATTTTCGTAATGTTTGTGCTTTTACTTTTGTTCGCACAGCAGTTGACTAATTAACTAATTAATACAGTCGATAATACAGTAGAGTAATAATAAAGTAGTTGTGTGAAAACTAATATGCGAAATTAATATGCAGTCTAAGGTATCGTAGAGTCTATTATAAGTCCATAATAAGGAATGCTATGAGGAACTTTGCCAAATCAAGTACGTAGTATGAAATTGAAGTTTGCTGTATCAATAGTCATTTAAAAATATTAAAAAATATTAGTGTTATATCATGTCATCAGAAAATGTGTTCAGAATTTTATTTCTAGCCATTCTAGGAAATGCTCAATTAATCCTAGTGAAATAGAAAAAGTGTGATTGGCTGAAGTATTGTAAAGTAGAATGCAGTGACTCTTTCCAAGTGCAACCCATATAGTGAAAATCACATGGGCAGTAAATGATATAAATACCATTAGCAAAACTGCAGCTGCTTTCTGATTCCTTATACACTTTACCACTTGCTGCCCTAAAAAAAACCTGAGCCTAGTCTTGCAACCAAAGTACAGAGCAGCCCATGTTATACTGCAGACAGACAACACTGTCATTTCATATAGATAGACTACTAAAGCAAGAATTAATCCTCTTCCACCATCTAATAAACAGAGAGATAAATATGGATGGATGTGAATACCCTTTATTTCAGGATGCCCTTTGTGAGCTTTTCTGTCCTCAACACAACATTCAACAGGATATACTATGCAATTTAACATTCTTTATAAAAACACAAATTGCCAATCGTCATATTCTTAAAAGTAAAGGCAGTAAATTATATGTACCATTTCTTATTGCTGAAGAGGCATCTTCAAAAGGTGCCTCTTTCCTACCTTTAGTAATTATTAATAACAGGGGTATGTAATTGTAGCATACCTGTAACACTGTTTAAGGCACAGAATCCACACTTGCGGGTAATTCATGTACCTCAAATAAGCTTTCCCAAACTAGGGGTCCCGAACAAGTGGTCACAACCCCATGTGGGGTCACTTGATTTACAAATGCACAGAAAAAAGATTCATGTATCATATTTAATTTAAGGGCAGAATTTAGACTCAGGAACAACATGTAAGTTAAACTAAAATAAACAATGGTAAATAATGGTAAAAATTGGCATTCATTAAATAGAATCAAGTACATCAAATGTAGCAAAATCTAAATATAATTAGTATTTCAAAGCCTATATGTATATAAAGGCCTATATGTATATATTTATTTTACAAAAAAATATTTGATTTATTTGATTAGATTTCATTGATTGACAAATGAATATTTAGGAATAAATATTTGGATAAAAATGTTTCTAGGAGTTTCTACATTCAAGCAAGCCACTTTATACTCACCAAAAAAAAAATCTTTGTCAGAAACAAAACATGAAAAACTGCAGAATTACTCATGAATATGGATTTGCTGTATGAGTGTGGTGATAAATAACAAGGAGAAAACAAATGCTCATTGTGTCTCTTCGCGCTCGTTTGCATAAATCATTTAAGAACAGTTTAAAACAATTTAAACGTCCACTACACCTTTCCAGCTAACAGATAAACACCATACTGTAGGTACCAACCCAGTGTCAAAGAAATGTGCCATTTTTCTTGGATTGTGTCTTCCTTTTTAAGCTTATTATAAATCAAGAACCAATTAGCTGCTTATGCTAATTTCACACAACCTTCATAATCCCATTAGCACATATCGTTATGGAGGATGATGTCCCACTGGCAAATTATACAGCTCGAATCATTTGAGAAATCAGCATAAAATGCATTACACACTAACACATACCATCAGTCGAAAAGAGGATCCGGCAAAGTGGAGTCAGTGGAGTCTGTCAAAATATGTGAGTATCTTCTCTGAAGAAGTATACACACATGAACTCCAACTTCAGCTCAATTCCCAGCTATCCATGTGACATTATCATGCCTTGTTTCATACAGTAGTTGCTTATTTTGGCTATCTCCCAGAGCGGCCAGTAAAAGAAAGTGACTGGCCTTTGATGGGATTCTGCTGCTTGCATATGCCTCTGACTAGAGGTTGCTGAAAATAGATTGTGACCTGTCATGCTGCAATTAGCCTACCATAGTTTCACGTCCTTTAAATAATTACAAGGACTTTCAGTGGTGCTTGCCTTGATCCCACACAGAATGTTCTAACACAAGTGTCAGGTTTCGTGCAGTACATAATAGAACATACTATTAATTATCAGGTTTTTTGCAGTACACATATAATTTTTGTACATCCCAAGTAAATACATCTGGTGATAAAGAGCAAAACACCTTCAAATTCATTTCAGTTAAGTATATTGAATAAAGCTTAAATACTGAATCTCTCTCTCTCTCTCTCTCACTCTCTCTCTCTCTGAGGCTGCCTCCATGTTTTATTCTCCACACACCAACCAGGGTGTCACAAACATACAGTATTTAATGTTTTGGTTTTAGCCGGGTCTTGAGCTGGTTTTGACCTGCCTATTGGTTTGCTTTTGTCAGACAAACCTGCCTAGCCTTGCTTGTGCTCAAATCTTGATTCCATTCCAAATGTCTACTTAATGTCTCATGTAACAATGATGCACAATTTAGTACATTATGTAAAAATTTAACTTCTTCAGATAATTATCATTTGTTGCATCCATCCATCCATCCATCCATCCACATTGCTAGCTGTTTGTCTAATTATTTACTGTACATATCTAGACCGATAAATGACTAGATAGACAGACAGGTAGCAAGGTGGAAGAATCTACCAGAAATGTACTTATTATTAACTCCTGAGTCTCTAATAAGTTCATCAATGTCGCTTGGTTAAAATGCAAATTAGGTTAAAATGTCATTTTCCTAAAATTATTAGAGACTTCTGTAAGAGGATCTAATAATCTACACTGGAGCTGCAGACTGGGCTTGCAGTTTTTTCAGGTGTGACAAAAGCAGCCCAATAGGCGACTTGAGAAGTGTTTTCATTGATTCCCCTAAAGATGGGGTCCTTAGGATTGTACAGTGTATTGTGTGTACAATGTATTGTGGATCTGTACAGCCTCTATTTGAACTGCATACTTTAAAAAAAACAGGCTCACTTAAAACATTTAAGTGGAAAAGTCTACTCCTAGTGCATGAGCACACTTGTGAGGTTTGATGGTAAACTGAGCAGCATGCTTAAAAAATCTTTGAATGGAATTTACCAGCAATGAATAAAGCAGAATACTTTGCTTCATGATGACTGTCTAATGAGTCATTTTCTGACTAATGCTGAATTCATCTTTGAAAAATCAATAACTTGCTTTGTGTTCTCTCTAAACTTTATACTGTTTTAGCTGAATGCATTTGTCAAATGAATAAACTGTACACATTTCCCTAAAATTATTTTAGCAATTGCCAATATTCTAATATTCTAAATGTAGTCATCATCAGAACTATATATATATATATATATATATATAATGAATACTTTTGGAAATATTTATTTATATTTAATATAAATGTATATAAAAAAATATATTGAAGTCCCTTTCTGTTCCAACATCACTGTTCACCAGTGCACAAAGCAAGGTCCATAAAGACAAGGATGAGCGAGTTTGATGTGGAAGAACTTGACTGGCCTGCGCAGAGTCCTAACCTCAACCCAAAAGAACACCTTTGGGATTAATTATAGCGAATCACAAATGCGCATCTGGAAGAATGGTCAAAAATTCACCTTCCTAAACCTTATGGAAATCCTTTCCAGAAGAGTTATAGGGTGGGCCAACATTAATTTATGGAAATTGTAAAGGGTGGGCCAACATTGGATACTACTTAAGTTCATGTAAATAGGAAGGCAGGTGATCGAATTGGCAATATTGCGTATACAAGTGTTCTATAAGTTTGGGATCTCTTTTTAACTCCATGGCATTCCTGTTTTTTATTTCTTTCTACATTGTAAAACAATGTTGAAGGCCTCTATATATACAATAATCTTCCTTGAACAGTTGATATTGAGATGTAACTGCTAACCATGGTCTGTAATAATGGCCTGAGGTGCTGTTAATTGGTGATTTTTAGGCTGGTGACGCTAGATGAACCTTTGCAGCCGAGGTTAGTTTTGGTCTTGCTCTTCTGATATGCTCTTCATGAGAGACAGTTTCATCATGGTGCTTGGTGGGATTTAGAAATGCACTTGACAATACTGTTCTTGCAAGAACTTTTACAAAAAAGTAAGTTTTTAACCTTTTAAAAAAAACTGACTGTTGTTCTTGTTGTTGTTACATAATTACCTTGGGCAATTCCAAACATTTGATCAGTGTGTGTGTGTGTGTGTGTGTGTGTGTGTGCGTGACCAGTGTGTGATCAGTGTGTGTGTGTGTGTGTGCGNNNNACAATGTAGAAAGAAATAAAAATCTGGAACGATCATGGAGTTAGAAAGTGACCCCAAACTTTTGAACGGTAGTGTATATATTAATACATATATATATACACTACCATTCAAAAGTTTGGGGTCACTTTTGGGGTCAAAATTCAGAATTGTTTTAGCCTCATTGACAACTATTGAGGTGTGTTAAAGCAGGGAAGCAGTAAAATATGCAGCATGGATTAAATCAGCACTCCTGTGACTAGAATACTATGTTTAAGTAAAGATACATGAAAGCCTAAATAGATTTTTGTTATGTTGGAATGTGGGTGTAATGAAATCCTGCTTAGAGAGGTTTCAAAATCTGTTTGATTTTAACATAGCTGTGTATTTCAGACCATCCAAATAAACAGTGTAAAATGATCTATGATCTGCGGTTTACAAGGAATCTGTGTTTCTGCTATTTCATTAACTACATATTCAACAAAGTCATCATATTGCATGTTCACACACATACTCTCTCTCTCTCTGTCTCTCTCCTACACACTCCTCCGCACATATGCACATAAGGGCACAAGTTAAAACATACCCAGGAAGTAGATGAGCCCAGCTGTTCAGAGCTTTTTGTGTGATTTATGATCTCTCACCAATCAGCCCCCACCACTTTCCACTTTCTCTTTTCTTCCGCTCCTTTCTATTCATCCTCTTGTTTAGGGGTTATGGTCCCTCACCAATCATTTTCCAATATTCCCCCTTTCCTCTTTCTATATTATATGTAAAGTCAAATATTTCAAGTCTTTTTTTTTTGTTTGTTTTAATTTCAATGATTACCACCTACAGCTCATGAAATCAAAAATCCCCCCCAAATTCTCTTTGAATCTCCATATTCATTTTTTTTTTATAATTTAGAATTTAGAATGTACCTATGTGGCTGTTTGCTAGGACCTGGGGGAGGCTGCTGCTTCTACTGCTCTAATGCAACATTTTCATGCTTGGTGATATTTCAGTAGTACCCTCTCTGCAATCTTCCTGTATCATCTTTGGTGCTCGCACCCACAAAATAGTCATCAGTCTGTAATTCTACAAACATTAAATGCCAAATCAATACACCCCACCCAACTTCTCTCTCTCTCTTTCTCTCTTAATAACAAACTTTCAGTTTCTGTAATTGCTACAAGGGCTATATAAACCATTTTCTCATTTTCCCTTGATTACTTCCCCTGTTATGTCAATCTCATTATATGCCCTTATTTGTGAGGGAAATTTTTTTTTTTTTTTTATAAAAGTGAATACTTTTACTGTTATCTGTCACTATGATGGAGTCAGGGGAAGCTCATTGGACTACTGATTGGAAAGTCACCGGTCCAAATCGCAGTATTACCAAGCTGGGAAAGAGTTAAATAACTATTAAGAGATAAATGTGTCTGAATAATTCTGTAAATGTAAATGCAATTGTAAACTATAACCTTAAAATTCTGTAATCTAATTTATTCCATTTAAAAGCATTACTATAGTACAAAACCAATCTTTTCAACCACATACGCTGATTGAACCTATCTACAGTCTGTTTATAAATAGCACCTTATCTAAAATATATCCTTATCTACAGTACCTATTAATCCCTGCACTTCAGTACCTTTGCTTAATGTGTGCCAGATATAAGTGGATGTATAGCATTTACGTCACATTAGACACCTGCAATAAGAGCTAAAAAGAGAGAGATCTACTCTACATCTTCCAACTTAACCAAATAAAAATTCATGACAGACATGTTGGGGCCAATTAAAGGGTGACCCCTCCCCACCCAGCCATAAATTCCAAATGACCCCCTGCACTGTGACAAGAAAACTGTACATCTTTAATGTTTTGGCACTATATTGGTCAATAGTGCTAAAGGCAAATCAAGGATTGTTTTAGTTAATCATTGAATATTATCACCAATATTTGATATGTAACTCTCCTAACAAATAAGGGAGAAATAAAAATATATACAATTTACATCCAAAATAAATACATAAATAGACACATTTACATTAAAATTAGGTCAAATGTTATACATGGTGTCCCAATCATTTGAAATATGAATATCTGAGTAAATACATGTCCTGGGCAAACAAAATTAAATAGATTTAATTTCCAGGGCCTCAGTGATTCTTTGCTTGAGTTCCTCTAGGCTTGTAGAAAGAAGAGGGGATAAAGACCAGTCCTTTCACATAGCCCCATGGAAAAAATGACAAGGTGTCAAGTCAGGTGAACATGGTGGCCATTCCAACAGCACACTGTCATGCACATTATCACTGACATGCCCGATCCAATAGTAAAACATTAAACTTAATTAGTTTTTACACATCTCATTAAAATTTTAGATTATTTGAGTGAGTATTGGCTATGTTGTTAAATGTAAGTTTTTTGGGGACAGACTGTATATTAAATGAATTTATATTGATTGGACACAGCAAACAAATCCCCCAGATACAGGAAATTAAGGGTTCCAATACTAATCATGGCTATGAATTCACCACCTATGTATACACACCAATCAGCCATAACAATAAAACAAAATATTATGCCAAGTATTGTGCAGGTTCCCCTTGTACCATCAGAGCAGCTCTGGCCCCTTGGGGCATGACTCCATAAAACATCTGGGTTGGTGCTTTTGCATCTGGCACCAGGAGGTTAGCATCAGATCCTTTGGATACTGCAGATTCGGTCTATTTCCCTGGATCTGACTTGTTTGTCTAGCACATCCCATAGATGCATGGTCCGACTGTAATATGGGAAATCCGGAGGTCTGATCAACATCCTTGAACTATTTGCAAGGTGCATTTCAACAGTTTGTGCTGCATTGGCCTTTCTGTGATATCAGACCAGACAGGCTCTTCGTTGGTCCCCATAGATGAGCCTTAGGTTCTCATAATGCTTTTGCAAGTTCCTGGCATACGTATTCATATGCATTCATTTGATTCATAAGGATATTGTAATTTCATCTAATTCTCAAAGCAATTATGTTTTTTTTTTCTTTTCAAAGAGAGCTCCATAACCACAATTCATTTGCAATTAACCTACCTAAGACACAATTATGTTAAAAAAGAATTTTATGGTAATATCAATGTTTATTGTCAAGGTTGCAAAATTACATTTCTATATATACAGTATATAAAATACGTAAATTTCATTACAAATTCTGTTCGGCCAGTTTTTCACAACTATTCACACACTTCGTGTCTCTATTGCTAAACTTGTTGAGTACTTGGAAACTAGCAAAGACCAGAAAACACCAGCTCTAAAAATGCATTCATACACAAGAGTCTCTAACGCACATACTCACTGTCACATGATGTTATACATCATCAAGTCTCAGGGAATCAAATGGCACTTCATTTTGGACATCAGTGACACTAACTGCTGAGTGTGTGTTCAAGTCCTGATTCTGACGTTCCTCACTGATTCATGATTGCAAAGGGACAATCTGGGATCCACAAAAGAAGCAAGTTTTATAATCTACTTTCCAGACTGTTCCTGAGGGCTGCATCTTCAACCAGGGACTGTCCTAGAGCCGTAGAGTTCAGCTTTCTTAAAACATTCTCATGTGTAATCTACGCATACAAGTACTGTAGTATTTATGAATGATTGAAATACTATGCAGATGGGACAGATTTGTTCAGAAACCAGCAGGCAAGATGTAATCTGAACCATATACTGTACCCTGATGCATTTCAGTTATTAATCTAAATAAAGCAATATCTGTATTTGTTGAATACCTGTGTATAATTTCCATACTCTGTGTATTTGCAGTTTGCATTTATTGGCTCTGTTGAGTGACGCATATAGCTACAGTACAGGCCAAAAGTTTGGACACACCTTCTCATCTATCTGTCAATGTGTTTTCTTTATTTTCATGCCCATTTA
>JAQMYJ010000038.1:24724993-24740515 GCA_030014305.1 Clarias laeviceps
GGCCTCTCTCATCTTTTTAAGTGGGAGAACTTGCACAATTGGTGGCTGACTAAATACTTTTTTGCCCCACTGTATATTATATTTATAGTGAATGGTGTCCTCTTTAAAATGCAAAACCCACAATTACATTAAACGACACAATTAAGGGGGTTATTTTTAGTTAACATCAAACACAAATGTCTTCCAAAAGATACAAAGTTTCTTTTTTCTATGCAAGTTGTTCAGTACATTTTTACAACTCTAACACACACAAACACTCACACACACACACACACACATAAAAACAGAGACAGAGAGAGCAGAGCAGAATTATGCAAATCCTTATTATACATGAATAAATGTCCATGAAACCGTGAAAATGTGTCAATCAAAGAGAAATGATGAGCTAGTGATGTGGATGTGTGAACATCTGTGGGTATGTGTGCACACACACAAAGTGCATGTAGGCAGCTGGGTTTGCACTGACTAAGAGCATTTCAAATGCTAATCACTGTGTATGTATCAGACAGAGCTGCCTGGAGAACATAAAGAGAGAGCAGTGGTGAAGGAAATAAAGGAACAGCTTCATGGTTACCTATAGGAAATCAGGCCGGGTATTAGTATCCTGGTGATGCTAAATGCTCAGCAGCTTGATCAACTCACAAGAACTTTCATCGCAACATGCTATTTCATGCTTGCACTACCACTGTTGCACACCACTTTGCTTAAGATATGATTCTTGTGGTGCCCCCAAGAGATAATATGAGATACATGTGACTTACCAGCTCGACTATCAGGTTGCACTAGAATATCTTCTTCTACTCCTGACATGACAAGTCCCAGATAGAGTTATTGTGTAGGTACTCCTAGTTCTACCGAGGCTGCTCTGGCCCCTAGGGATATAATTCCACAAGACCTTTGGGTGTGTGGTTTGGTGTATGGCACTAGGTAATTGATAGCGGATCCTTTGGTTCTGTTGTTAATAGGGTGGTGGATCAAATTTCTTTGTCTGGTGCATCCCATGGTTGCTCCATCAGACCAGGATCCTTGGAGAAGTTTGGAGGCCAGGTAGGCCCTGGGCTCTTTGCTTGCCAGGCCCTGTGCATGGCAGGCTGTGGTGTGGTGTGGTGCACTGCTTTGACTTGTGGTGCACTGCATTGGCTTTTCTCTGGGATCAGACCAGACAATCTAGTCTTTGGTTCTCACAGGCATAAATGAGCCTTGGGAGTGATATAGTAACACTCTCTCCTATACACATAGCCAAACAAGGTCCATAATTTCTATAAAATGCAATCACACACCTCTTCTGATGAATCCTATTACATGTGCATCCATCTGAAACACATTTCACTCACATCCAACGTGATTATAATTTTTCATATTAGCACAGATCTGATAGACCCAAGATCTGATAAAACAAAAGTTTGTATTAATGTGTTTGTTTTCATATGTAATCTCTTTTATCCCTATAGCTTACACATAGACTTGGATGATGAGTGCTCCAAATAAACAGATAAAGGAATGTGTCATTGTTGATATGGTGAAGTTTTCTATAAGGAGATGTTCATTTAGCATTTTTGTATGAGGGTACTTTTTTAACAGTTAGAGGTAAGGAGGAATCTTGGGCTCTACTTAGTACTATGACAAATAGAAATAGAACTATGCCAACAGCTGTTCACAGCTGCATAACATGAAAAATTGAGTGAAAAAATAAAGTGAAAATAAATAATATACAAATTGAAACCATTTCCGGAGGTGAGTTCGTGAGGGAATATTTGTTTTGCAAAACGTATTTTCCCAGAGTCATGTTCCAGCCAGCCAAAAATATTACCAATATTACCAATTTCCAACACTATAATCATAGTTTCGCATATACAAATAATGAAAACATTTAGAAAAGATATGGATATGAAAGATGAGGAATTTATAATTCGTCTTGGCACCAGTTACTTTTCTTCTTGCTACCGTCCTTGGTAACATTCTCGCTTCACTTGGCTTTCCACTGACACAAACAAGTTTTGAATGGCTCCTGGATGTACACGCATTTTAGCCAGCATTCACTTCGGCTCAGTCCGTTCGTTCGTACGTCGAAAATGCTTCAAAATTTCATCTCTTAAGGCGAAAATTTTTAAAGTAGGCGTTCATATGCTGAGGTCCTGCCGTAGCTCTTAATGGAAAATTAGTGCGCTAAGGTGTACAACATTTACATTTACATTTAGGCATTTGGCAGACGCTCTTATCCAGAGTGACTTACAAAAAGTGCTTTAAAGTTTACATCATTGGATACATACTTACACTGGGATATCTAGGTTAATAACTAGTTAACCCAACAACACACCAAGTAGTGCTCTTAATCAAGACTTAAAAATGGATTTGGGATTGAACCTTGCGCTAGAAGCTAGTCAGCGTTGTAGATCTTAGGTGCAAATTAAACAACACAGATTCAATTAGGAATGACTTAGAAGCAATTATTAAGAAGGCAAAGTGTTTTTTACTATGACATAACATCATCAGATGTGTTTTTTTCCTGAAAGACCATCCATGGCAGGTTTTGAATGTTAGCCGCTCTCTGCTCAGTATGGCGGACCATTCAGACGTACTGTACTTTCACCCATGCTGCAACCGACAGATAGTAGAACACCTGTGACATGGAGTCATACTTGTAGTTAGACATCCCAGTGCTGTTACCACCAATTATCACCAGTCATGGCATGTCTGTCCTTATTTAGTCAGATTACTCAGTCAAAACTGTTGTATAATGATAATTGAACCACTGATATGACCTACTTCACAAGATGGCTAATATATTTTACATACTAGTACGCGTGTAAAATTATTGCAAGTTGGCGAGTTATGCTATCATAACATCTGATGTCTGGATAGCTAACTAACAATTGCTTGTTTCGTGTCTTTCAAGCGTAAAACAAGAATAAGTTAAATTAATTGACCATTTATTGTTTTAATACCTAAATATTGTATATATAGTGGAACCTTGGATTGCAAGTAACTTGGTTTGCGAGCGTTTTGCAAA
This sequence comes from Clarias laeviceps, assembly GCA_030014305.1. Classification (NCBI taxonomy): domain Eukaryota; kingdom Metazoa; phylum Chordata; class Actinopteri; order Siluriformes; family Clariidae; genus Clarias; species Clarias laeviceps. The sequence continues at coordinate 24,728,004 of JAQMYJ010000038.1, forward strand.
ATTTACGAGCGAGTTCTTGAAATACGAGTAGTACGCATTGCGCTTTGTCTGCCGAGCGTCACGTGATCACAACTGAGCCAATGGTTCTTCCCTCTCTCATGCTGTGGGATTGTGTGTAATTGTCTCCCATGCTCAGTCTCAGTGCGCGTGTGTCACTCGTCTAGTCAACATCCATGCGCGTGTGTACTGTTTATTATATCATTGTGATTACACTCGCAATCCAAGGTTTAATTATAATGCAAATTCTGAAAAATGTTTAATATGTAAAGTAAAAATTGTCAAACTCTAGCATGATGCCCAGGACAGTAGACAGAACAGGTTTCATGAACAGAAAATTAAATATTTATGTTGATTAAAGCCTGCTGCCAGCAACTCGTGCATGACCGGGTTTTTTGAAACCAGTGACAAATTTCAGCATCCTTTCTTTTTCTCTCATTGTTTTTTTTTTTTATCTGTAGTGACCTTTCACCTCAAATCTACTGCATAAACACAAAGCCAACATGCAATGTTTAGGTCAAATCATCCTCATGTGTTTATGTGTGTGTGTGTGTGTGTGTGTATGTATGTGTATGTGTGTGTGTGTGTGTGTGTGTATGTATGTGTATGTGTGTGTGTGTGTGTGTGTGTGTGTGTGTATGTATGTGTATGTGTGTGTATGTATGTGTATGTGTGTGTGCATGTGTGTGTGTGTGTGTGTGTGTGTGTGTGAAACCATGTTTTCTTTTCGTTGGTTCATGGCCACATATTATATTTGTAGGAGCCAAAATCATGTATGTCACTTTTTGTGTCTTTCTGAGTCACCTCCCTCTAGTGGCTGGGCCTTCAATCTTTAAAGGCAGGTGATACTACCTGGGGGGCGTGGCCAGAGCAGGAAGCTACAGTCTTCGACCGCAAAGGCCCAAGGAGAGGCTGCTCTGTCGAATCCTTCATTCATCTTTGCAATCCTTATTTTGATTAACTTTAAGAACCAATGAGCTTTATATTTCTATTTGTTTGTAATAAACCTTTCCTTATTTCTGGACATCAAAACACTTGTGGACGTGGATTATTCTCCTTGGACAAGTTGGTCAGACACACTAGCTCAGCCACCATAGTGGTCAATAGGACAAAGAAAGAAAACCACTACAATATTAGAGAGAAAAGGATTGTAACATAACCCCTACAGCTTATCCAACATACTCTGCTGCACTGATCAAAGTCATCGAATGCTGAATGATGTTTTATCAAACCCTACACTACACATTATAAAAATCCCGAACTGACAGTTGTGCAACAGTGTCTGGTATTAATAAAATAATTTAACAAACATCCATGTAGTAATATTTTTCCCTCAGATTTTCACGTTACACATATTTTCCTGTGTTTACTGTATGTATGTATGTACAGTACAGTATGTACAGTATGTATGTAACTGCCGGGAATTGCAGATACAGTAAATCCCCGCCTTTGTTCGTAAGTCTGACAAAGTGAGTCTTATACACCTTTGATACAAATATACTGTACAATGTAAAGCATAAACAAAAACAAAACAAAAATTTTTACTTTAAGAAATCCTGGTAACACAGCGGGATCAGTTGAACCCGGGAAGAAGTCAGGGGGAGGACAATGCTACATGGTGTTTACTGTGCCCATTTTTTCTGAAATTAGGATTATTCACTATCGGGTCAATAAATTTTTTTGTACAATACACATGAGCTACTTTCGCGATATATCACTTATATTTTGGATGCCTACCTATGACAGCAGAAGTGCACTTATGGAAGTCCATGTCAGATGAATCAAGTTTTATTCACATGTTGGCAGGTGTGGGTTTTGCCTTGAGTGTTACTGATGTTCAAATATTATTATACACAATATTGTACTATATATTTTTTTTTTCAATAGGCATTTTTTGTGAAGATCTTATTTTCATGTACAAAAGACAGGGTTCTTCACATAAAGAGTATGTCATTATTATATTGGAATCGGTCTAGAAAGTCCTTGCTGTAAAGAAGGAGCTTGTTTCTGCATATTATAACATCGGCTCTGATACATTAAGAAATCTTTAACATTCTTGTATTCAGTGTATACACCAGTGCTAAGAAGTCAGAGGCCATCCTAATTAAAATTTAAAGAGTCTGCCTCAGTCAGTGAGACATCCAAGCAGTGGGGAAAAAAAACAAGTGCTAATTTAAATAAAAATATTACCCAGGGCCATTTCCAGAGATTAGTGCCACATAAACCTGAATGCAGGACAAATGCTTCTTCCAAATGTTCCCTCCTGCCTCTAAATAAGCCCGAGCCAAGTGTTAATGGTGCTGAGATGTCTCTTTTATAACAACACAATTTACTAATGACCTGACAACACAACAAGTTAGTCGTGTCTGCTTTAATGTAAAACAACACACAGGATACTTAAAGCGCCTTCTTTCACTGAAGGTTGTTTGCTTTGGTTCACTTCAATTTTTTTTTTCCTGAGCTCAATTATTCCTGTGTCCCTTCAGCACTTCAAGAGACTTTAGAGGAAAATAAAGGTGCTTCAGGGACAAACCCTAGAAGAAACTTTATTTGTTCTCCGAACTTTCTCCATCATTCATCAACATGTTGACAGCTGATTAAAACGACTTGGTGTGTTTACTGGAGACATTATCGAAGACTCGAAAGTGCAGCATAGATGCTGATGGACGCTGGCACTGCCATTAGCTGGCTGATGCTCTAATACTCCTGGGACAATTACACCTTGAGTGCTGTTACAGGCAATTAAAACATAGCATAGAATTTTTAAAAGTTTAATTTTAATGAAAAGCAAAACCAACTACAATAATCTAGTCTTGTTATTCTTTAGTAAGACGCTGCCAAGTGCTTAAGTTTTGTACCACCTCCACTGTAACCTAACTGTAAATGTAATAAGTCAACACACACTAATACACTAACACAATAACATTGTGGATCATTTGCCAAATCCTAGATGTAAGTATTCATAAATTGTTCTTAGGAGCATTTAAATATTAAACAAGGTATTCATAAAGATCTGATTAATTCTTAAACACCATTCCTGAGCTTGTATAAATTGTTTCTATAAATCTCTGTATAAAAGGCTGTATAAAATGATTTCACTATTAATTAGACTAATCAAATTGTACAAACTTAAAAAAGTTGTTATACCATATTAGTGAACTAAAAAGTCCACAAATTAAGACAAATAAGACTGGACATTCAATTAGGACGAAAAAAAAAAAACACAACAAAAAATAAGTCAGTGTTGGTGTTATGGGTAGCTCAGAGGTTATAAGGCAACTAATAATCAGTAACACATACTGTACACAACTTAAAACAAAAAACAGGATGTTTTACTGAAGCTTAAAAAAGGAATGGTGGGTCTGAACTGCGGTGTCATACAGTAATAACGACAAAGAGTCAATGAATGCAGCCACAGTGAAAGGGGGAAAACCCTGGTATAACCCCCTCTTGGCATGGCTCTCATCAGGTCTTTATGTTACCATCCAGAGGTGTGTTTCCTGTGACCTTGAGAATTTAACAGGATGGAGCCTCTTTGTCAGGCCAACCAGGGCTCCCTCACCCCAGCGGATTAAATGTCTCTAAATGTCCCCACCCCCCCTAAGATCTTTCAGTCCAGCTCCTCTAAAATCATGGGGAACTACCAGGTCAACAGGCAGCCAATTCTTGGGGGTCCTGTGCTTTGCCCACTCATGTGCTGTGTCAGTGAGCCAGGACAGGATGAACCCAAAATATTTATTTTCCCCAGGCTTGGGATCCATAAAGCTTTCCCAGTAGAACTGGCACTGAAGCACCAGTGGAAAACCAGTTAGGATGATTTGCATGGTACAGTGCTGGAAAGTAAACGGAGCATAGTGTGATATGCCCAGCCTGGCATTCAGGTGTCCCCTGCAGTTGGCTGATGGAGGTCTCAATACCTATCATGAGTAACTAAAAGTAGATATTCTAAGCAAACATTCAACAAAACTACACAGAACACACATTGGTGGTTTTATTTATTTCAATTCATTCAATGAGTTATTATTTTTCTGTGTCATATCATTGTTATTCTAAGATTTTAAGACAATTAGGGCATTAACGACCGAAATCATAAATGTAGCTGTCTTTCCTATTAAATGATCTCATTGCATTGATAAACTCTCCTAGACTGACACTGACACACTTAGACTGAACATTGTATGATGCCATGAGTGTGTCAGTGTCAGATATGAGATTTTATTATTTGCTTTCATTTATTATAAAATTTCACATCTAATATCATGACTAGCTGTCACTGTGAATAGGTGGGGAGAAGATATAGAGGGTCAGGGTTAAAGAAGAAAATTGCTCAGTGCCCAAGAAGCAGCAATGTTGCTGACCCCTCTGTCAAGAAGGACAACAAACCGGAGCAATCAAACAGGCGTAAAAGTACTGCAATTTAGTACAATCCATTTTCTAAGGTCAAGGAAACTTGCGTCAACAAAAATAATCCCAGTCACTCCACATGGAAAGCCAATATTAGGGCACTAGAGGGAGAACAGGAACAAATCAATTTTTCTTCTCATTAATACCTTTCAGAAACTGGTGTAAAAAGGAATTGGGTGCAAAACAGGAAAAAGGGAAGCAGCTGCACCAAACATGAAAATGGTCAGGATAGGAGCCAATTTCAGGTAATTTCACCAAATGAGGCGAGAGAGAAAGGAAGAGCTTTAGTCTGACACGTGCAGACATGTTGAACAGAGCAGATGGAGGTTAATATAGCGGTGGGTAATGAAAGGTGGAAAAGGATGAAGAAGAGGACAAAACAATTTGTAGACATTCAGCCCTATTGAACTGAAATACACAGATTGAGAGGTTTTTTTTTCTATACTGAAAAACTACAAGGTTTGTAAAAAGGGGGAAGAGTGAAAAGTTCAGTCAGCTCAGGCTCCAATAAAGGTCTGCAAGGCTGAAATCATATTTAGTGTATTGCTTTATGGATTTGTCCGACTGCTTCTAAAATGTCATAGTCCATAAGAGAAGTGAAAATGTATTGCTTTTTGCTTAGACTTCAAGGAAAATATCAAAAGTTGACTTGTCTAGATTAATATGCGCAAGGGCAATCTGTTTCACTGTTCACAGAAGAAGAGTTATGGAAGAATTCTGAAATTCCTTCAGACATAATGAGTGTCCTTACATGTACTGTAAGTGTCATGTGTTTGAGGTAAGGTTGCCATAACTGTAACATTGGCTTTGGCTGTGTCCCAAATCTGTTTTTACTACATCCTTCTGTCTTTTTTGATCACTGCAGAGCACTTCTAAATCCTTTCAGACAAGCTCAATGTGTTGTCAAGGATTTCTTATTTCTGAACCCATCAGGTCAAGGTTAACCTTGGCAGGAATGAAAAAAAAATCAACACAGACTTTATACCAGCCAAAAAAAAATGTCTTCTTGGTGATTTCAACATGAACCTTATTAGATTGGGGATGTTTTTATATTCCAGTGTCGCTGACTAGTCTCACTTTAACTTTGGCTGCTAAAAGCTTGCAGAAGCACTTTTGTATGAGAGACATCGTCACAAAGCAGGTTTAGGGAAATCACAGGGTAGTTTTGGATACATAACAAAAGAATGTTCAGTATGAGCATTTTGTGAATAAGAGTCCTGGGATGAGCACGAGTATACAGGGTCGCGGGCTGCCTGGAGCCTATCCCAGTGGGAACGCCAATTGGCCTAATCTGAATGTCTTTAGACTTTGGAGGCAGACCGGAGTACCTGGAGGAAACCCACCAAGCATGGGGAGAACATGCAAACTCCATGCACACGTTCTGTACCACAAGGCAGGAATCGAACCTGGAACTTTTTGCATTACATGAATAAAAAGAGTAATCCTGCAGGGAGATATCTGATATTTGGAATTACTAAGCATTTCATTTGGCAAAGTTATTAAATATTTAGGGATGGAAGTGCTTTCCGCGTTGTATTAAACCAATTGCTTATGGTTATTGGTACCTGTTGTAATCGCAAGCCTTTACTTTGTTAACTTCATATATTTTAGCATTATTCATGTCTGTCCACACCAGGTATCCTGAAACACCAGCAGATAATTTCTAAAAAAGAGATAAAAAAAAAAATTGTAAAGCAATTGAATATACCAACAGGAGGGTTACCCAAAAATTAGCCCTGATTTATCTGTCCATCAACATAATAATCTATTTAGAATTTCCTCTGCAGTGGATGATGATGTCGTGATATTCAGCTGCACCTGTTCAAATTCGCACAGCACGCAATCTGTCTTTTCCTCAGTTGAGTGGCTCAGCATCAGCACTAACGAGGCATCAGTTTCACAGACATCTTCACAGCCTGATTCTTTGTATTTCAAACTTACTGCATGTAATCCAAGTTAGAAAGCTCAAAAATAATTGGGATCTGTTTAACACCACTCCATTTGACAGTAATTTGCATGTATATAAGTAAATGTTTATTTTAGCTAGTTATATTATTTTTTGTCTTATTGGTTTCCACATTTTTTATTTGTCATGATAACAGATGTCCAAGATTCCCCAGGACTCAATAAATATGGAATAAAATATAAGATTATGGAATATCTAAGGGTCAAGAGTAAGATGGACGACCATGGTCAAAACCTATGGCATTTCTTATGACAGCACACACAAACCATTTTCAAAAATGGAATATAGCTAAATATATTTTGATTATATTCCATTATATTCATATAGGGAATCCAGTCTCATCAGACATCAGGTGTTTTCCTGCCCCCTGTTTTAATACCTTCTTCGTGCAAAATTTGTGCTTGTTTTTACCTGACACACTTTTCTTCTTTTACTGTCAGGAGTCAAAATGTTTTGGACTTCATTGATTTGCCCTCAATTCCCAAAGCAGGGTCTTCGTCAAGGGCCAAGAGCTGAAGGGAATCCCCTGTGCTAGCCTAGAGGCAGCTGACAGATAGAAGGCACTAAATTTGACAGAGCAGACTCAACAAAGAGCAGAGGGTTGGGCACAAGTCCTCTGGGTTCTTTCCAGATGCTGCCGAAGAATTCGGGTGAGTATTAGCTTTTCACACATTGCCCAAGAGACATGGAGCTTGATTCTGCCTGCAGCTCTTTTTCTTATCACTCGCAAATGCATGGTCAAATCCAAGAAACAGTGATCACAGGCAATTCACCGGCTTGTCCATGATGCTGTAGCAGAATCACAGTAATGCGTTTCATCAGCAAGCCACCTGGACACTTCACAATTTCTGAGTATTTACAACCCATTGCCTGAGCTGAGCTTTATAGCTTCTGTAATACACTTACACTGATTGATGAACACATAGGCCATAAGAGGCGTATTACCCAATTACACCAGCAGCCTTCTCATCGATCTTTGCTCTTTTCCGATGGGTGAATTAGAAAAAGAGAGCCGCTTTTCTATTTCATGTGACAGCACTAGGTGACACTGGCCAGGATTTTGCCCTGAACCCAGTGGACTTGCCTTGTAATCCAGAGTATATGATAATGTCTAATGCATTAAGGTTATCATAATGTGTTATAAGACCTCTTTGATGTCATTTTTGGCTCGGTTATTAAATTGGAGATAATATAATGTAATATTTCTATGTAGTTTAAACCATAAATGTCATCTCATATACAGTGTATCACAAGAGAGAGATGCTGAGATGGATGCAAAAGTGTAGGTTAAGTTTTTAACCAAACAGGAACAGATAACAAAACTAATACATGAGGGAGAGCCATGAACAGGAAAAGTAAAAAAAAAAGTCAAATGAGCAACAAAAAGAACATCAGGGCAAATTTGAAGTCCAAAAAACTAAATAAAGTGGACTCTTTAAAGGCCTAACTGTAGGGCTGCTCAAGGTCCTTGGAGATGAACTCCTGGTAGATTAGAGATACAAGAACATTGATGGAATCCAACATTGCTTATGCTGGACTGTGTCCCATATTTGAACTTCCCCTATTTACAATATGAGATAAGAGTGTTTATTACCAGCTAAGAGAGGTTTCCAAGCAGTGCGAGAGGTTGATGGGTGGAACATGAAAGGTTGGTGGTCCAAGAATGACAGGTTTGAGGTGTGATATGTAAAATGAGGGTACAAGTTGATTGTGGTGTAGCAGGTTTAACATTACATCATTTATGAATGGGCCAATGTACATTAAAAAGAATTAAACGCAAAATGTTCTAAGGAGGTAGCAGATCTTACAATCTGACCTTTGGCTTGTGCTTGCTACCAGGATATGAGGCTTACCGAAGCTTGCTCAGACCCTGGAGCTGAACTCTGTGCCTAACTAACCAACTTTTGGGATGCTTCTATGAATGTTACATGGGACAAAGGAGTCACAATTTTGAGGGAGGTGTTAAGCTTTGTAGAGGGATAAGGGATGGATATTTTTAAGAATCTGTCACAGACCACCATGTCTGAAGTGTTACATTGGGATTCAGGGAGGTGAATGTCATCAATGGCAAGGTGGGACCAGGATTTGCTGTGATGTGGACAAAGGCATAATTTTACCAGTAAGGAGAGTTCTGTGGTTCTGTATGTGCCCAGGTGATAAATCTAAAGCTGCATGGCACAATGATTTGACCTGTTGGGCATGCAGAGGGACATTGGTGCACAGGGGCAGGAGTGATATCTCTGATGATGTCAAAGGTAATAACTCTCACAAAGCATGAAGGGAGCAGTAGGCTTAGGACTTAGGCCTTTACAGTTTAAAGGGTAAATGCGGAACAGAAAGTCTGCTTTCGTGTTCTTGTAAGTGTTGGTACAAGAGTGTAAAGTTAAATCAAGCAAAGAACACTGCCCATCAGGTTTGGCAAGGGTTCAGATGCTTGGTGCAATAGAAAGTAGCATGGATTTTTGAGATATAAATGTTGGACAGCCTGACAAAGCCATGATGAGTGTGTTCTTGGACTCTCATCGTTTTTTGAACCAGACTATGACAACAGACTGTTATGAGCTGGGCAGAAACATTTGAGGGAATAGATGTGCCACTGATCTTACTGGGTGACCTATCCAATTACTCAGTTGCCTTATGAAGCCATTTCCAGAATCTAGAGGGACAGTAACTCAATTTTATTCAGCAGCATAGTCAGGCACGAATGACCGTGGAGAGAAGCTTTGGACAGTTGGAAGTCAGTGAAGGTGAAGTGTATTTGGAGAAAAATTTTCCATGGCAGTCATATCTCTGCTGTATCTCACAATCAACACCTCAATTAGCCAGACAATGAAGTATAAATATTTGATAGATTGTTAATTAACTGGAAAACAATGAAAACAATGAGCGACTCATGAGATCAGGAATTTACTACAGTATGTGCCTTTTAAAGGCTATAGCTAACATTTCCTAAAACTGTTGCCATGGTAGTTGAATAAATACACCATGCAACACTTTTTTTATTGCACTGTTGTGTTGGCTATGACCAGTCATCATTCTTACTACAGTAACTAATTATATATGCAGTATGTGTATCCAATATTCAGTCACACACAGGTAGTGAATAATTACTTAAATGTAAAAATGTTAACACATTCTAACAGTAATAAATTGCTGAAGTAACAGTGTTTTATATTAAAAAAAATGTATAGCAAATGGTTTGATAAAATTAAAGTAGTAGTAAAAGAAATCCTTATGTGTTCATAAAAAATAAAGTACAGTGGTACTCCGCCTCATAGATTTTTGCCTGAAGAACTGAAATTTTGCAACAAAAAAAAATTTCCTCTGCTAACAAAGCATTTTCAGCATACGAGCAAACAAACTGAGCTGAACCGAACACCAGCTAAGTTGTTCAAACATCCGGGAGCAGTACAACTTTTTGCATTAGTGGAAAGCCAAGCAAAGTGAGTTTACATTTTATTTTGTGTTGTTTTTTTTTTTCCATTTTGTGCAAGATTTAGTGAATACTTGAGTTCAGGAATGTTAGCAAAGACAATAGCAAGAAGAAAACGGAGCCCATTTCAGTTTAATTTTTAAAGTAGCTGGTGCCAAGAGGAATCGTAAATTAAGGTTAAGTGAGGTTTAACATCTATTTATTTCAAATTTTACTAAATGTCTTTTCTAAATGTTTGATTGTTTTTATTATCAAAAATATGATTATTACATTAGACATATTAGTTATATTGGTAATATTTTTGGGTGGCTGGTAAGGATTATCTGCATTTACATAATTACCTATAGAAAAATGTACATTTACCATTTGAACTCGCCCCCGGAACAGATTAAATTCATATGCTGAGGGACTGAACATCACTTAACCCTAACCCTAAGTTGCTCAAACAACCCCAGGACTTGGCAACCATACCTGAGGGACTACTGTATGGATCATTTGGCAAATTGATAATTATTGTCATCAGTTATTTGAATATGTAATAAAGAAATCACAGCTTATTTTGCCTGTAATCAGTATGAGCTATAAATATTAGCAATACTGCTACCACAAAAAATAGCTACAGTATATCTTGCAGGCCTGTGTCCAGTGATTTACAAATAATAAAAGGTTGGTTAGTGTTGTGTAGTATGGATGACACAGGTGGGTTGTGTTGTAAGCCATTAGTTGGTCTGGGAGTAACTTCACCTTCCATGTTGATAGGTGGTTGCATAAGCTGGTAAGACATAACAAGAGCTGCTGTGGCACAGGGGACACACATACCCAGCTTTAACAGTCTGTCAAAGGCTCCCATTTCCTCTTTTTGATATTTATACAATTTGTCTAGCTTTTCTCTGCTGAGTCATGTAAGCCCACTTTCAACTGCACTACTTTCGGCCTTGCTCTTTTGCTTGAACCTCAGGACTTGGCAACCATACCTGTTCACTACAGACCTACTTTGTTTAGCATCAATAACTTCTTTAAGAATAAACAATATATAACAGGGTCGCAGGGGCCCGGAGCCTATCCCAAAAGACTTTGGGTTAGTGGGGTACACCCTGGACAGAGTCGAATTCATCACAGGACACACACACACACACACTACGAGCAGTTTGGGAACGCCAATTAACCTAGCCTGCATGTCTTTGGATTGTGGGAAGAAACTAGAGTACCTAAAGGAAACTCATCAAGTACAGGGAGAACATTCAAACTTTATGCACACATACCCAAGGCAGGAATCAAACCCTGGAAACTGGGGATGTGAGGCCACAGTGCTATGTACTGTGCTAACTACTATGCCATCTTGCCACCTACTGTATAAAATTATACATTTTACATACTGGGCCTCATGCAAGAATCAAGATACAAACAAAGTTTCCCTTATTTCTGTTTATAGACATTAATTCCTGGGATTAACAAATGAAATATTTTTTTTGATCTTCCCTTAAGTAAGAGAATTTTTTTGAATGGTCAATAGTGCTCTTTCCAATATAAGAGAAATCATCAAAAAAAAATTTACAGTTTGCAAATAGTTTTTCTAATTGACAAAAATTCAATAAATATAATCAAATTCAAATTATTTTAACAATTATAATTGTTTTTTGAGAAATCATTATAATTTGATCATTTAATTCATAGGCTACTAAGATACGATTGGTCAACTGATCCAAATAAAGACTATAAAAATGCTTGTGTTCGTTCTGCTTCTGAATGCCTTTCAGATTGCAGTTAGATGTTGTTAGTGATCGCACAGATCTATTTGATGAGATGGATAAATGGATGCAGAGCCATTTCAGATTGCCAAGAGCACTCTGAAACACATAATTATTAAACCTACTATCCAGTTCAACTGTTATTAAAAAAAAAAAAAAAAGTTCATTCTGTGTGCCATCAAGTCACTTAATTTCTTTTTTTTTTTAACTGTGTGTCCCTTGGCTGACATAGCGTTCACAGCATCACAGATCTTTTGCCATTGCTGTTTTTTTTTATTTATCAGTAAAGCCAGTGCTCAGGCTCTGGAAGATCACATTTACTTTGTTTAAGGTTAATTCAAAGTACTTTGAGTTTGCTACTGCTGTAGTTGACAGGAAAAGAGTTTGTAGAAATAGTTAAAAGGTTAAAGCTAAAAATAAGCTGATCAGCTTTAATGTAGTGGCGGCACTGTGGTGTAGTGGTTAGCACTGTGGCCTTGCACCTCCAGAGTGCAGGTTCGATTCTCGGGCCAGACTCGATTCCTGTCTCTGTGTGCATGGAATTTGCATGTTCTCCCTGTGCTTGGTGGGTTTCCTCCAGGTACTCCAGTTTCCGCCCTTAGTCCAAAGACCTGCAGGTTAAGTCAATTGGCGTTCCCAAATTGCCTGTAGTGTGTGAGTGGGTGCCCTGCGATGGATTGATACCCTGGTCAGGGTGTACCCCGCCTTGTGCCCTAAGCTTCCTGGGATAGGCTCCAGGTCCTCCGCAACCCTGAATACAGGATAAAGCGGTATAGACGATGAGTGAGTGAGCTTTAATGTAATCAATGCAATGATATTATTATTTCAGGTTGAAGTCCACATACTGTACATGTCTGTCTCTCTTTCTGTAAAGAAGATCTCTCTGTCTAACCCAGTGGTTCTCAAACATTTTCTGTCATTCCCCACTTAAGGGGGTGGGCGAATTTTCAAGCCCCACTTGTCA
>JAQMYJ010000038.1:24751769-24766498 GCA_030014305.1 Clarias laeviceps
ATATATGTAATTTTAACGCAGCCTTACTAGCTTCATGAGTCAATCCAGGAGCTATGATGAAAAAACGCTTTCCTGTGATACTGTCCCAATGGTGAGTAATCCAATTTGATGTATCTGCAAAGAGACAGAAGGATTCACAGTCTTATGCAGTGCTGGGAAAAAAATAGCGACCGGGTCTTATGTGTATAAACAACAATGGAGCGTTGGCCTCTCATCGTATTCCTTTAAACATGGTCAGCTAAGCTCCTTGTATCGTTAGGATTCCCCTTGTGATTTGGAGAGAAAATCTTACGAGAATAAAAATGCGGAACCAAAACAACTAATATGGTAGCAGATTATAAACTATACAACGCCAACACTTTTTAAAACCCATTATGTGGTTGCACTACATGTTATCAAGGCAGCAATAATAAAATGGAGCCACTTTCAGTTTTGTTTTTAAAGCAGCTGGTTTTGGGAGAAATCATACATTAAAATTAAGTGAGATTTAATGTCTATTTATTTCATATTTTACTTTATTTACATGTCTTTTCCAAATGGTTTGATTATTTTTATATGCAAAAATAAAATTATAGTGTTGGAAATGGGTAATATTGGTAATAATTTTGGGTGGCTGTAAAGGATTAAAAAATTTTCCTATGGGGAAATGTGATTTGCAATATGATATTTTGTCTTAAGAATTAAATTTGTGTGCCAAAATACCACGGTACCTTTTTTTTTTACGCAAATTAATCATATGACCAATTTTTACCCAAAAGGCTTTCCATAATTGCAGCATTACCCAGCTGTGTGTGATGATGGCATGTTTAACATGGATAACAGATGGCTAAAGAAAATAACGCCAGGGCCCGTATTTACTGAGCGTCTCAGAGTAGGAAACGCTCGTAAAATTTCAGAATGATGCCATTTTGGTCCTACTTTCAGGAGTAGGAATAAGAGCTATTTATTAAAATTCTTAAAATAGGAAATCACTCCCATCTCCAAAAAATGTAGTAGAGCTCAGCAAGGTGTCCTAACTGGTTAGAAGTTGGAAGGAAATGGAGTTCAGGCAGAGAAAATATTAATGCATTACAGTTGTATCTCGTCATATGAACGGCTTGCGAATGCCTTGCAAATTCCAACCTTGGGTTCTTTGCCTGCCGGGCCCCGTTTGTGGTGGGCTGTGGTGCACTAGGTGTTCTGGTGCTTTTCTATCATGGCCAGCATTGTCCAGTTGTGCCGCATTGGCTTTTTAGAGGAATCTGACTGAACAGGCTAGTCTTTGCTTCCCACAGGCATAGAGGAGCCTTGGTTGTTCATGATCCTGTCACCAGTTCCCTGGTATATATCTAATGGTCAATGTTAAGGTGTTATGGTTCTCATCTCTGTATATGTATATTGTGACAAATTGATCAGTGATAGCTGTTATGTGTTTGCATTTATGTGGGTGCCTCTGCTAAAAATAATGTAATTTCTCATTGTCTATGAGAGCTGAAGGGAGTTTTGGAAATTTTCTTGGCACCATACTGACTAGGAGCTGTGAGAAAGTAAATCTCTTTCTGCAGCCAATGCTTTTTATAGTAAGCCCAAACATAACCTTTTAATTTGTGGCAGACATGGCCCGCCCATATCATCTGCATGTTCTCCATGTGAGTCAGTTTACTCCAGATTTAATCCACTCCCACCTCGAAAAAACAAAAAAACATGCTAGTATGAATAACTACACTGGATCACTGTGTCAAAGTATGTGTGTGATGCCCTGCAATGGATCTGCATCCCAGCCAGGTGGTAGTCCCACCTTATGTGCATTCGAGCAGTTTATAGCTTTGAACTTGTCCTGGTATTTACAGTGGCAATTACCCAATCCAGACCATTGTGTCTCCTACTATTCCATCCAGCTTTAACGGTATACTCTGACTTTTAAACACACATTCTGAAAAACTCCAGCCATCCTAAGTCTGCCTGTGCTATTACTGACAATTAAACTTGTACTTATTCTGTAACTAATTTCTTAAAGACGTCACTTTTCAACATCAAATCCCTTATTAATAAAACTTTGATTGTAAATGATATTATAAGAACTTATAAGCTTTTTCCGTCTAATTCTAACACATGTAAAGTTTTTTTTTTCTTGCTCCTTATGCTACATTTGAGTATTTAGATCTATATATTTAAATAGATCTGTATATGTCGATTTAATGCATATAGTTTACCATCCTCTAAAATTACTAGTGTTTAATTCAATCCTTATCTCTGGTAATATTTACATTTAATAAAAACACACAGAGCTTCTTTTGCCAACCAGTATATTCATTAAATTGAGGTTTGAGTACAATACAGCACATTACCAGACCAACCCATAATTAGGGTCACAATCCTGACCTGGTTATTTCTAAAGGCCTTAACCATAACCATTGGAGAACTAAACATCATATTTTTTATGTTTATCATGTAAATATACCAACTCTGCTGTACATGTACCTGGTCACACTCTGATTGCAATGCTGATCTTAATTTGTCTTCCCTGACTGTGTGATAATCTTGGTTAAAGTTTTCAGTGCTTAAAGTTGTGCACGATGTTGTACCTATTAAGTCTAAGTTAATTTCTGGTCAAACAAAAGCACCTTAGAGGAATGTCGAAATAATGAGGGAACTAAAAAGAGCTTGTCACAAAGCCGAGCGCAGGTGGTGCAGGACCAAATTGCAGGAAGATTACAACGTCTATAAGG
Organism: Clarias laeviceps; assembly: GCA_030014305.1. NCBI lineage: Eukaryota > Metazoa > Chordata > Actinopteri > Siluriformes > Clariidae > Clarias > Clarias laeviceps. The sequence continues at coordinate 24,754,478 of JAQMYJ010000038.1, forward strand.
ACTTTCTCAGTAAATATAAAAGAAAAATCTAGACAGCTTTACCTCTCTCAAAATATTGCTAGCAATTAAAAAAAAATTCTAAGCTTCTAAGCTTATTTAGTTCAATTAATAAACTGATTAATCCTCTTAGATCAATAATTGCTATGATCCATTATTAAGATAAACATAATGACTTTGCCTTCTCACTCATTGTCTATACCGCTTTATCCCTTATACAGGGTCACAGGAAACTTAGGGCATGAGGTGGGGTACACCCTGTACACACACTATGGGCAATATTGGAACACCAGTTAGTCTAATCTTCATGTCTCTTAACTTAATGCCTACCATGTTGTTTAAAATTGTTTTAGTTGTTTGGTAGTTAATATTTCTTTACTCACTGGAATCTTTCCCACATGTCTAAAAGATGCTATTATTACTTATTACACTGATGAAAAAGAACAATCTTGTTCCATTTGTTTGTGTGAATTATAGAACAAAGATACAGTATTTCTGATGTTTACCAGTCTGATCTTAGAGTAAACCACAGTACAGAAACATCTTAGATTCAAGTTGGTAATGATCGTAAAATCAGCTCAGACAGCCATGCACTTTCTATTCTGGTGCTTCTTGACCTTAGTGCAGCCTTCAATAAGATGGAGCATATACTGTAATTCTTCTTAAATGCCTTAAAACCTGTTTAGGCCTTAGGGGCACCGGTGTTAACTGGCTTGCTTCTTATCTCACTAGAACATCTGTCCACACAGTTTAACAGAATTTACACCTAATCCATACAGATTCTAATTATTTAATATAGTGAGGAACAAACTCACTCACTCACTCATCATCTATACCGCTTTATCCTGTATACAGGGTCGTGGGGATCCTGGAGCCCAGAAGACTTACTGTAGGGCACGAACATACACACATTATGGGAAATTTGGAAATGCCAATTAGCCTAATCTGCATGTTTTTGGACAGCTGGAGGAAACCCTGTAGGAAACCCACCAAGCACAGAGAGATCGTGCAAACTGCTTGAACAAAGACCCCGAGGCGGGAATCGAATCCAGACCCTAGAGGTGCAAGGTGATAGTGCTACCTACTAAGAAACTGATTTTCAGCATTAAATAATCACAGATTGTGTCTAACTTTTTAGTATGGATCTGTCAGACCTTTAGAGATTTGGCTCATTTTAAAACGATTTCGGTTTAATTTTTTCCAAGTTTACCGGTGAAATCAAATTCAGGAGAAAGAAAAAAATCTGTATAATTTGTGATTGTTATGGAGAATCAGATTTATGCTCCAACATTATATGGATATCCTTAATATTGATGACCTTTAAAGTATCTTAATGATAATTATCCGTCTAGACAGCTATTTTGTGCGTAGGATAGTAATTAAACTGTGAAAAGAAAGTAGATATTAAATTATTAGGCTGACCTAATCAACAGTGCAAGCATACTGTAGCAGGGTTATCGCTTCAGAAGTGTCACCCAAGAACAATAAAGAAGATTCAATTGCATCTTGCAACACAGACCTCAGACATCTGGAGGTGAGAATATGGGATCATAACTGCACTCCAGGCACATATTTCTGCTCTTTGAAATAGAGATCATGTAAAATTATTACACAAGCCAAACGGCAGCATAAAACAGGGCACTTTACAGACTCTGAGCAACATCATAAGCAAGGACTCCCCAATGTACACAGTACACAGTATCTGTACACAGACCTGACTGTAATCTGTTTAACCTTCTGAGATGCTTCGGTACTAGTCATGAATCAGTCTTATTTCAACTTTATTGTTTATATGTTTCAAAAGCCCCACTGAATCAAATTATCCATAATCCTAAAATAAGACACACACATGAATGGCCCATGACCACCACATTTTTTGTATCAATCTTGTGGAGAATAAAAAACACAGCAGCATACAGAACTGGAAGGCCATGATCTAATCTTGGGAAATGAATTTACATTGCACTAGAATGTATCCAAAAGCCTTAATATTGAAAAAAACTACATGATTGCAAACTTTGTTAAGATGAAAAGGGAGATGGATTTTATATATACTGTATATATATATTCATCAATCCAGTTTTAGTGAGACTGTCCCTAGTACAGTACATCCTCAGATTCCTGTTCTTGGCTGAGATGAGTGGAACCTGATAAGGTCTTTTGGTTTTTTCGAGCCAATCCACTTCAAAATATGATGAATTGTGTGAAAGAGGCTTTTTCTGCTGATCATGGTTGTAAAGGTGGATATTTGAGTTATCATAGCTTTTATCAGTTTAAACCAACCAGGCATTTCTACCTAAAGAACTCCCATTCACTGAATGATTTTTTTTGTTTCACTATTACGTATAGAATATTAAGCATGAAGATGCAAGAAAACAGTTCAGTTCAGGAAAACAGTAGTTTTGGGAATATTCAAACCAGCCCACCTGGAGGAAAAAATCATATCGTGGTCAAAGTCAGTGAAATATTTTTTCTTTTTTCTGATGTTTGATATAAACATTAGTGGAAATACGTGAACTGTATCATGCAGCTATCCAAATAGCAATGCTACCTCGATAATTGCACAAATTGACAGGTGTTCCTAATTACAGTCTTGAAATCAAATACAGACCACCTTTTCCAGCTTCTATCATTTGACTGAATGTCTTAAGCACACCTCATAGTTTGCTGTTCCCTGTTTGCATGCTGTGTTTTTGTGCATGCTCTCAATAGTGCTCTTTTTAGAGAGTCGTTGTTTTTTGGCTCGGCTCACTAAAAAGCTCACTAAAGCTCCTCATATTTTTTGTTGCTTAAATAAATGTTTTTATCAAAAATAATGCAAAATTATGTGTAAAATGAACTACTAATGTAAAACAGACATACATTAATTCAAATGTTTATCATTAATATAGCTTATAATACTCAACATGGAGCAGAGTGCAAAAACAAAGACCCGGCTCAGTTATACAAAAAGGTTAAATCTCTGATTGTATGTATTTTATTTATAAATTTTATAAACTACAGTATTTACAATGAAATGCATCCAAATTTTACTGCGTTTTCTGCTGTCACTCATTGTCGCACCTTTTCTAGCATCTCATCTGTGTGTCTCGTCTCCCTCCCTCCTGTGTCTCTCTGTGTGCTGTGTTTGTAACCCCGCCCTCCCCACCTGCTCAGTGCAGACAAACACACACCACCACACATTATGACATGTAGTTGATCAATCATGTGCGGCTTGAAAAGAAAAAAAGAAGAGAAAAAGAAAAAGCGGCCCCCAGACAGGAGCTGGTTACGGTCGTTCACTTCAAAGAGCCGTCTCTAAGAGTTGTATCATTTGCAACCGACACATCACTAGCTCTCAATGTGATTCTCCGCTTTGTCTCCCAAAAACATGCCTGTAGATGGGGTGGGTACACTATTTGAATGTGTCTGTGTATGGTGCCCTGTGATGAAGTTGCACCCCATCTCGGGTGTATTCCTGGCCTGAAATTGGGTGAAATTCCTGGGTGAAATTGGCCCTGATCTGGATAAAGCATTTACTGAAGATCAATGAATTAACAAGAAAGAAAAGGATTTTAAAAACATAATAAAAAATATATATACTTGTTGTACAGGCATGACCTGAGAATGATCGATAAGTGACACTGTTGGGTAGGCTGGGATTAAATAATACTGCAGAAAGTCTTTCCCAGTTTATTATCCATCTAGATGCTTTTCTTTTCTTTTGCACGACTAGATGTACTTTAACAAGGTTGTGTTTCAGAATGTCTGTCTGTTCTGATGCTATCAGTTCCACAACCATTAATCAAATATCACTGATCTCACATTTACTGTCTAAATTTTAAGCAGTCAAGTGCATCTTGTGCCCTGTTTATATACCTAATAAATAAAAAAGAGAGTGTGTTTTTGTAGCTACAGTATAACGATAAAAGATTTTATATGTTTTGGGTTTTTTTTGCTAAGGTTGGGTTAATACGCTACACTGTGTTACCTCAAAAAATTGCACACTTTAACATTTTGTTCACCTACAGTACCTTTAGCTTTGATTATGGTGCACAATCTAGTGGCATAATCTAGTGCACTCTTTTTCACAGTTTGAGTCAAAAAATAAATAATAACAGAATAAACCTGTGGCATCAGGGATGAAAAAAAATCAGTTGAAGGGACCATTAGGGACATTCAGGTCGTCAGCTGACTTTATTTTATTGCCACATAACATTGCTGAGCCTAAACCTGACCAACTGAAGCAACACCAGATCATAGCACTGCCTCCAGAAGCTTGTACAGTGGACACTATGCATGTTGGGTGCATTGGTCCTCATCTTATCCTGACTCGTGCATTGCTCTGAAATAGGTTCAATCTGGACTCATCAGGCCACATGACCTTGTTCCATTGCTTTAAATCTTTATTCTCTCTGTAACAAATTGAAACATTTTTCCAATTACAATTTCACTAACAAATGGTTTTCCTATGGCAATAAAGCTGTTTAGTTCCAATCTTGTGAGTTTTTATCTCAATGTTCATAGGAAAATGCTGTTAATTTCATTATTAAACATAGCTTTTATTTCTCCATTCTGTTTTTAATTAAGCAACTTTAACAAACCTTTAAGTAATTTTAATTCCAGATGTTTTTCCAACCACATTTTATCCACAAACTTGACAGCTCAACATTATTATTTTAGATTTTAATGTGTAGCCCAATTCTGGCAATTTTCAGGAATCGCCTATGTGTGTGTGTGTTGTTTTTTGTTTTGTTTTTTCATTTCACGATGCAGGCCTATAATTTGACACTTCTGAAACATGTTTTTATTTGGCAATGCAATGTGTTAGAGATTCAGGAAACCACACAACAAATAAGTAGACATCATACGCTGTGCTTATCATATTTTGGGGAAAAACTTTACATTTACTTACTTTTGACATTAAACAGCTAGATGCTAGATAATGAACAAATTTATGTTACTAGTTACCTTCCAAAAAGAGAACAAAAACCAGAACTCTAACAATGGAAACGTGTCAGATAACCACTGGATAATTGGCTGATCACTTTCCATTTAAGTGTACCACAGTACCCAGACACTGAATTTCACTCAAAACATTTGACAATTCTCCATACATTTTGAGTCAGTAATATAAAATAATATGTGGCTGTTTATAGTAGAATAATACTATAAATATTCTGTCCAGTTAATTCCGGTGTTGTTGTGTTTTCATGCAAATGTACTTAGTGCTCTTAGTGCCGCATAAAGCATGCTAAACAAATAGTAGTGCGGTGAAATAACACACTGCTTGAGTAATGAGTATTATAGTCATGCTGTTAAACATTTAATTGTGGCATTTTCAATGGAATTTTGCAGGAAGGCGTGGAAAATTTGTGGGGCAGACATAAAAAAGATGAAAAACAGTAAACACTGCTGGCTCTAACAGACTCTGGCCCTTTTTTCATTCATTCAATCATTCATTCATTTTCAGTAGGCACTTTTCTCTAGGCAAGGATTAGAGCTTTATGTTGGAATTAATTAATATGCTGTTCATTATTCTTGCTCTAAAAACTAAAAAGCTTAATTAAAACAAAGAACTCATCACATTTTCCATTCAGTTACCTTCATATCCTTATTACAAATCTCTCTATTACCTGAATGGTCTATTCCCTTCCTGCCTCAATCTGTCCTACCTGCCACAGCAGCATAATGACTACTCAACTAATCAGACAGGTCCCACACGGACCCTTCTGTCTCCATCCGAACGAGAATGTGGCCTGAAGTGAGGTGTGTGTCGGAGCCCTTCGGACTCCAGCCCATCTCACTGCACCTCAGCCCAGGTGTTTGTGTTGGCTAACTTTCATTATGCCGAGATTGGCCAGGTGCACGTTTGCACGGGAGATTTCATTACCGTGAGATTGCTTTCTCAGCCGCATGTCACAAACACCCAGGGACGGGGAATGTGCAGCTGGCGCTGTCCCCTCAATCCGACGTGCTTTTCCATCTCCATTTCCACTGAGAAAGAGATCTGCATAACGCATCGGTCTGTGAGAGAAGAGAAGCTCAGACAGAGAGGCGAGGAATTTCACTCAGTCAAAATAAAGAAACATGAAATACAGGTTTGTTTTAGCCCTCTCTGTATTGCAAGTACTTAGGGCAGCCTGTGGAAAAGATTTGCCCTGGAGGATTTATGTCACATATGAATAACAAGGACAGATGCTAACTGATTGGCATTTCATTTCGATTAAATTACCACAATGCTTGAACTACTTAATTTCCCTAAGCTCTTCTAAAAGTACTAATAAGAACATTCAGCTCCATTTCTTACTGTAACAGTATGTCCATCTGTTTATGTCTTTGTTGGTGTTTTACGTTTTGCAGTGCTGTTGAGGTTATATGCTCACTGTTATCTGGATTATTATTATTATTACATCCATCCATCTATGAACCTCTGTAGTTCAAGTGGGGACCATGAAGGCCAATGGTAATTACCATTATAATGAGTCCCATTCTTACAACCATAGGAGAACTTCCGGTCAACATTCATTTTAATTCAATTCAATTCAATTCAATTCAATTCATTTAAATTTTATTTGTATAGCGCTTTTAACAATTGTCATTGTTGCAAAGCACAATCGAAAGAAATTATGAAAGTTTGTATGAAATGTAAAGATCAGATTCCTTAATGAGCAAGCCGAGGGCGACGACGACAATGGCAAGGAAAAACTCCCTGAAATGGCGATAGGAAGAAATCTTGAGAGGAACCAGACTCAACATTGAACCCATCCTCTTTTGGGTGATAACAGATAACAGGGATTGATCTGCAGTCATACTGTGTGTTAGGTGGCTGGAAGTTCAGTATAACAGGAGATGTGTTTAAGTTAATATGGAGTCCAGTCCGTTATTGGAGGTTCAGGTAGACTGTACCTGAGGAAACGCTAGCCCTATCGAGTGATTGCACTCGCGAGTCCTCCAAGAACAGCTGTCAGCATCAGCCGAAGCCAGGATTGTCTTTGCAGAAAAGTGGAACCATCCCCAGTCACCACACACATCCAGCAGCCCAGGAGCGACATGTGTAGCTCGACAGAGAGACAGGGAGAGTTAAAGAGAGAGAGGGAGGGAGACAGAGAAGAGAAGAGGGCAGAAGAGAAGGCGAGATGGCAGTTAGGTATGGTCACAGTCATACAATGTATAAAATGAATGTATATAACATGAATGTGTATAACTATGACAGCATAACTAAAAGGGAGAGCCAGAAGGAAACACAGACATGATGGCTCCCTGAGATGTAAAGCGACCAATCACTTCACCGTCAACAAACCTGAGTGATCAATGAGAGTGGGGAAGACAGCATCTAAACATCTATTTACAAAAACGATTGGCTAAATAAATAGGTTTTTAGTCTAGACTTAAACACTGAGACTGTGTCTGAGTCCTGAACATTAATTGGAAGACTATTCCATAACTTTGGGGTTTTGTAAGAAAAAGCTCAGCCCCCTGCTGTACGTTTCATAATACGTGGTACTGACAAGCAGCCTGCATCCTTTGATTGAAGAAGACACTAGAAGTTCACTCAGATACTGCAGCATGAGACCATTTAATGCTTTATATGTCAAAAGTAGCATTTTAAAATCGATGCGCAATTTCACAGAGAGCCAATACAGTGTGGGTAAGATAGGGGTGATGTGCTTGTATCTTCTGGTTTTAGTGAGGACTCTCGCTGCTGCATTCTGGACTAGCTGAAGCTTGTTTTATGCACCTAGTTGAATAACCAAACAGTAAGGCATTACAGTAGTCTAACCTAGACATGATAAAAGCATGAACTAACTTTTCTGCATCGTTTAGTGACAATATATTTCTTATCTTGGCAATATTTCACACATGCATTCATTCACACAATACAAAAAGTTGGGGAATTTTTTTGGCAAATAGCCTAATCTACATGTCTTTGGACTATGGGAGGAAACCTGAGTACCCAGCAAAAACCCACAAAGCAAAGGGAGGAACATACAAACTCCATGCCCACAGATCCTGAGGCAAGAATCGAACCTGGAACTTAGAGGTGAAAGGCGAACCACTGTGCCACCATTATTATTATATTATTATTATTATTATATTATTATTATTATTATTATAGTAAGCATAAAATATAGTTAGATATAAGCATTCAAGCAGAAGAAGCTTATACTTCATTTCACGTGACATGACACTTTGTCATTGTATGGAAAAACAGTAAGGTAAGTTAACAAAACTTTTATTTAGAATTTTTCTTTCTAGACCTAAATTTCATAATTAAATAAAATTGATCAACACAATTTGTACTGAATTGGTCACCTTGCACCTACAAGGTTCGGGTTTGATTTCCGGCCAGGTTCGATTCCCGTCTCTGTGTGTACAGAGTTTGCATGTTCTCTCCGTGCTTGTTGGGTTTCCTCCGGGTACTCTGGGTTTCTCCCACAGTCCAAAGACCTGCAGATTAGGCTAATTGGCGTTCCCAAATTGCCTGTAGTGTGTGAATGAGTGAATTTTTTGAAAGAAAGAAATTTACAGAATTTACATAAAATCCATTTAATATGAAAAAAAGTGAAAAGTTATAGTGTACTGCTTTCTCTTCTCTCATCTCCAGTCTCTTATCCAGAGACTCATCACAAATTTACAAAATATTAAAATGACATATGATTAAATATTAACTGTGATTAATTATTTAGACTGGAGGAATAAACATCTGGATTCCTGCCATTCAAAAGCGTCTCCTGTGTTTTGAGTGCAGGGCAAAGGAGATTTTAATCTGTCAGTGAATTGCAGGACATTTGTGTGCAGCACTGTGACATCTAATGCTCATACAGACACAGAGGACATTCGGGTTTCAGGCATGTCCTAGAGCAAGCTGTTGGAATTTTTCAGACTTTGACAGCCACAGTCTAAAAAAAATTTTTTTAAAAGCTGGAAATTGGTTTAGATTTAGACAATAGATGTATTATTAACAAGGTACTGTGGTTTATTGTAGCTTATACCACAGTGTCCTCAGTTCTACTTCATGATGATGGGTTGAGTCATTGTAGCTCAGTGGTTGAGGTGTTGCACTACTGGTCGGAAGGTCAAAGGTTTAAACTCAAGCACCAACAAGCTGCCACTGTTGAGCCTCATCTGCTCAGATGTTTAATGAGATACATATACGAGTGTATGCCAAATACCATAAATGTAAATTATTAAATTTTGTGTAATTGTTAAGGCTTTCCCTTCTGAGATTTGTTTAAGGAATCTCCAGCATCAGCACTTTGTTACATTCACGGATACAAGGGTTATACAAGGGTTGTTCAAGTGAGAGTAATACTGCCTTTATTTCTCTACTGTATATAATCCCCTACTACAGTAATGCACTTATCCCAGCATTTCACTAGTGCATGGATACCATCAAGGTAAAAAGTTGTCTCAGTATGCTTTAGCCATGATTGTATTGTTTGCTTTATGTTTAAAATGCTGGCCTCCCAGGAACTCCTTTAATGGCCCAAACATTTGCAAATGGCTTGAGGCGAGGTCAGGACTGTACTGTGGATATGGCAATAACTCCCAGCTGATTTCCTATAATGTGTAAATGGTGAGGTGGCACGGTGGTGTAGTGGTTAGCACTGTCACTTTGCACCTACAGCGTCCAGGTTCGATTCCCCTCTCTGTGTGCATGGAGTTTGCATGGGGGTCCAAATACATGTAGATTAGGCTAATTGGCATTCCAAAATTTCCCATAGTGTGTAAATGAGTGCATGTGTGTACCCTGCGATAGATTGGCACCCTGTCCAGGGTGCCCCGCCTCGTGCCCTAAGTCTCCTGGGATAGGCCCCAAGCCCCCCGTGATCCTGAATACAGAATATTTGAACTATTCAAATGTTTAGTCCCAATTTGACTTGAACGCCACTTGTTATATAAGTTCAACGCAAGTAAAAATTGAAAATAGTCTATGAACTGACTATTCTTGAATATTGGCACATTTCTGTGGTATTAGACACGATGAGACATTCAGTTATAAGAAAATAATTATTCACATTGAGTCATCCACATTCGCTACCCCACTGTTGATAATTTTGCTCTAACAACATGCTCCATTCTTTTTTTTTAAAATAATATATATCTCTCTGCCTACATGCCTCCACATTAATCATTTGATTCCAAGTTGAATGTGCACTACCTCACATTGAACAGTCTGGGGCATGACGATTTTTTATATGTATCAGTGCTAGAGTATGGTGTATTGTGTATGCATACAGATATCCTGCCAAGTCCAACACATCACCTTTGACACAGAGCTGATTGTGAATTACTAATATAGAACGCTCAGAGTGACTCACACCAACTCAGAAAATCAGATTATACCGTTCCCTGACTCAGTAATCATGTTTTTATTAATGTTTAACACAAAAAAAATGATATACTACAGCTTTTAAAATGGGATTATGCCACTTATGGTGTTATATAAATCCTTATATAAAGATCTAGGCTTGTTTTATGGTAATGATTGTGGGTTAGATAGACACTAGTTTCTCTTACTCTAACAAATGTCAGCAAAAATAAATTTGAGGTGAGGGTGTAGAAGATTTATGCATGTAGGCAGTCAGATAATGTTGGACTGATCAAATTAAAATGATCAATAATGATCTAAACACTGTACAACTAACATGTCTCTGAGGAAATTTTTAGTACCGATGTAATCCATATTTTATGGTGCACAATATGATAACATCATGAATAAAAGTTACTGGCTGGGAGTCCATCTTATTATAATATAAATTACATTGTGTATATTCCTTATGAGAACCTGACCATGTGGTACTTTGAACATTTTCAGAGGGTATAAAAATGTATGCATAATCCTATGTAACGTATTAAATAGAATTAAATGCCAGTACCATTTACCATCACATGCCAACACCTCTCCCATCTAGCGTCCTACTTTCTATATTTCATGTACTTGTCTTCTGTTTAATAAACACATTGTTCACTTTGTTCGTGTATGAGCAGTAGTTCTTGTAGTATGAGTCATTAAGAATGCATGATTTGTATAATTAAGATATCATAGGTTGAAATGTAGCCATTACATTTACAGCATTTGACAGATGCGCTTATTCAGAGCGACTTACTTTCTAATCTCATACATCTGAGCAGTTGAGGCTTCAGGGCCTTTCTTAAGGGCCCAACAGTGGCAACTTGGTGGTTGCAGGTGCACTGACCCCTCATTTCATTACAGTAAAGGCTAATAGTTTAAATATAACCTCTAACAAGTACACAGGGAAGACATAGGTTTGCACTAGATAGAACTAGCACAATAGATACAAGGGTAGGTCAAAACTTTCCCTCACTCTTCCTGTAGTTTATAAATTAATTAAGTTTTAGAACACAAGACAAATTTGCTTTTCAATACACTTTGTCCATCTATCACCAAGCTTTCTTATTCCCTGTGAACCACGAATGCACTGCTGCCTTCACTACTTCATCAGAAGTAAATCTTCAACCTCATAAGGCTGCTTTCAGGGGACCAAACAATTGAAAGTCAGATGGAGCAAGATCCTGACTATAGGGAGGATACAATGTTGTCATGAGCTGTGGAAATGAATAGGGGTCCAGCTCTTTTAGAATGGTTAACACTTGTGCAACCTTTCTTGAACTTCTTTAGCCATTCATGCACACTTCTTCACCCCCCCATACTGCGCACTACGTCTTTGATAAACAACAGCACCAGGTACAACCTCAGGCCACAAAAAAAAACAAATCAATGCATGCTGCTCTTCTTTCATGCATCTATTTTTTCTTGCACCGCAGTTACCAGTGAACTGATGTAAGCAGTGACTGGGGACTGTGTGTGTGTATTCATTCATCTTCTATATAGCTTATTGTCATGGGGGCCTGGAGCCTATGCTAGGAGACATTAGGCATAAGGCGGGGGATACCCTGGACAGGGTCACAATCCATTGTAGGGCACGCACGCACACACACAAAATGTTTTTACTTTCAGTAAACTTAATGTGTAAATATTTGTATGAACACTAAAAGAGTCAACACCATAAGACATAA
>JAQMYJ010000038.1:24769947-24787891 GCA_030014305.1 Clarias laeviceps
GATCTTGCGTGGAGCCCCAGATCGAGGGAGATTATCAGTGGTCTTGTATGTCTTCCATTTTCTAATAATTGCTCCCAAAGTTGATTTCTTCACACCAAGCTGCTTACCAACTGCAGATTGTCTGGTGCAGGTCTATTTTGTTTCTGGTGTCCTTTAACAGCTCTTTAACATAGTGCTCTTTGAGGTTGTTTGAGGTTGCGGACAGGTGTCTTTTATACTGATAACAGATGCCATTAATACAGGTAATGAAGAAAAAGTTACAGGTCTGTGGGAGCCAGAAATCTTACTTGTTTGTAGGTGACCAAATACAGTGGAACCTTGGATTACGAGCATAATTCATTCCGGAAGCGGGCTCGTATTCCAAAACACTCGTAAATCAATTTTTCCATAAGAAATAATTGAAACTCAAATTATTCGTTCCACAGCCCAAAAAATAAATACTTAATAAATAAATAAATAATACAAAATATAAAGTAAAAATAAAACAAATTAACCTGCACTTTACCTTTAAAAAAAGTTTTAAAAAATCCCGACAGATAAGTGTTTCCGTTTATGCGCGCAGGCGCTCTGTGTGTGTGTGTGTGTGTGTGTGTGTGTTTGTGTATGTGTGTGAATCTAAAGTAAGAGGACAGGAGGAATCAGCCCCTCCCGTCTCACCCTTCTCATCTTACACAGTTAACCTTGACAACCTGACAAACACATAAACACCTTAACGGAAAGACTGTTTTGTCGGTAAAATTAGCAAGAAACATCACTATTGACAATCGCGTGAGCGCATACTAACGGAATAACTGCTGTAAAGTAAAACAAACAAACAAATGAACCTGCACTTTACCTTTGAAAAGAATCACAACAGAGCAGAGTTTCTGTGTAAAGCAGAGAGTTTGTGTGCGTGTGTGTGTGTTTGTGAGAAGCCGAGAGGGGGTGGGGGGGTGTAAAGGCGAGAGTGTGTGTGTGAAGGGGCACGATGTCAAATTACGCATGCACACACATAACGACAGGCTGAAACAGAGGGAGAAAGAAAATGGATCTTTAACCTCTCTAATGAGACTTTTTTTTTTTGCTTTACACGTGCGCACACACGTGTGTTATAATAAACAGTACACGCACGCTGTACACACACGCTTACAAACACAAAATAAAATGTGTTTTACGCGCACACACATGGTCGCAGTGTTATAGTAAACAGTACATGCGTTCAGGGATGTTGATTATACCTGTAAGAGACGCGCACTAAGACCCAGCAGGGGAGACGATTACTCACACTTCCACAGCGCAAGAGAGAAAAAACATTGGCTCAGTTGTGATTGGCTCTGCGTCAAAACAAGAAGCGCATGTGTGATACATGATACTCTGTACTCGTAAACCAAGACAAAACTAAGTCAAAATTTATTAAAAATCTTTGCTCGTCTTGCGGAACACTCGCAAATCGCGTTACGCACAATCTGAGGTTCCACTGTACTTATTTTATTGAGGAATTTACCAATTAATTCATTAAAAATCCTACAATGTGATTTTCTGGATTTTTTTTCCTTATTTTGTCTTTCAGAGCTGAGGTATACCTATGATGAAATTTACAGGCCTCTCTCATTTTTTTAAAGTGAATTTGCATAATTGGTGTCTGACTAAATACTTTTTTGCCCCACTGTATGTGTGTGTGCTCTGTGATAGATTGGCACCCTGTCCATGGTGTACCCCTTCTCGTGCCCTAAGTATCCTGGGATAGGCTCCAGGCCCCCCCACAACCCTGTAAACAGGATAAAGTGGTATTAGGGTCAAGGGTTCATTATCCACCCCAGGGTCTGTTTGCTTGGAGTTTGAATGTTCTCCTATGATTGGTGGGTTTCCCTTTGTGTACTCCAGTCTCCTGCTACAGTCCAAAAACTAGCAGATTAGGTTAATTGGCATTTTCAAGTATAGTATGTGTGTATGTGCCCTATGATGGATTGGCACCAGGTCCAGGTTGTACCATGTCTCATGCCCAAAGTCTCCTGGGATAGGCATCATGCCCTGTATACAGGATAAGTGGTATATAAAATGAATAAATAAATGAATAAATAAATGAATGAATGGACGAATGAATTTTTTGTTTGTAATTCAAGATACATTGTACAACTAAGCTACATGTAATATTTGTTTAAATTTACAATTCATTAAATTGTATAATACCTCCAGATAATAATCAATAAAAAAACATTTAATTCATACCTTGTGTACTTTCTCAAGGTGATAATAAAATATTTTTTTCTGATTGTGTTAATAATCTTATATCTGAACAATTATCTGAATATCTGAAAAGGATTTATAGAGGAAGGAATTAAACAAAATACACTCACTGTGACTGTAAATGTATGTATTCATCTTTATTAACATTCTCATCAGAACAGAGTCATGGTGGATCCTGATCCTAGGCACAATAAGACTGAAGTGGAGACACACCCCAAATAGAGTGCCAGTTCATGACAAGGCATCATATACACAGTTATGATGACAGTATATTCATTGACCGATAGGGGCAATCCACCTACTGGCATGTTTAGGAAAGTGGAAGAAACTGAAGAAACCCACAGAGAGACAGGAGGGACATGTTAACCTCTACACAAACAGTAATCTGAGGGACCCTTGGCATCCTATAATGTAAATACTATTTTGTCAAACCTTTCTTAATGCAAATGCCAGTTGTGATGTTCTTTGCCTCACCTTTAACTCAATAATGTTTTTCAAAACAAATCTAAAAAATTCTCTTAATCTTTTTATTGTATTACACTCACTCACTTTATCCTGTGTACAGGGTCAGTGGAGACCTAGGTGACGAGACGGGGTACACCCTGGACGGGGTGCCAATCCATTGTTGTACCAAATTTCAAGGACTCCAAGAAATTTCAAACAAAGTCACTACACATCACTGAGCAGAGAAAACCAACATTTATTGCAGTGCACAAATCTGACAATTCTGAACCGGTCATAAAAAAAATGTGCAAATGCCCTAAGAAGTCCTAAAGCTAAAAGCACAAAAGCAAAAGAGTGCACAAAGCTCTTGAAGAAACTCTGTGAAGAAAGTAAAAGAGCCTGTGAAGAATAAACTATTTTCCTTTACCAGCATTGGGTTCTTTACTGTAGCTGAAAACTACTGTGTTGCTCCTCCTTGTTTCTTTTTCTTATATACTTTTTAGTAATTATTCATTAGTTATATTATAATTTTTTAGCTCCCTAATTTTCTTGTTATATACAAGCCCACTTTTTTCCCCACCTACTTAATTTCTTGTTTTTGATGCGTAATTTGGTAACGTCCTCTTTTTGACCAGATTCTCTGTGAGATACCATTAGATCACTCCAGTCTTTTTTCTAACCTTCTACTAAAATGTACTTCAGTACTTCAGACATCTGACATACACACACTCTCTCATTCACACACACAACAGGTGATTTGGGAACGCCAATTGGCCTAATCTGCATTTCTTTGTACTATGGGAGGAAACCAGTGTACCCAGAGAAAACCCACCAAGCATGGGGAGAACATGCACACAGACCTGAGGTGGGAATCGAACCTGGACCCTGCAGGTGCAAGGCAAAGTGCTAACCACTAAGTCAATACGCCGCCTTTATTGAATTACAATTGTTCATATTTCATAATGTTAACACACAAGTCAGTTTATGTGTTTTTTTCTGGGTACTCAAAAAAAGTCTAGAATAGTGCATAAGAGCAACAGCTCTACTGATTCAAACAAATATAAAAACATCATCCATAACTCAGTGACAAGTGACATGAATAACAATGATTTTCTCATTAATCTGACCACTGACAAGGGTCAGTTTAATGAGTCAGTAAACAGTCATTTCTTGATAGTGTGTTTAAAGCAGAAAAGATAGCTAGATTACAGGTTCAGAGCATCTCCAAAACAACAGGTTTTGTTCAGTAATCCTGGTATGAAGTGATTAAAACCCACAAAAAGAAGTGTACCAGCATCAGGGTCACAGGCACCCAACCCTCATCACTGTGATGACAGGATGCAAATGACAGGATCTGCTGCCAGTTGTCTTAGTGCCAGATACCACCACACACCCTCAGAGGTCTTGTGGGGTTGTTTTCATGACTTGACAGGCCAGAACTGTTTAGTGGGTAAAAAATTGGGACGTGCACATGAGCAGCGTTCAAGTCAAAATGGGAAATGTCAAAATGAGTCATATATACAATATTTAAATATTCAAACAATGGATTCTTCACTGATGAAGTTGGGAACAGTAAATAATGCTCATCTGATTTCTTTGTGCTGTGGAATTTGTAACGTCAGCAAGTTGCAATGAAATTTTAGCTAAAGTAATACAGATAGCTAAGTAGTAATTAACTAGTCATGTTTGGGTTTTTCTCTGTGTACTTTTTGCTTGGTACCTTGGCATTCGAATTTAATCCATTTGGGAAGCGAGTTCTTCATATTGCGAAATTCATATTGAGAAATGCATTTTCCATAAGGAAATACAGTAATATAAATGCAGATAATCTGTTCCAGCCAACCAAAAATATTACAAATATTACCAATTTACATATAAAAGCAATCAAACCATTTGGAAAAAACATGTAAATTAAGTAAAATATTAAATAAACAGACATTAAATATTAAATAATAGCTTTAAAAAGAAACTGAAAGTGGCTCCCTTTTTTACTTGCTACTATTTTTGAAAACATTCTTGTGACCCATGGTGTTATGTGTTCACAAAATGCAAAAACCCACAAACAAATATCCAAACTTGCTTCTCATGGCTTTCCACTAATGCAACTTAGTCAGCATCCGGTTCCGATCCATTTGTTTGTATGCCGAAAAGGGTTAATATGCTTAATTAATTTCTTGCAAAATTTCTGGTTTCAAGGTGAAAATGTGTGAAGCAGGGCGTTCTTATGTCGAGGTAGCACTGTATTGCAATCACTGTGTACTGTATACTGTATGTACAGTAATCTACCAGTCAGTGTATGTGGGGCGTTCAAGTCACAACAGGACTTTTCTTAAAATTTCTCATGAATGAAAGGGTAAAACTGATTGACCATAATAGAAGCCAAGCACAGAACAATGAGAAGACCTATAGCAGTTAGTGATGGGTCGTTCATGAGCGATTCGTCCTTTTTGAACGAGTAGTCTCAGAGAGTGATTCGTTCATTTTCTACTGGATGCACATGAGCCAAGCATCGCAAGACCTCTGTAGGTTATGTATAGGAAACAGGAATGAATTGAGTCTTTGAGTCTTTGGTCCGAATCATTCATTCTTTTGTCATGTGACTCCCACAGACGCTATGCAGTGCAATAGATTCAAAGGCAGGAACGACTCGGACCGAAGGATATGAGAGGTGAGCTGCTCATTTTGTTTATCATAATATGTCTTTAGCTGCATATTTTCATTACTGGAACTCTAGCCAAATTTTATGTATGTAAACATGTTGGGGGTCTGTTTACTGAAAATGTAACATTTTAATTTATTTTTGAACAAAAGAAAGAAATGACTCAAAAATGATTCGATCATTTTGATGAACGAGATTCAAAGAACCGAGTCACTAAAATGATTCAAACTTCCCATCACTAATAGCAGTACTAAAGCAAGGTCACATATAGGCAATACAAGCTGAGAGGGCTTGGAGCCCACTGTAGTCGATTCTGTGAACATTCAGCGCCTGATCCTTGAAAATCGACAGATATTAGCTTGTTGCTAACTTGCAGATGAGACGCATCTGTCTGTAGGAACCGTACACACACAAATTCACATCACTTGCACAATAAGAGTTATTGCCACATCAATTTAAGGGGTTCCTGGGAGGCCAGCGTTTCAGACATGAAGCAGGTTATGTGCTAATGGTTCCAGTGTACTGGGACAACGTTCCACCTTGATGGTATCCAAGCACTGGGATAAATACATTAGTGTAGCAGGGGATTGTATAGGGAAATGATAGATTATAAAGCTTTTACTTTCTTAACTGTGTTGTGTTATTTTGCAGACTTCTCAAAAACCCAGTTTTTAAAACCAGGCAGGTGGTTTTAATGTAATGGCTGATGAGTAATACTGTGGTGCGCGGTCCTTTTAAAATCGTCTCCGCCTTCAACAGGAAGTTGATACGCTGATGCCGGAAGCGTCTCGCTTTGCGGAAGTGCCACTCACGTTCCGTCGCGTGCTTCAGTTAAGGAGGTTTCATGTGATGCTGTAGCTTTTGCACAGATGTCTAGAGTGTATTTAGAGAAGATTGCGCGCCTTTATGAGCGCTACCGGGACTTTGTGACCCGGAACCCGGGCGCTACGTCGCAGCTGGAGAGCGCAGTGCGGACCCTGTCGTATCTCATAGCAGGTCAGAGGCTACGGAGAAGTGAAAGTAAAAATGCTGTCAGACTGTTTGGTGGTGAAACCTGGAAACCAACTTTTTTTTCCTCTTGTTTTAGTGCATGAACTTGTTCGCAGAGACTGCACTTGTTATCATTTTAGCATAGTAGCTGTAGTTGTAGTAGTAGGCTGCCCTAAACAACAAAGCAAAAGTTATCATCATCATCAGTATATGATCATCATGGCTTACTATTTACCATTCAGTAATCAGAGACACAGTCAATAACTTCTAAAAAATAATGACTTGGGTTAAAATAAATACTTTTCTAACTCCTGTTTCATTGTTGCAGGTCGCTTTTCAGACTCGCATGAACTTTCAGAGTTGGGTAAGATTTACTTTAATGAAGATAATATTATTACAATTCATTCTGGTCAGCGCTGTCGCGTTGCACCTTCAGGGTCTGGGTTCAATTCCCTTCTCAAGTCTGTGTGTGGGGAGTTTGCCTGTTCTCCCTGTGGTTTTCCTCCATGTACTCCGGTGTCCTCCGACATTCCAAAAACATTAATCAAATTGGTGTTCCCATAGTGTGTGTGAATGAGCGTGTGTGTGTGCGCCCATCCATCTACGCTGAAGGAAAAAAAAAAGCTAATTAAGTAAGCAAGCAAAGAAAACAATAAAGGAATTTTGAAATGACTGGAACTGGGTTAAGAATCCTTGAACACATTATCTAAATCTGGAAGGATTGTGCCGAACTATCGATTTTGTTGAAGAAATGTAGTCATAAATAAATAAAATCATGACTGGAGTTCACTTAAAATACTTGAAGTTTCATGGGGGAAAAAAATTAACAGTAAAAACCGTAGTTATGTTTAATAGTGAAAATAAGAGGATTTCTGTACACACACAGCGTGATGAGAACTCACAGGATTGAGACTAAACAGCGGTGTGGCCATAAAAAAAACACTTGTTAGTGAGACTAATCAGAAAAATGGCTTTAGTTTGCTAGGGAGCATAAAGATTAGACTTTGGAGTAAAATGAAAAACCCAATTCCAGAGTGATACCGTCAGGGTAAGAAGGAAAGCACATAAAGTGATGCATCCATCATGCATAGTGGCCCTTGTACAAGCCTTTGTAGGCAGTGTAATGATCTGGGGTTGCTTCAGTTGGTCAGGTCTAGACTTAGGAATGTTATGTGGAACTAAAATCAAGTCAGCTGACAACCTGAATGTACTGAATGACCAGGTAACCATAGCTATTGAGTTTCTTCCCTAATGGCACCAGGATACTGCAGGACTTGTGAAAGAGTGGTTCTGGGAGAATGAGGAATTATTTTCACACATGAAGTGGCCACAACACTGAATGAAATATTAGTGTCTGACTTTTTTCATGTACATGTTCAACCCATTTAAAACACTGTTGAGTCAAATTAATACATATTAATAGTAGCTAATATAAAATAATTAAAACATGAGCAATTAAGCCTTTTTGCTTAAATGGCCTTTGTGATGCTGCAAGCCCATATTCAGAAAGTGCAAAATGGGCAAATATGTAAATGAAAATGGCATCCAACTGTCATCCTGACCCAAAGTATTCACCAGGCGAGCGTTTCTGTATGTTTTTTGAAGTTTTATTTGTGTGTGTGTGTGTGTGTGTGTGTGGGTTTGTTTGCGCTTTAATAGCTAATTATCCATGTGTGTTAATTGACAAATAACATTTTTGTAATCAGGTTAAATGAGGCTTAAGAAGTAAACACTGCTATTTGTGGGAGGTTTTCCATCAATAGTACAACCGAAAAACCAAACAGTGAGAAACAATTTAACATTCTTAACAACGTCATGTTGTTACCCTCCTGACCCTGTTTTTTAGGTATCATTTAATGATTATTCCCTTAAATCCCTGTTCACAACGAACGTTATTTTTATTTAAAGTTATTTTTAGATATTTAGACAGGTCTTCAGCATGCATATGCAAACTAAAACATGAGAATAAACTACATGAGGCAATTAGATTTCACCCCTAATATGACCTCAGGAAAAAAAAGAAAAAAAGAATTTTGTTACTCAGGTTCTCTCAGCTCTGCTGTTCTCTGGTTGGGCGAGAATAAATATTTTTTTTTTTGGATTTTTCCCCGACTTTCTCCCTAAGTTAGTCGTGTCCAGTTCCTCCCAGTCACTAGGGGGCTCCCACATTAAGCTTCTACTACCACTCAGTCGGGAGGGCCGCAGACTATCACGTGTTTCCTCCGACCCACGTGATGTCACCGACCGCATCATTTCGAACTGCTATCCGCTCCTTCCGCTTACGGAAGAAGAAGAGAAGTGAAACATAGGGAGAATTCTGAGGGGGTTATTTTAGCAGGAGCATTAACACTTTGGGCAAGCTCTGAGATCTATATTAACTGGTTAATGAAATGGTAAGATATGGGACCTTTAAATTGCAAGGTGCTTTTGACTTAACAATATTTATCTATATATCTACCTAAGTGGACCGAATCACATAGGCATGTCCTAGATAATACTGTTCACAAGCCAAAATTAAACAGACTGAGTTTATCTTAACCACCCTGAGTAAACATGTTTTACCACAACGTTGAAAAGAAAGATCAAGCTATTTGAGTCAAATGTTAAGTTTATAGTCATGCTGTTAGGTTTAATTTTCAAAGTTTTCCTTATCGAAATGTTGGCCATCTAGGTGACAAATAATAATTGATAATTGTTTATAACAAAAAGCATTTTTGTCTCAAATAAGTTAGGCACCACTCTGGTTCAGCAAAATCTACTGCAAGTATAAGTGCATCAATGCATTTTATTCCTTTTTGACCGGACCAATGTGCCTCAGCTGATATCTGATAGCAAAGTCGTATTATTTTTAATCAGGTTGATTTTCTCATTTGCTGTTAACATCAGAGTTTAAGTGGAGACAGGTTTTAAGAGTCATGTGTCAAATATGAACCAGTACTTTTCCAGCATTTCAATACAGTATCAACTTTTACTGATGCTCTGATCTGTGGGGGTGTCTTATTTCAAGACCTGCATCCACCGAAGCGATCTAAACGGGCTTTGTAGGCTTTTTGCCTTTGCTGACTGCATGGACTACTTTGGTTGACTATGGCAACAACACATTATTGATTTATTGATTTATGTATTTATGTAACCAGCCATTTCCAACCTTACTTTTGTGTCAATGTAATATGAAGAATGAATGATCTATTAAATCACAATTATCATGGTCAATAAATAAATACATAAATCAATAATGTGTTGTTGCCATAGTCAGCCGCCCTTGATTAATGTTGTGTAAGAAAACCCAACCACGTTTTACGAAAAACCTGACTCTCAGGCAAGGAATCTTGGATAGGTTGGGCCACAAAACATCCTTTATTTTCAACTGAAAGAAAACTGCATTTGTCGGCCTCATTTGAAGGAGCCTTCGAAATGGGACGGGCTTAGTCAAGACACTATGACACAATCGGCCATTGAAATTCATCCTTTGAAGGATACGGGCCCGGAATTGAGACACACCATCTGAATGCATTTCAGTGCAATATATTGACCTTGTTCTTCAGTTTTAAATAAAGTATCTAGATACTTAAATAATGAACTCCACAAGTGGGCTTCATGTGTAATCATGACACACAATATGGACAAAGAGTTAACATTTGCTGTATTTTGTAGACTTTGGTGATAAACATCAAGTTGCCAAGTGTCATTAAATTACAGAACAACTACCGCAAACTGAAATCATGCTCTTGTGCATATTTGATGGAACGGTATGAGTTTGTGGATGAGTCGGCAGTATCCTGAATATTAATCACCATTCACAAAGGTGACCCAGTACAACTGCTCCTTAAATGCAGCCAGACCAGACGCAATTTACAACTGTAAACCTTCCTTTTTTTAATGTATGGCAGTGATGTAGTCTTATAGGCATGTCAGTTAGAGGATGAATATAATTAGTTGTGTAAAAAAACATGTTAAGGATTTATTTTGTCCTGACGTCTTTGCCCATTCTGTTTTACAGTGTATTCAGCATCGAACCTGCTGGTGTTGCTGAATGATGACATTCTTAGGAAAGCTCTCTCCAAGACACTGCCTGTGGTAATTTCCTTTAGATGTTTTTGCTCAGCCTCATCCCACTTTGTCTGTCGTCCTCCATTTCTTTTTTTCCAAGCTTGCAGTCAGTCCACTTATATAAACCACTGATAAAAAGCAGTGGGCCTGTGTGTTGTTGGCATAGTAACGCACATAAAGTTGTTTGGAGATGAGTCAGATTGTGAGAGTTGAAAGGGAACAGTGTGTCCTCGGCTCAAGGAGAAGAACAGTGGGAAAAATCAATCGGGGCATCACTGACCACATTTTGCCCTGTGTAGTATAGACATTGTAGTGTTTGTTATATGATTGGGCAAACCTTTAAATAATGAAAAAACAACAGCAAAGATAGTAAATCGAAGCAAAGTCAAAGAGGTGAAAAGAGGTCCGAGTCTTTCAGTCCCATTGAAAAAGGTGTGGCCTCCATCCCTGTCATATACAGTAAACATGTCCTCTGATATGTCACCACCCGATACAATATTTTAACGATACCTAGGTGCTAATTAATTTCATATTGCCATTTTGTAAGTATCATAATTTTATAAAAGACCCAATTCTAAAGAAAAAAAATTGTTAAACCTTTAAAAAAAAAAGTTGCATCATAACACGAAAGTTTTATACCTTCGCTTTTTTCAACAACTTAACTAAATTAAAAATGAGTAATTAAATGTAGCCCATTTCTTAAAACATTAGTTTTCTCACTTAAAAAACAAAAGCAGCATTTAAACAATACAAAATATCTTCAAATACAAGAGTTTAACATTTAGCTTAAAATTAATGAAATCGTTTTAATAGCTGTGCTGTATTTGTATTTGCACCATGTATTTGCACTATTCCTGATTTATTTTATTTTTATTTTTTTTGTAGTTTTTAAATGACAGTTTCATTTATTGGCTAAAAATCTCTTCACAGCGATGTGAAAGACTCAGTGCCTGTTATCACATACATTTGATTGCAGTCGTTGTTGCCAAGGGTGGCACAACTAGTTATTAGGTTTAGGGGGCAATTACTGTTTCACAAACGGCCAGGTAGGTTTTGACAGATTTTTTTCCCCTTAATAAATGAAATTATCATTTAAAAACTACATTTTGTATTTACTGTTAGTTTAGATTGTCTCACCTATAGGATTATAAAGAAACATGTCGGACTTTTGGCAATGTAACGTTATAAAATATGTTTCTGTTGCAATACTTCAGTGTGCAATACACTCTGCACAGAATCGGTTATATCCGAGGCTCAAAGCTAATCAAGCAGCTGATTTTCCGTTCATTTGTCAATCAACCAGTTTATCTCTGTTGTAAACGTAAAAAAAAAAAAAAAAATTATTATTTTTTTGAGTACATGAATAGCCACAGGAGACTCATGCATAACTGCATATTTTTTCCCCCTGTTTCTGTCAATGCCAGTGAAAGATTGTGGCCTGAATGAACATCTTTTATAAAATTGTTGAGCTGAAGGCAGTTTGACTTCTTCCTGTTAGTCGCAGTAAATCAGGCTTGGTCTGCCTTTTTGTGTTTGTCATTCTTTATCATCTGCCACCAAAAAGTACATAATAATGGTAATATTTGAAGTTCCAAATAAAATATTCAAATTGCAAAAAGGTCTATTATGTCTTTGTGTTAGCTTCTTTCATTCTGTCCCTCTCTTTTCTCTGACTTTTTTTTGATTGTTTGATGATTCCTACCTACTACTATTTTTTATGTAAGAAAATACTAGAATTAAAAGCAGCACAATGATATTGCATTGCTGTAACATTGTCACATATCACCATATATAAGACCTCACTTCGAAAGAGCTCTAACTTGCGTTATATTGTATTGCTTCCTATATTATCCATCTTTGGCTTAAATTCTAGTCCTGATGTATTTCTGTACACTGATTGAGTCTAATACTGAAAAATGTGCGCTAGAGCCGAGTATCCTGAGACCTCTTTATTTCTTCGTTTGTGCTAGGGTGACATATTTATCATTTGAGTTTTCCAACCTCTGTTCAGAAATAAACACACTTACAGACTGAGGCACTTTCAGCGGTGCAATAAATGCGACGCTCAGCCTGGGGCGCAGGGGAAACGAGATGGAATTCATGACCTTCGGCTTCTTTCACACTGGCCTTAATGGAGCTCCGTAGAGGAAGCTTGAACTTATATTGAGTTTATGGTGGCATTTGAAAATACTCTGTATCAGCGCTTTTGACCTACACAAAAGCAGCTCACAGTGATCTGTGTGTGTGTCTCCTGTGATAGTCTCTCTCCCAGCAGAGGCTGCTAACTTGGCTTTCTGTCCTGGAGTATGTGGAGGTCTTCACTGAGATGGGAGCCGCCAAGCTGTGGAATGAACCCGGACGCTGGCTGGTCGTCGTCCTCATTCAGATCGCAAAGTAAGACCATTTGCGCAGCACTCTGGATCGTACGATAGATAACGCTACTGCCGAAATCATCATTACCCGCTTCCTCAACGTCCACAGAGCTATCCTGCGCATCCTGCTGCTTTTCTGGTACAAATCGGGCATCCAGACATCACCTCCCATAATCCCTCTGGATAGAGACACACAGCTGTACAACAGAGGTAAGAGTGTGTATCAGTAAATAGTCAAAGAAGTCTTGTGGTCTACAAAATGCCAATGCCTGCCTAGGCTGCATGGTGGCGCAGCGGGTAGCAATGATCTTTCGTGAAGACGTGGATTTCCAGTTTCCTCCCACTTTCCAAAATTATACCAGTGGATGAAATAGTTTCTGTGAATTGCCCATAGGTGTGAATACAACCAGTGTCTCCCAGATAAGGTACTTATTTACCATAATAAAGGAGTTAGTAAAGGTGAGGTAATGAAAATCAATGCTGGTGACTTACATTCATTTTTCCTTAAATTAGATCAGGGCAGCAATGAGGAAGACGTCACATTCGTTGGACAGCGTTCAGGCCGAGTGGTGAGACCTCTGAGAAGTGGTAAGTAGTGGTAATGTTTCTGTCAAAGCTTTAACATGAGGCATGCTGCTTAATCTGCTTAATTATTAGATCCATGAGACTACATCAGACAGGGGACACAGATTAGGTATTACTGATGATGCTACTGTGTGTTATATAAAAGAAAGTACATTGGTCAGAACTCGCTGTTTCATTGATAACATTGGAGAACCTTAAACCAGTCTCAGAAAAACTTGTGTCCATATGTCTGTCTGTATATCTGTATGTCTGGCCAGCAGATTTTGTCACAGGATCAAGTAAAAAAAACTGCCTCGACAGAATTTAATGAAACTTTGCCAGTCCTGTGGTATCTGCCTGAAGTTAAATCTGATGTTATGAACAGTCATGTGGCGAATGTAATAATCTACTTTAAATAGGGAGTTTATTTGGTTGATGACGAAAGTACATAAGATACTTAAAGTTGCTAAATTTTACTTCTTTGTATTAGTAAGTTAGGCAGAAAATTCTGCCATACAGAAAGATAGGGAATGTATATGTGGGCTTCAACCTTGAAATAATAATATCACTGATCACCTTATTTTTATTTGTAACCTTTTAACTATTTCTAAATACTCTGTAACTGTCAATGACGGGTACTAACGCTAGTGTGTATATACGTATAGACGAAAATCCAAAAGCTTGTTGACAGATGGACAAAGTGTATTGAAAAGAAAGATTATCTTGAAAACTTACGTAATTGTCTTTTCTAAAAGTTAATTAAAATAAATTCTACAGCCAGAGTGTGGATCATTTTTGACTCGCCCTCATTTATACATAGATATATATGTATATGAGCCATAATATTACAAAGCAAAAAGTAAAATGTAAACAAATATTGCAGTGTAATTGAAATCTCATTGAACATACATATGTACAATGTACTTTTTCCATATTAATACAAGTTACATTACAGTGTGTTGTCAGGTGCAGTAGAGATCAGACCGTACTTTAAAATGTTCCATTCAATGCATCACTTCATAAGGTTGAATCCCAAATCTCTCCCTAACCCCTAATTAAAGGCACTACTTGGTGTGTGGAAGAAGTGATTGTACATCCTAGCACTCTAGCTTTCCATTTAACCCTATGTGGGATTTAACCCCAGAACCTATTCTAAAGCAGATTAAGTGAAAATCTAAAGAGAATGTATGTCCGTCTCTGTGATATTGCTTCAATAGGATTACCCAATCTGTGTCACCTGTGGTATGTGATGCTAACTAGTAGTGCCTGTTTCTCTGTGTATTTTAGTGCTCTGAACTGATTGGAGAACCTCTGTTTTCTTCCTTCAGCATCTTCACTGCAGAGTCGACTGTGGGGTGGTCATCACAGAGAGAGGAAGCGGAGGGAACAAGAGGAGGACCTACAGGCAAGCCCCACCCCCCTGGGCCTGCAGGAGACTATTGCAGAATCACTGTACATCGCTCGGCCCATAGTGCACTGTATCCTAATCAAAGCAAATCAAGGAACAGCTAGAAAAATAGGGTTTGATTACTTGAGCTGTTTGATTAAATCAGTTGTTCAATTTATTAAAATTTTTTGTTGGTCCAGTCAATATTTTCCGAATTAATGGGTTTTATTCACACTTATTTTATTGTTTAGGTAAACTTAACAAATGTTCGAAAGTCTAAAATTTAATAATTCCTAAAACATCTACTGAGCTTTAACAGAGAATATTAACTGTTTGCATCTTCCACAATGAAGAATTACTTGCAAAATACTTTTTTATATATATATATTTTTTGCAAGATTATAGCTACTTCTTCTCTGCAGTTTATGGGTGGTTAATGCAATACCGGCCATCTACTGGACTGGAGAGCGGAGCAGAAGATTGGCAGGAAAGATAGATAAGATCATGATGGCTTAACAATCAACAAGAAGTCACATAGCATTTAAATGTTTCTTAAATACTTTAAGTATCTTATACATTGGATTGCTAGTAACTTGGTCTGTGAGTGTTCGAGTGAAGCAATCACTTATTATTCATATACAAATAACTTATTTTTGGCAGACACTCTTTTCCAAAGCGACTGACATTTTTATCTCATTACACGTCTGAGCAGTTTAGGGTTAATTGGCCCTGCTCAAGGGCCAAACAGTTTTAACTTGGTGGTTGTGGGGTTTGAACCTGTGACCTTTCAAACCATAGTCGAATGCCTTAAGCTACCCCTGAGCTGCCCTGACATAATGTGTTTGTGGATAACTAGTGTCTAGCAATTGAATGAGTATACTGTAGGTGGGGGGGGCATTACTATTCTTTTTTTTTTTCCCCTTCTCCCATGTCCCATTAGTGCATTTAAAAGAAATATACTCTCATAGTGAACTTTATTATGAACACTCTACTAATACTGGGTGGGGCCTGTCTCAATGCTTTTTATGGCATTGCTTCCACAAGACAAACCACTCCTTTGATATTCTGGCCCACGACTGCATCAGGCACTTCCTGCAGAATTGTCAGACACATTCTCATGTTGTGAATCTCCCATTCAACCACATCCCAAGGCTGTTCTGTTGAATTCAGTTCTGGTAACGGCGAAAGCCACATAAGAACACTGAACTCATTGTCAAGTTCATGAAACAGTTTAAGATGACTTTTGCTTTGGGACTTGGTACAAAATCACACTGGAAGAAGCTAATAGGAAATGGATAAATTGTAGCCATTAAGGGATATACCTGGTGAGAAACAATACTCAAATTGTCTGTGGGATTTAATGATAATTGATTGGTATTAACACAGTCATAGTGTGTCAAGAAACATTCCCCACACCAATACATCACCCCCACCAGGCTGCACTGTTGACACAGGGTCCACGAATTCATGCTGTTTGGGCCAAATTCTGATCCTACCATCTATGTGCCTCTGCAGAAATTGAGTGGTCCAGTTCTAGTTGCTCTGTGCCCTGGCTCCTGCAGCCTCTGCTTTGTGTTTTAGGCTAAAAGAAGTGGAGGCAGACATTATCTTTTGCTGTTGTAGCCAATGTGTCTAAGGTTCAACGCGATATGGATTCTGAGATGGTTATCTGATCAACTGTGGCATTTCTGTCAGCTCGAACTAGTTTGGCCGTTCTCAGTTGACCTCTCTCATGAACTGGATTTTTTTTTCAATATTGCACCATTCAGGACTTTAGAGAACAATCCAGTGTTATAAAACCTCCCAAACCAGTCTGTCTGGCATAAGCAATCATGCCACGGAGAAAATCACTGAGATCACATTTCACCGCCATTTTGATGTAACTATTACCAAAAGCCGTTGTCTGTATCTTGATGATTTTATCCATTGCACTGCTGCCACATGATTGGCTAATTTAATAATTTCAGGAAAAAGTAAACATACAGGTATTCCTAAGAGTTTGTATTTTTATACTGATCAGTCGTCACAAGGATTCATTCTTTACCCATGTATGCATGTGAATGTGAGTTTTTCCTAAATGCGGTTCCCTCTCAGTGACTGCCCTAGGGCTCTGTGGCAGACGTTCCTGGAAACCATGGCTCATCTCAGGCATCCTGGAGATAACAAGGTAAAGACGGCATTCCTATGTCTTTCCTGCTGTCTGTTAAAACAGATATAGTCATGTTTGTGAATTGATCTTTTTTTTTTATGGGCAGTTTCAGTTTGTTGTCTGATACGGCAAAGACGCTGAACCGCAGAGAGAGGGCTGAGATGAGGAGACGAGCCTTCCTCCTGCTCTATTACCTGCTCCGCTCACCTTTCTATGACAGATATTCTCAGTAAGTGTAATATCGTTTATCCAGTTAACCACCGAACGGAAGTGTATACCACTTTACTATTTTTTATATGGACCTCATGCAATGGTTTTCTGTCAAATTTAGCATTTAAACTAAAAAGTGCAAAAGGTAAGGTGGAAAAAATAAAAGACATCACTTTTCATTATTTTTATGTGGACATAATGCCACAATTAAAAGCAAAACCTTCGTTACGATAAGTGTGTCTGCTATGCTGCTATAATGATGCTTTTCCTACTTGTATGAATCATCCAGTAGGTGGCAGTATTCTAACCATGCTCAGTAAACCGGAAGACGTGTCAAAGGAAGTTTCCTTTTTCCTTCCTTAAGGAATGCACATACTTCCTCACATTCACAGTTCCTTCTATTGGAAGAAAACAAAATAAGTCAAAGAGGAGAAATAATTTCTTTAACGTGAATAAAATACAGAATGTTGTGGTTTCTAGTTTGTACTGTTAAGCTTGTTGTAACTAGGTACTCTCTGGAATAAGATGTGCGTGGATTAGTACATTGTTGTTTTTTTTCATAAGTAACTGATCCTGCACTTGCCTGGCCTAAAAAAAGTCGCACACTGTTATATTTTATTTGATTACAGCAAACTTAATGACCTTCATGCTCCAGAATCACTCTTTCACAATTTAAGTCTTGGAATATGCCTGTGCCATCAGGGAAGTAAAAATAAAAAATAAATTCATTGCATACGTTGTTGGGGGTGTTGGATTGGGAGTGCGGTATTTCTTTTTCTTTTTTTTTTCTTTTTTAAACAAAAAGATAGCAAAGAAGACAATTCAGGGTATCTTGTTTTCAACTGTAATGTCCAATTCCTTCAATAAAAAAGGGGTAGTAATAATAATAATAA
>JAQMYJ010000038.1:24787991-24806435 GCA_030014305.1 Clarias laeviceps
TATATTTTAATCTATTGGTGATACCCTGGTCATTCGGTATATTCAGGTCCTGAGCTGACTTCATGTTATTGTCACATATTGTTGCTGAGCCTAGATCTGTCCGATTAAAATATTCACTATTAAACATAATTGTGATATTTTATTCATGTTTTTTTTAATGGAGCTTCACCAAATGTTTAACCTGGACCATACATGGTTCTCAAAATGTATATTATGTGTATAAGAATATAATGTTAATTATGTTTTCAATGTTAAAATGAAGAGAAAGAATTAAGTAAGGTCACTATAGCAAATACAATGTGTTGTATAAATATAATATAATTTAAATAATTGGACACAGACAAGGCTGATCCTGTGTACACGCCTGTCTTTGGAAGATGCAAATGCAACAGTCATGTGACCAGGTTTCAAAATAAATAAGATGTCGGAAACCCAAAGAGTAACGATTTTTCTTGGCAGATTCCATGAAAAGCTTGTGTCTTTTATTTGAGAGTTAGCTTTGTGTCCGTCATGATGGTTGTTTTGAAGAAAAATATAATGAGGTCTCAGGTCATGTGGTCTCAGTGCCATGGAAGGAAGGTTTGGTTTAATAAGCATACTAAAAATACAGGCTGCACAAAACAATTTTCAAAAATATTTTTTTATAGATAGAATTGCAAGGCCAAGACAATCACAGCATCACTCGCCATTTTTATGAATATACTTCTTATTTATTGTGTACTTGTTTAGTCTCAATCAATCTTTAAATGATCTCTAATAATAGTTATTAATGAATTTCTTTTTTTTCTCAATTCACATTTCTTCCACAAAGTTGACGGTTCAGCACTTTCCTTCCACATTTTAATAATCCATCGACAGTTCTTAAACCAATTCCAGTACTTATAATGTTTTCTTTGCTTGATGCAGCCCAATAATTTAACAGCTAGGCAGTGTATTTGAACTTTTATTGAAGTAATGGAAGTTTGGCTGACTAAAAAGCTATATATTATTATTCTTTTTCAGTAGTTCCATGACAACTTTTTTGTGATCACATTAAATTCTTGAGAATAAATTAGTAAATTTACATACAGCATAATGGAATATAAATGTATCAAACCATAATGCATGTGTTAAATAAAAAAAAAATTTGTGCAAATTGATAAATTAATGAAGGCTGTTGTTGTAGGAAATAAATAGCACGTAATATTCAGGTAAAGGAAATCAGTAGAGTTTTTCTAAAATCATGAACATGTTAATAGCATCCATTTTTTTTAATCAATCATTCATTTATATTCATTTGAATTTGAACGATAATTACGCTTGACTGTGGTTGTGGCATTTTTTTTTACTGATGATCAGCAGTGTTTGGTTTTCCACCTATGGTAGAGTAATGTACCAAGAACTGAAAACTGTAGCACCTGAATTAAGGCATTGTTTGTTTGATCTGATTTCTCTACAACCACAGAGCGAAGATCCTCTTCCTTCTCCGGTTTTTGGCTGATTACATTCCTGGAGTAGGCTTAGTTGCACGTAAGTAAGATTTATTTCATCCATCTTGTTGGTTAAGAATATTGTGTGTCCTCACTACTCTGCAATAGCATCATTTCTGCTTCTGTCTGCTCAGGCCCACTGATGGACTATTTACCCGTTTGGCAGAAAATCTACTTTTATAACTGGGGTTGAGGCTGAAGATATGGAAAAGGTCATGCAGATCTGTACGCATAAAGGACTGAGAAAGTGTGTGTGCTGCAAGCACCGCATTGGGACACAAAAGTACACAAGAAAAGGTCCGGCGACAATCCTAATTGAAAAAGAGTTAAAAGTAGATGAAGTAGAAGCTGATCACATTATGACACATTATTTCAGTTTGTTTAGCTCGCCTAATTCAATTATAATTATCACAATATGTACAGTTAATTATCGAGTTTGGAAAAATCATTGTTGTCTTTAATTTAATTTTTTTTTCTTTATTTTTGATGAATATTTTTTAAATAATGTTGTATAGTTCAATTCTTCAAAACTCTCAGTGCCACCTCTTTGCTCACGTTCCTATAAAAACATATTTCTGTTCAATTAGATTTAGTTTTTTACTTTAGGTTTTCTTTTAATCGTTACATACAACAGGACACAACTGAAACAGACTTGCTAAGCTTGAGTTATTATTGTTATTGAGATATATTACCGTTTTGAGTAGAAT
This sequence comes from Clarias laeviceps, assembly GCA_030014305.1. Taxonomy (NCBI): domain Eukaryota; kingdom Metazoa; phylum Chordata; class Actinopteri; order Siluriformes; family Clariidae; genus Clarias; species Clarias laeviceps. The sequence goes on from JAQMYJ010000038.1 coordinate 24,790,168, forward strand.
TGATAAAAAATTTGTAACACCTTTTCAGAGAACATCCTGTCTTTCCGCATGCCCTTTACTTCAAACCAGCATAATAAGCATTAAATTGGTGAATTTTCTCTGTTTTTCACTGTGAACTAACTGAAAGCTCATTTTCGTAATTGAGTAAAACTGACTTGTGCAATGGCTGGAAATGCTTTATCTGATTATAAATATTCATGATTTTATTAAAGGCCTCTTTAAAAAAAAAAAAACACACACTAGAAATTTACTGAGAAACGGATGATGGATTTTCTACATACCTTTACGCATTTCATAAATCAGGCAGTGATGGCAAAAGCAATTTACTCCTTCAGCTTTTTCCTTTCAAAACAGATGGAAATCAGAAGGTTAATTTCATCATAATGGTATATTAAAACACGACGAGGAAGGATTCTATGAGTGCATGCTCAAAAACAGTCCGTAACTCAAAGTCTAATTTTAAATGGCTATTGTTATACAAAAAAAAAAGGCGTTTTGTTTTTTTCACTTAAGTAAAATAAAAATGTTTTTGGCAAAAGATCATTGACAGTGGACAGCAAGGAATGCCTTGCTGTCAACTGTACTAAATACGTTTTTACATTCACATCAACAAAAAATAGAAAACCAAAAAAGGATTTGTTTAGTAGCTTGTTTACTAAAAGCTTTAGTATGAATAGCTTTCAAGAGATGCAGTAAAATTACTCTGCCTGGCCGAAAAAAAGTCACCATTTGGATTGAAATTTAAATAATAATAAATCTAAGAGCCTTGGATTTTGATAATTACTGCAGTGATTAATATGTTTCAGATGGCATCAATTCTTTAAACTCTGAATGATGCAGGTGAGTAGCTTCTCACTTCTTGTGGTCTGCATTCAGCAAAGAAAACAACTAAGTGTCCCTACACAGGATAGAAGGATAGATGGTTTCAGCACTTAACAATTTGAAGTAACTTTCAGAAGGTCAGGGTCTTATTCCACGAGTGAGGGCACCCAATGAGGTCATATAGTGGACCATTAGTAAAATGTAAGGCTGCACAAAAAAACAAAAAAAAACATTCATACCACTGAGTTTTAACATTCATATATTTTTTCATATTGCCTATTGCTGTTAATTCCTAGCTGACAATAATGACTTACTTGATACAGACCAGAAATTTTCCTATTCATTCTGGTTCCAAAATTAAGGCTGTATCTGACTCTTGAAGTCATTTTCTGCCGCCACACTACATCATTTTGAATTGAACCACCAAAAGTTTCCTATTATTTCATCATAATGGGATATTAAAACATAATGACCAAGGATCCCATGAGTCCATGCTCAACAACAGTCCATAACTCAAAGTCTAATTCAAAATAATTGTCTTTGCACTAAACATAATAAGTTACCCGTTTCACACGAATAAGCATGAACCATCACTTTCATTTATAACAAAATTGATGTTTTATCATTTATGTAGTAAAATCCCTGCTGCTAAATCAGTGTAGAATTGTATCAACAGGACAACGAGGATTTTAAATGGAAAGATACAAGTTCCTTTTTTTTTTTTTTGGTAGATGCAAATTGACATTCAGGATGGTTTTCTTAATGATTCTCAGAATTGGGTGTCCTTTAAGTCCCCCCAGATTTAGTCTTCAATCAAGATCTTTAATTAGATGTTTATTAATTGTAATTAAATTTAATTAAACCACTAAATGTATTTTAAAGCCATAAATTAAGAGTTGTTTTTGCATTGAACTCTCCTATCCCAGGACATGGTGCCAATACATTGCAGGACACACACTCAGGGTAATTTGGAAAGGCCAATAATCCAAATTTGCATGTCATTTGGACTGTGGGAGGAAACCCACCAAGCACAGGGAGAACATGCAAACTCCACGCACACAGATCAGAGACGAGAATCTTCTTTGTGACAATGACCAATGGTTATTTAGATAACATTTAAGAATAGTGTTGCCGAATATTACTATTTTATGATGGTGTCACATATCATATTATCATAGGATTGAATGTCAGGCTCTTCTTAATAAGTTTTTTCTTAACTGACAGTAATTGCTTTTTTTGATCAAGAACAAGAAATTGTTATTCCTTGAACGCTGATCAGCCACAACATTAAAAACACTTGTATTGTGTAGGTCTCTTTTGTCCTGCCAAAACAGTATTTAACAATCGAGGCAGATCCTTTAAGCCCTGTAAGTTGCAATTTGGTGCTTGATGGATCAGACTTTTGGAGAAGCCTTTCGGTAGTGGGATTGACCACTGCATAACAGGAACGCCCCACAACACCTGCTGTTTTGAAGATTCTCTGAAGCAGCCAACTTGTCATAACAATTTGGCAATATTCAAGGTCATTTAGATCTTCATACATGGCCAATTTTCCTTCTTCCAACACATAAATTTAGAAAACTGACTGATCACTTGCTGCACAATACAGTATACCCCACCCCCTGACAGTTGCCAGTGTAATGTGATAATGAATGTTATTTGTTCCACATATCAGAGGTTTAATGTTCTGACTCATCAGGGTACAGTAGATTTCCTGTTCCAATGTGAAGGCTATTTCACACTTTGCACATTCTGTGTTATTTATATTCTTATAAACTTCTATTTTACTTCTATTTTATTTGTAACTTTTGTAAATATGTTAATTGTACTTTTGTTGTTGTTGTTTTTTTTATTGGAAACTTTGTTTAATTATATTCTTCTAGTGCAATTCTCCTTTTATTATAGTGAAATCTTTTTATTTTGCCGTTGTATAGACATTCAAGATTACATTTAAGATTAAGATTGCTTATACGAATAAGTCATATAAGCATTTCACTGCATATCATACTGTGTATGGTTGTGTGTTTATTCATTCATTCATTCATCTTCTAGACCGTTTATCCTGTATACAGGGTCGAGGGGGAGTCTGGAGCCTATCCAAGGAGACTTTGGGTATGAGACGGGGTACACTTTGGACAAGGTGCCAATCCATCGCAGGACACACACATACACACACACACATGGCAATTTGTGAACGCCAATTAGCCTAATTGGACTGAGGGAGGAAACTGGAGGTCATGGATGAAACCCACCACGCACGGAGCAAACTCCTTGCACAAAGATCTAAGGAAAGAATAGAACCCAGACCCTGGAGGTGTGAAGCCATAGTGCTAACCACTACGCCACCGTCTTTCTCCACAGGCATGCTGTCTTTTTTTTTTTATTGCTAAAAGTTGTATTTTAAAAATAAATAAACTAAAATACTGTATAAATTTGAACAGTCTGAGCTAGGTGTGCACCAACAGGTCTAGTCACGTGACTGAAATTATAGTTCTCACATGCTTCATGGTAAATTGGAAGGAATGCCGTAATATACATTTAATTCTGAAATTTTTCAATCGCATCGATGAATTACAATATAAATTAATGAATTACTCTTGCACAATATAACTGCTAGCTGTTGTGTAAACTGTTGCCAAAACATCAGCCATCTTAACTTTAAGACAAGAGGCGGAGATAATGGTTAAAGACGCTTGGAATGGGGCGCGCCCTAATCGCATTGGTGGTGGCTGTATAGGTGCACTACAATGAGGAGTATGCAGCACTATGAAACGGTATCCTTCTGCAGCCTGCGTAGTGCGTAACATGGTGAATGAAACTATCTGGTGATTCAGGCTTGCGCACGTATAACAGTTCGCTCCATGCGTTAACATTGCAAGGGTGAGTTTGTGACGGTTCTTTTCAAAACACTGATATAAGTTTGTTACTTTTTATTATTTTGTATATGTGTATTATATATTTTCGAGGTATTAAACTTTGATGTCCATAAATGGGCATTTTGAAGAAATCGATGCATGTGTATGAACCTTTCTGCAGTCTGGTGCTGTTGGTTTGGGTTCAGATCTGTGAGAACAGAAATACACTCAGCTGTGTGTTGAGACTTTGCCGTGGAGAAGTGTGTGTGTGTGTGTGTGTGTTGTGTAATCATCTTGTCCTGGGGTTGGGCACATTCCTCTAGCTGCATGTTTACTGAAAGTTACAATTCTTTTAATATTATCAATTTATTTTAATATTATTAGATATATAATAATATGATAGTATTTGAATATTACCTGTATAATGTGTTCTCTCTCTCCTTCTATTGTATGTTTTGTGTGTGTGTCCCCTTCCTGCTCTTCCTTAGTGTTTGTTTCAGCATTTCCTATTTTCATGCAGATTTTTTTTTTTATTTGAAAAGAGAACAAAAGTTTGTTCTGTGAAACTCTCATTAGTTAAAAAGAAAATGCGATGTCTTCTCCAACGGTGCACGAATTTCTTCACATGTCTTTCTTTGTAGACTAAAAACATCCTGAGGTCAAAAAAAAAAATTGTCCCAGGAATTCCATTTCACTTTGTCATGTCGGCTTCGTTAATAGAATTTTAATAGATAGATAGATAGATATACTTTATTGATCCCGAGAGGGAAATTATTGTGTCTCAACAGCAGCAGGTTACAACAAACAGTAGTAAGAAGGTGTGTGTGTGTGTGTGTGTGTGTGAGAGAGAGAGAGATTACAGAATGTAATTGTACTTTATATAAATTAATACAGTATTGCGGATGCTTTTTAGAAAAACTGCCAATTCAAAATAAGAAAAGGGGATGAAATGTGCAAATTGTCAGTGTATATGTACACCATGTGTGTGTGAATGTTCTGTCCAGTCTGGTGCTAAACACGGTGCTTTCCGTTGCATAAATATTCAGTTCACTTTTATTTATATAGCACTTGGTCATTGTTGCAAAGCAACTTTACAGAATCATACAAAAGAAATGGAAATGAGTGTGAGGACGGTGGATTAGTGGTCAGCACTGTCACCTTTGCACCCCCAAGATCCAGGATATGATACCCACCTCGGAGTCTGTGTGCACGGAGTTTCCTCCGGGTTGTCCGGTTTTCTCCTACAGTCCAGAGACATGCAGATTAAGTTCATTGCCGTTCCCAAATTGCCCAAAGTGTGTGAATGTGTGTGTGAATGTGTGTGTGATGGATTGGAACCCCGTCCAGGGTGTACCCTTCCTCGTGCCCTAGGTCTCCGTGGATAGGCTCCGCCCCTGTATACAGTATAAAGCGGTACAGATAATGAGTGAGCGAGAGGACAAAAGTTTGTTCTGTAAAACTTTCATTAGTACTGTAAGAAGAATACAATGTCATCTCCAAGGGTGCACAAACATCATCATCAGTGTCTCTAAGAACATCCTGACATAACCTTTTTAAATTTTTTCTTAACAGATTTTGTTCCACAAATTCCATTTTACTTCGATAGAGTTTGTTATGTCGGTTTTGTCAGTAGAATATTAATTTTCTGTATAATTAGAGGAACAGTCTGGTGTGAAACACTCTGCCTTCCTTTGCATAAATATTCAATGCAGTTTTATTTATGTAGCGATTTTAACAATGGTCATTGTCGCAAAGCAGCTTTACAGAATCAAAGAAAAACAAATTATGGAAATGAGTGAGGAAATATGTATAAGTCATAATTATCCGATTCAGCCGTTCATCTTTTCCCCATTTGGTAGTGTTAGAACCTGGAACTAAAATGGATTTTTATATAACTTTGTCATATGAACAGTTTTCAGATATAAATGTTATACTTTCAGATATAACATTTTTGTGAAAAAAGACCATTTGTTGGTTAAATACGCAGTTAAGTATCTCACCATTCAGTACGTCAACCATCAGAATTAATATATTTTCTTGGAAATTACAGTTCGACATTTCAATATTATGCAATATTATTGTTACTTTTTAATCTGTGATGAGAACATCATTACTGCGTTTTACGTATACAGGTAGAGCTGCACGATTTGATCAAAAATTCACATTGCAATTATTTTGACATGTGAGATTGAGATTGTAGTTTTTATCTCCAATATTCAGCTATTAAACATACCATTTTGTATTCAAATGTATTTATCTAGGCTAACACCAAAAAAAACTGACGTGATCACACTGACAGGACAAAAAAAATACATTGTCAAAATGTATTTAAATTTCATTTTAATTACTGACAAATTCCTGAATATGCATATATTATCTGTAATAAATTACAATAAAATTTTGCAATCAAATAATTGGACAATTCCTTTTGCGATTTTCAATTTTTCTGCTTAATTAAAGATTAATTGTGCGACACAATATACAGGCTTATAAACAGATTGAGAAGGAAGCAAGATAAGAAGGAAGATCGATAAGAAGCAAGGGAAGGAAGATAGAAAGGTATGAAGGAAAGTATGAAGTAAGATGGGTAGGAAGATAGGAAGATGGTAGCAAGGTAAAAGGAAGACAGTAGGAAGGAAGATAGGAAGGAAGGTAGGAAGATGGAAAGAAACGAGGGTAGATGAAGGAAGATAGTAAGTTCATCTCCATTGCCTGTTATGTTTTAATACCAGTGATGAGGTAAACTCTTAACCTTAACTCCGACATTTGTAGAGTTCGGACCGAGGATGGTTAGTCAAAAGGAAAAACAATCTAACCAGTCTTTTCCATTATATCTGCTTGGACCCATTAAATACTAGCAATATTTACACATTTTGTGTAGAAGCTAGGGCTGAACGATTTGATCCAAAACTCATGATGCGATTATTATGACGCATATTTTGTTCGAAATTTAAATTGCAATATGTAACTAATAAAAGCACCATTTTGTATTCAAACATATTTAGCACTAAATAATGGCACAAATAATCTCATTAACAGGATGTTTGCCAATATTTATTTATTACCTCAAAATGATTAAAAAATAAATTAACATGTCGTTCTTAAATTATCAACTAATTAATTCCCAACCATGCGTATACAGTATCACCTGTAATAAATTGCAGCCCTTGGTGATTACATAATTGCACGGGTCCATACTGAGATTTCTTTGCGATTTTTACGTGATTAATGACCTTAATCGACATCACTTTGTGTCAGAGAATCATTTGACTTATTTAATATGAAATAACTAGCATTAAAAACGTACAGCCTTTCATTTAGTCAACGTGGGTGAACTGTATTTTTCCGGGACGTCACCAACAATTTTCAGGTGAAAGTGGACATGGAAGTTTTTTTTTTTTTTCTTTTAAGATGAAAGAGAAAAAGGCTTAAAAAGGGTTTAAATTTGTTTACGATGAAGTGTGACTTTACAAAAATGTTGTTTGTTGCTCTTGCTCTCCTGCGCCAGTCAGCGTAGACATGTTCAGACAGTTTGAGCAGCAGAACGACGGTAAAAATGTCAGTTGTGTTTTTTATGACTGTGTTTACAAGTGACATTAGACAAGTCGTTTGTAAAAGTGCTGTTTTTTTTTTTTTTCTTTTTAAACAACTTACTTTTACTGCCCGGCTTTTTCCCAAAAGTTTCCTGAGTCTCTCACATGCCTTTTGGCAAACTTTGATTAGATTTCAGACTTCTAGCTACTCTTTCATGAAACCCAACGTTGTGGTGTGTTATCCTGTGAACCCCTATCTCAACCCTTATCCTCTAGGCAGGGTTGTACCATATTCTTTCCATTTTTTTTGCCATTATGGATTTAATGGTGCACCACATGATGTTCTTTATTTTGTAGTTTTATTTTATTATATTGATTTTTACAACCATATCCTGATTGACACTTTCCAAAATCTTTGTCGCAGGCTTGTTGTGACAGGCTCTTGGTCTTTACAATCCTGTTGGGGATGAATACTTAAGCAAGACACTGTATGGAATATTTAATGCTTGGTGCATTAAAAATGTTGCTGGTGTAAAGATATCCCACTTTTTTTTTTTTTTTTCTCCAAACCAGCCGTAAGCTCAAAATAGGAAAAACAGAGAGAGTCACTTTTAAATACGTGTTGTTTTTTTGTGTGTGCCATTTTTAATATTCAAAAACTTTACTTATATTAGTCATGAAACTATAAAGGTATGAATGATACAATTGCAAGATTGCATTAATAATAGTGATGCATAATAATAACAACAGCAGAACATGAGGAGTTTGTTAATAGCTTCTTAAAGATAAGTTCTATTATAAGTTCTTTCTTTATTGTTAAAATAATAAGATTATAATATATATTTTTCATTATTAACCCAAAGCGGAAAAAGCATGACATGAAAAGTCATCTTTATATATCTTTATAAAAGATACTTTATACATCTGTGTGGCTTAGAGAGATGAATGAGGACGCATTTGAGGTCCCTGCAAGGAACGAGTACCGCTACCTCGTTCAGGATGAGACTGAAGAGGAGGTCCAGTACGCCCGCCGCTACTACGTCAGCCCGTTCCTCCAAGTGTCCCGGAGGTGTATGTTTCTGATCGGCTGTGGCATCCTTGCCCTTCTCACTCTCGCCGGATACCTGGCTTACGTGGCCCAGACTCGACCCCGCGGTAATGCCGAGGTGCTAACAGACTGTGGTCTGCTGCGCGGAAAACGGGAACACGATGCCTACTCCTTCAAAGGCATCCCGTATGCCGTGCCACCTGTCCGCGAACGCCGCTGGCAACCTCCAGCAGACCTGAAAGCGAAAGGAAAGTGCTGGGATGGAGTTTACGATGCCACGCATTTTCGTAGCAAGTGCGCCCAAGTGCGACCTCTCAGGAAAGACGGGCGAGTGATTGGTCAAGAGGACTGTCTGTACTTGAACGTCTGGACACCCAGTCTACGGTCTACTGATGCCCTGCCTGTCATGGTGTGGATCCATGGAGGAAACTTACACATGCTGAGCGGGCAGGAGAAAGGCTACTCGCCCACTGAGGAGTTGGCACGAGGAACCCAAACCGTGTTCGTGAGTCTGAACTACAGGCTTAATGCATTTGGCTTCATGGCTCTAGAGATACTGAGAAAAGGTTCTTCGACCAACACCTCAGGTCAGTCTGTAGTTATAGTTGGAGCTATATTTGTCTAAACTGTTTCTACCAACTGTCCTTTTTTACTGTAGTCATAGATGTGTGTTTTTTCTTTGTTATATAACCGGGTCAGTTGGTACAGAATTATTAAAGTGGATCTTTTTTTAAACACAGGAAACTATGGCTTCATGGACCAGATTCAAGCTCTTCAGTGGGTTCGGAAAAACATCCATGTTTTCGGTGGAGACCCAACAAAAGTCACAATATTTGGTAAGATTTTTTTTTTTCTTTCTGTTTAAAACATCCTGTACCGCGGTGGTCAAAAGTATTAAGACAACATATGCCACGTATTATACAAGAGTTAGTTCCGACCTGAATAATCAGATTGAACAAGAGGCATTCCATGAGTGGTGATAATGGACGGTAACTATACGTATCACACGGCGTTTAACTATATCCAGGTCCAAGGTGTTGTATAGTCGTTAATTACCCAAGAGTTGGTCACCAGCATGGGTGAAAGTAGGTCAGTAGGGTCTTGCATACTAAAGAAGGAGCAAGTGCCGGCCAAAACTCACACTAAAAACCAGCCACGGTAGCACTTTCAGCAAGAAAACACATCTTATAATGTTATGGCATCTTAAACATCACTTTGTCTCCTTCATAATTGCTTCTAAGTTGTCCCTCCGTGTTGTTTTATTTATGCCAAATCGAGCTAAAAAGCTAACTAGCTTCTAACACAAGGCTAAATCTTACTGTAAATCCACTCTCTAATCAAGGGCACTACATGGTGTGTAGAACAAGGGATTGTACACCCTAGCGCACTAGCGTTCCATTTAACCCCATTTGGGATTAAACCCCGGAACCCAGAAGTCAACGGAGCTGAGATTCTAAAATGGAATAAATGGAAATATAAAGAGAAACTTAAAAAATTTACAGGAAATCAGTCAACAACACCTCCATGGTTTATTCCTACAATAATTACACATCTGTAAGTCGCCAGCTCCGCCTGTTGCGGTTAGTTGGTTCCACCAGGCATGAAATGATGTGTGTTGGCAAACACAGAAAAATGGTTAAATAAGGCAAAAACTATTTACGTTAATAATAAATGGTGTTTATGGAACAGTTGTATAAAAGCTATATCACACTCGAGGTTGTGCAGTTCTGATGTCCACTGCATCTTAGCCGTGCTGATAACCAACACAACAGCACTCCCTCTTGTACAATATTGCTTAATTCTACAGTAGTTCTACACGATCTTCAGAAAGCAATCCAGCAGGCATGACTTGAGCGAGAGACACCGGGGTGCTGCAGACGTCTTTGTGACCCTGTGTGCAGCCAAATCCAGCAGGTTTTGAAGAATAAATGACGTTATATTAAATCCTGATGGTTGTATAGCAATTGCATTGCATAAAGTAACTAATTATTATTTTCTTCATTATCATCATTTCGAACATTTTGAGAATGTCATTGAAACATTGGATTTCGTTTTCTCTCAGCGCTTTTGGCCGCGACTCTATATACAGTGACAGTAATTGTTGTTGGCTGTGTATTCCTGCATTCTTCTCTCTCTCGCTCTCCCTCACAGTAAACACAGTCTGTCAATTTACAGAAAAAAACAGACAACCTCTGTCCTGTAGACTTACTTGAGTTTACTGACTGTAAAGTGCTTACAACAGAGCCTCCATAACATTTATTCCATTACGTTATTCTTTAAAAAAAAGAAAAAAAAAGCCTCATGAAAGATTATTTGTTTTACTTTAACAACACTTTTTAATATATATGTGAATTAGTCTTACATTATCGTAATTGTCTGCTGTACATGTCCCTGTTGTTACTATAGAAACAGTTATATATATATATAACGTTATAGCATGTGTAATATATTAACCTGATTTATCCTGGAGCAGGAACAGCTTTTCGAGCTGTGCTATATACGTTATACACAAATAATGCACACTTCCTGACTAGATTCAAAAGAATTTGTCTGCACTGTGTATAATTATAAAAAATTTAAAAAATCATCACCTTTTGTCCAATCAGATTTGAGACTTTAACAGTGCCTTTACATATTGCACTGTAAGCTACAGTATGCAGCTCTACTCAGTTACTTTTCTTCTATGCCTTAGGATGGTGAATGTGAGACAGTTTGCAGACAGGAGAGATGTTGTACAACACTGCATTTCATTTCACAATTTTAACAAACCCGTGTTTATCTAAGAACATTTCCTACAGGCATTTCTCCTACCAAAGCAAGTCCATCACATTTGAGATTTCGTGTTGTGTGCATTCACTGATGCGCTACCGTTTCCAATTCCTCACAAGGAGAAACATCAGTATGGGCTTTGATGCTTTCGCCTCAAGCTAAGGGTCTGTTTCACCGTGCAATTGGAATGAGTCCCTCATTCGTCTCTAACACCTCGTTGGACGCAGCCGAACAAGGCAACCACGTGTTCTTGAAGAATACCGGCTGCCAAGATGCAGCCTGCCTCCGAAAGCTCAACATACCTCAGATCCTCCAGGTGAGATACAGTACTGTACACACAGCCAATCCCTGGGTACTCATCCAACTTGTTCTCATCATTTGTCCTCTTACAAAACACCTAAAACAAGTAATCGATTGCAGGATTACCACCGTAGCCTTTCTCAAGTGTTCTGCTGAAAATAAACTCTTCTAGGTAAAGATTATTCAGTTTCAGAGCCTTAAATCTGACCGCAGTGTCGTAGCAAGTTTTGCTGACTCTAATAACATTGCAAGAAGTTCTTCATCCTGATGATCCCCGTCCAGGCCACATTTGTCTTTGGTTCCTAGTTTCCAAAACATCTCAGCCATCGATTTCCTAATCTGACCTTGATTCAGGCTTGTGTGTAATGGATTTTTGTGTGCAGGGAATTTAAAGAATACTTCCCTTTTTGTTTGCTCAGGCCATTCCGTGGGAAGAATACCCATTCTGGGCACGAGACGGACTCTCAGACATCCCTGTTAAAGGCAAATCATACGGTCCAGTTGCAGTTATAGATGGCCATGTTCTCATCACTCATTCATTCAAAGCTTCAGAGAAAGGTGAATTTTACAGTGACGTTCCACTCGTGGTTGGAACAACAGAGCAAGAAACTGATTTCAGGTAAATGTCAATGTTTGTTCACATTTAGCTATCAGGACAACACAAAATCATGGCAATAAATGTATGATTTTAAATGACTCTTCTTAGTCCACCAATGAAGAACATCTCAACCTGGACATGGGGCGACTACAAGTGGTTTCTATCAGGTATCCTAGTTAAGGCTATTATACCTATGATGATGATGATAATAATAATAATAATAATAGTAATAATAAATGCTATTCTTAAAACGTATATTTTTCTCATCCCCTCTGTATGTAGAGAAGCTGAAGCCATTTGGAGAGGATGTGCTATCGAAGGCCTTGAAGCAGTACAGCAGTTTTGAACCATGCCCCACCAATGACAGCTGCCCTGAAAGACTCTACACCACTTTAGTGTCAGATATGAGGGCCAGCTGCCCCAGCAACCACCTGGCCAAGCAAGCTGCAGGTCCACATAAACCCTTATTAATGATATGAACCAAATTGTACAGCAGTCAGTTCATGAACGAGAGAAGTTTAAATGATGACCCGTTCAAATGTGTACCCAGAAGGCAGTGCGAGCTGATGTGTTTTTTATTTAAAAAAATAAAGTGTTTGTATTTCTAAAAGTTAAATACAGTGTTGTGAAAAAGTTACGCCACAACTGCAATCAAGCGTTTTTGATAACTGGCAATGTCGTCCTCACGTCGCTGTGGAAGAATTTTGGCCCACTGTTCTTTGCAGAATTGTTTTAATTCAACCAATTGGAGGGTTTTCGAGCATGAACAGCCTGTTTAAGGTCCTGCCATAGCATTGACATCAGGTTTTAAGTCCTGACTTTGTCTAGGCCACTATACAACCTTAAATTAGTTTTTTAAGCCATTTCGAGGTGCACTGGAGTTTGAGATCAAGAACTGATGACCGAACATTCTCCTTCAGGATTTTCAGAATTCATGGTTCCCTCAATTATGGCAAGTTGTCCAGGTCCTGGGCGGCACGGTGGTGTAGTTGTTAGCCTTGCACCTCCAGGGTCCGAGTTCGATTCCTGGCTAGGCTCAATTCCCCTCTCATGGAGTTTGCATGTTCTGTCTGTGCTTGGTGGGTTTCCTCCGGGTACTCCGGTTTCCTCCCACAGTCCGAAGACCTGCAGATTAGGCTAATTGGCTGTAGTGTGTGAATGACTGTGAGTGAGTGTGTGCATGTGTGTGCCCTATGATGGATTGGCACCCTGTCCAGGAATAGGCTCCTAGAATAGGCTCTGATGACCGAACGTGGTGGCCCTAGTGGTGGCCCCTGTGACCCTAAATACAGGATAAAGCGGTATAGACGATGAGTGAGTGTCTAGGTCCTGAAGCTGCAAAGCAGCCCCAGACCATCACACTACCACCACTATGTTTGACCATTGGTATGTTCTTTTTATGAAATGTTAGTTTTACACCAGACGGAACGCACGACTTCTCAAAATTCTAACTTTTGTCTCACCAGTCCACAGAATATTTGCCCAAAAGTCTTGGGGACAATCAAGTTTGTATCCCCATCGGGGGCTTTCGCCTTGGAACTCTTCAACGGAGGCCATTTTTGCCCAGTCACTTACTTATTGTTGGATCATGAACACTGACACTGAGGCAGGTGAGGGCCTCCATTTCGTTAGATGTTGTTCTGGGTTCTTTTATGAGCTCCTGGATGAGTCATTGTTTTGCTCTTGGAGTAATTCTAGAAGGCCGGCCACTCCAATTCAACGTGTGATTGATTAAATCACTCAGGATGCAACAAACCCAGTATTGCAGTACAACTATAGTCTGAGATGAAAGATCTGTCCTTTTGTTAAAACACATTGATTTATTGTCACATCTGTCAGGTCTGAAGTTGAAAAGTCATGTTTATCTCTCTTACATTTTCGGTTATTTCCAGACGCCCTGAAGAGCCCTGTGTACCGCTACCTGGTGAACTACACTCCATCCAAAGCTGTTAATTCGTCCACCTTGCTCCCTTACCCAAGCCGATTCTCCTTCCACATGATGGACAGCTTGGCGTTCTTCGGCGGCCTCGAGATGGCACTCGGCACGACCACTTCTAAAGACATGGAGTTTCAGCAGACGCTCACAAAGTATTTCATCCACTTCGCAAAAGAAGGTGAGCATCATTTGTTGTTTGAGAGATTTCCCACAAATTCAGGTATTGAGTATTTTCACTTCAAGAAATGCTCCAAAAATAAATCTGCCATTTTTTCGGATCTCGCAGGTAAGATGCCAGAGGATTGGCCCGAATTCCCATCCAAGACTGCTGTGCTGAATCAGACGCTTTCTCTACCACAGAATATTTTAACAGAACGATGCGATCTCTGGGAAAATAATAACTTTTATTCATATGCCTGGACCAACTAATATGGTTTTACCTGATACCCGACCGGACTCTCTCTCTCTCTCTCTCTCTCTCAGCTTTACTAAACAAATCACCACAACACCAAACCAACACACATCATTAGAAGCTACAAAAAGAAATCTGGCGGTTTGGTATTGCAGTTTTTAACTCTCTCTTGAGTTTAAAAAGAAAAAAACATGCAGGGAAGAGGTATTTTATTTGCACTGAGAGTCAAGCACATTGTTTTTCATTAATCATTAAACAGCAGTAAGTGAACCTGGTAAACCTGGTGTTTTATAAGGAAATAAATTCACTGGCTCTGCAAGTCACATTAATGTTCTTCCTTATCAGGCTGCACAATCATGTCAAAAATCATAGCTGGTTCCTTACATTTGGCTGGTGTTGGTTAGGACCGAATCAGTTCTCTTGCACTTTCGTTTTTTACATCATGAGCCTGTAAACGTGCAAATCTTTACAATAGCTATAAACGGATTGACTCCTGAGTGTGTAAGACTACCTTGAATTTAACTTCACGTCATTTAATTTGTAGGGACACAATACTAACAAGAGATCTTTGTGAAATCTACTCGTTGTTATTATCACGATAAGTTAAAAAAATCTATCCAGATTTAAAAAATATATATTTAAAAAAAACATGTGCCGACACTTATAAATTAAGACAAGCTGATTTAAGATTAAATTACATGCTTATAAGCTAATTTACATTTTTTTTATTTACATTTTGTTTTTTTAAGGCATTTTTTTTTTCAAAGTTTCACTCGTGACTTTTAAATTGCTGCTTCGCTACGTGAGGCGTCTGGTGTGGGTTTTCACATCACTTGATTTTTTTGCCTGATTCAATTCACGCATAATTTTCCGTCTCTAAATTTCAACTCTACGGGTAGAAACTGATTATTGAGGCACATTGAATGGATCACGAGATCTACTATTATCTCGCCGCTAACATGATCAGACACGAAACAAACTAAATTAACAAAATACATCAACATGCCTCCAAAGTTTCAACCAAAGCTGAGGATACACTACACGACTTTAAACGGGAACAGACTGAGAACAGACTCGGTAATATGAGTCTCGGAGTATATCAAATGCCGACTCTGGACGGGAACGTGTACCGTCAATGGCTAATGAACGTAGAGGAAGCAGGATCATGGGCAGGATGCAGGAAATGGAGGAAACTGCTGCTGCCTGTCTGGCATCTATATTTGTTTGTTTCTTCTTCTTGAAAGATTACTCGTGCTCTCGTGAGAGTTTGGTCTGTTCAGTTGGCCTGAGTTGGAGTGACAAGGCGTATAGTCTACGATCCCTCATGTGGCGCAGTCCTTAAGCCAGGAGACTTAGGGCACGAGGTGGGGTACACCCTGGACAGAGCGCACACACTTACACACTCATTTACACACATCGGGCAATTTGGGAATGCCACTTAAGCCTAATCTGCAGGTCTTTAGATTGTGGGAGGAAACCCACCAAGCACGGGGAGAACATGCAACCTCCATGAATTCAGAGATGGGAATCAACCCTGGCCGGGAATCGAACACCGTGCCGCCGCTCAAGTAGACAACTATGTCAACAGTCAAATATATACAGTTCTGTTCAAGATAATAGCAGTGTGTTGAAAAAAAGTAAGTAAAGCTCTATATCCATATAATAACTTTTAATTTAAATCACACAAATGCATTGGACTCCCTGCACGTTCTATTCTGAATCACAACGTGAAGAAAAATACGCTAAATGTATGATTAGTTTACCGAAAGTGAAGAAAAACAAATATTAGTCTGTTCAAAAAAAAATAGCATCATTCATCTTTTACAAAGTGATGAATTTACCGTTTAAACAAAAATGCTTGAAGTTTAATCTTTCTTGTGCATCTCTGAACTAATACAGTATTTAGTTACATGGTTTAGTATAACCATGGTTTCTGAGAACTGCTTCACATCTGTGCTGCATGGAGTCAACCAACTTCTGGCACCTTTGAACAGG
>JAQMYJ010000038.1:24807162-24818110 GCA_030014305.1 Clarias laeviceps
TATAATTTCTCCCAAAAACAATTATTGATCTGGTTACTGATGTTGGACTGCTATTATTTTGAACACAACTGTATAAGAAAGAAAATAGAAATGCATGCTGTTATAAGTTGGATGTTCATAATTTCCCTATGGAGCACATCCGGAAGTGTTTTATTCCTCTTATATAACAGCAATTTACTAACAAATCATTTTTATTCATTCAAATTTTGCAGTGTATAGTTATGTTTGACACAGAAATTAAGTCTTTCATTACTTTTCCCATTTATATAGAGTTGTTCCGGCACCAGCCTCTAATAAGACAGAAAAACAAGCAGTTTATATTTCCAAAGAAACCTGAAAGTACAAAAGATTTTCTGTTCCAAAATCGCTGGAGACTCCTATAAATGTTAAACGCACATCTCCAGGCTGATTCAGGAATTCACAATTGATCACATTGTGCGACTGATCCGATTGTGCAGCCCATCTGTCTTTCTTTGATCATTGCCAGTGATGAATTAGATCTGTCGATGCACTCAGGTGTTTAGAAATATACATTTATCTGAAAAGCGACTTGCTTTTGTTGTCTGTGATCAGAGGGCTTCTGACCTTTCCTGGACGATTACAGGATCGTTCGCCATGTGCTTATCCATTACACCTCGTCCTGTCTGGGCAATCGGACAGGTTGACTTGTTCGATGTGTGGGAATAGCCTAGATGAAAGGCTCTCATTGATGGAGAGCGAATGAAAGCACTGACGTGTGTAGACCCACATCAAAGCCCAGATTCTTTCATTTTGTGCAACAGCTTTATGGGGTCAGAACCTACACCACTTCTGTTTTCCCTTTGGGACTTGTTAAATGTTGTACTTTCACAATGCTTTCATTTTTAATGATGTTTTTATACACAATGATGTAAAACGGATGTATTTTGGAGGTCAACTTTTTATTTACAGTACATAAATCTTTGTTTCCACTGATCTACAATAAACACCTGTGAAGTCTAACGTCCTTTTATTTTACTTTTTTTTTATTTCACACAAAGGGGACAGGCAGACAAATTTCAAGAATGGACGTTTAGATTTTTGTCAAGAGCACACAGATACCTTCTTTTTAAAACAATCAGGTCTCAATTCAAAAGGGAAAAATAAAACACCTTTTTGAAACACGTGTCAAAAATCTCTTTTTTAACTTGTTAAAATTCACACCGGTCTAAGAACCGATGCACGTGTAAAGCAGCTGCAGATGCTTCATCGTATCTGTGAAGCTGATTCCTCCATTAATGATCTGCCAAATTTAACAAGTATGTATGACAATGTATGTTTTTGAGCCTTTCGAAGCGGTTTCATGATCATAGAGCTGAACGCGCATGCTTGGAGAAAGATCACAAAACCACCACGTTTTTCGGAAATGCTTTTCAGACGAAGCAAAATCCAATATGTCCACCTTCACGAACCGAGATGGCGGATTGCGCAGCGGCTCGTTCATCAGAATCGACTCAAATTATTAGATCCAGAACATCTAAAAAGCTACCTCACTCATTCAGATTAGGATAAATATACATTTTCAGTCACCAGACCTCATGGGCTTCTATATGAACCTAAAATATAACCAACCATCTGAGTTCCCTTTTCTATGTGAGGTCTGGTCTGAGTACTGGTCATCAATGCACACGCCCATGAAGTATAATAACACCACTTAAATAGAAAGAAAGAAAGAAAAAAAAAAACATTAAAGATAAATTTGGTTATACATATTTCATAGAGAATACGTAAAACAATTCTATGAAATCTCAGACCAGTAATATGGCATTTAAAAAAAAAAAAAAAACGCATGGTTAGTTTCAACAGAAAGCACTGCAGTTCTGAAAAACAAATTTTCTACATCTTTGAAGACTTCAAGGAAAAAAAAAATCAAAAAAGAAAGAAAACTGAAATACTGTCAGTGTGTATCTGTGTATGTGGGGGGCTGTGCGCGTGTTGTGTTGTGTGTGAGAGAGGGAGAGTGTGTGAGAGAATCTACAGAAGCCTGTAGGCAGACTGGGAGAAGAGGAAAGGGAGGTCCTGCGTTGTGCAGTCTCCTCCTTTTCTTTTTGTTTCTGTACTTTCTCCCTCTGTGCTTCAGGTACAATGTTAGAGGAAAGAAGAAGAAGAAGAAGAAAAAAGCCTGATACAGTCAGCAGTGTGGTATGTCCTGTTTGATGTCATTTCCTTTCCTGTTTGAGCCATGCAGTCCTGTCAGTAGGAACCATAGCGGTCCTAAAAGAGAAAGAGAGGAAGTTAGGAGAATACAGAACAATAACAGGAGTGGAACAACACAAACTGTGTAACTTGTTTTATCTGATAAAACTACATTCTGGACTAGCTTCTCATAAACAGTTAATAATGCACAAGTGTAAAAACGTATAGCGTTTAACCTGTACAGGACTGTGGTATGGTTTAGAGCCTTACTCAGAGGACGCACGACACTAGGCACAGACATCTATTTCCAAACCTACTCTGTATGTCTTTGAACTGTAAGAGGAAGCAAGTGTATCGGAAGCCAAGCACAGAGAGAATATGCGAACATTCACACACACAGGACTGAAATTGGGACTCGAGCCCTCAACCCTGAAAGTGCGAGGCCACAGTGCTAAACACTACGCCATCATACGGTCACAAGTCCTGTAATGCTAAATAAAAAATTTAAAAATCATTGCTGTAGTTATTACAATTCAATTGTTCAATTCTCCCATCCTGATATTCTGCTTACGGTTACGTCTGAATTCTTTTTCCTCAGTGATACAAACATTGGAAAACCCATCAATTAAGGGCATTTTTACATTAGGCACGATTGATTTGTACCATGCCACACTGATGGCATCACGTCTAAACAGCGATCTACTTCTACTCTCAGGTACGACTGGCTTCCATATCTTGATTTGTTCCATACCCGAGTACACTGTACTGATCCCGAGACCACCTCTTCAAGCAGACTCGGGCGCGGTTCCCGAGTGCGGAACAAATGTGTTCTCACTGATCAAAATGAGCCAGACTTTTGGGTGAAATGTTCTAGGAAAAGGTCTCTAATGTGAAAACGCACTAATTTGTCCTTCAGCTCTTTACAGACAGAATTATCGCACATCAACGTTAGCCAAGCATGATTCATGTATGCAGGACGAATCCAGATCGCACTTTTTTGGTGTTTCTTACATGATTGAAACCGAATCACACAAGAAGGGTGCAGGCTAACAAAAGCTTCCTTCCCTGAGATGTAACAATCACCAAGTCATTAGTGTAATCCTGTCACAAATACCGAGACATGTGCATCTTGTTTCTTGTTTCTGAACATCAAGTTCTCCAGTACTGTACAGTAGGATAAACATGACTTTCTTGCAAAGACGTTATAAATTGTGCATTATTATAGGTGTTTTTTTTTGTTTGTTTTTTGTCAGCCCTGTTCGTCAGACTTAATTCTCACTAATTGTTTTTAGAGACCTAGTGTGGTTCACCTGAATGGTGTTCATAACCCCGTTGGCCAGTACAGCCATCTTTCCAGCCACAGTCTTCACGCCTTGCTTAAACTGTGCCATGTCCGGTCCAGAGGGTAGCACGCTGTCCAATCCTGATCCCCCTACATCACACACACAATCAGTGTAAGCACAAGAGGTCTTTTAATTCCACCCGACGTTCCATAAAGCACTCAGCTCACCTGACGGGCGGCTGCTTCCGTCCCCGAACAAATCAGCAGAGCTAATAGACGTGCTGCTGGACATGGTCTCCAGACGAGCCTTGGCCTCGTACTGAAACACAGATTAAAGAGGTCTGAGGGACACACAGTTTAACCAAATAAAATCACTGACATGAGTGATATTAAGCTTGATTCATTATCCGGCAGGAATTCCTTTTTATTTCCCAGCAGTGGACGATTGAACGTGAAAGTTGCTTCCATGCTGTCGTACCTCAGCGTTGCTCTCGCGGCCGAAGAACATGTCAGACGAGATCGCTTTAGCGTTAGAAAACTTCTGCCGCGCCTCACTGGATTCTGCGAGGGGCACGGAGGCTTCCGGCTTCCTTCTGCTGGGCAACCTGATACACACCACCAGAAACGTCTCTGTGAACTTCACCTTAAACCTCTCAACCGTCCATTCAGCTATTTAACATCAACAATATACTGATACGTCTGTGGTTAAACAAACCTTTCTCCGATTGGCTGGATGCTGGAAATGGTGACTTCGGTCTCTTTGGGCTCCTCCTTCTCTAGAGCCCAGGAGGAGGAGAAGGAGGCGGAGCCTGAATCTGAGTCCCACCGTGAGCCGAAGCCGTCTCCTGTAGTGAAGGGGTTGTCCTTGTACCTGCCATGGCACATCACACTCAGACAGGTAAGACTTTGAGGAAAAAGGATTTTTTTTTTTTTTTATAACAAACAGATTTTTGCACAGATAACATGTTGTATGACAGGGTAAACACTGAGCAGTTGTTTCACCGGTCAGTTTGTATGCTTGGCTAAGATTTAGCAGGTTTATATCAGATGAAACCTTTGAGATGTCAAGATGAAGGAAAGGAAAAAAACAAAAAAGGGACGGACAAATGTGAACACACACACCATGGTTAAAGTGTGCTCTATAAAGCTCGGCCCGGCGACTTACTTTGGTGGTCCGGAGGTAAACCCAGGCTCATCAAACATGTCCAGTCTGGAGCGGGAGGAGGACTTGGAGTTCACGGGGGTCTCCTGCTCAATCACCTGCATCTCTGACATCACAGAATGTGACACCACACTGGAATAAAAGAGAAAAAATATATATAGGATGCAATGTTTTAAAATGTCTACTTCACATTATGTGCTTGTTCTTTCCTGCAACTAATTCAGCATATCTGTGCTTACTACTAAATCCGCCGACATGTTGTTCAGAATCCAACGATTGCTTCTTTAGTTTTGCTCAATTTGATGAACTGATTACAGTATGCAGATATTTCCAGGAAAGCTGAGAAACAGAAGCTAAATTAGAGCTGCAATTTGTTTATGATTCATTCGAACGGATGTTTTAACGTAATTTCCAGAACGGCTTAATCGACACTGTGCATGTTTAGACGAAAATAATAAGGGAAAAATACAGCCTTATTAACTTGATAAGTACTTCCTTCCATCTGCTATACTCCCAAACACATCAAGATAGAGATATTAGTTCACACAGGAATGAGCTCTTGGACAAAGTAGATGGTGCAAGCTTGACAAGTCAGATTAACAAGTTAATGTAAAATGTAATGCTATATTCAACTTGCCACTTAAGTAAATATTTACCTTTTGAGATTTAGTTTTTATGGACATACTAAATGGCAGCAACATAAATGCGTCCATCTTTTTTAGCAACAAGCAAGCCAGCTGGTTTGGATGTGTTTCCTACATTCTACAACAAAACTTCAGATTAGAAAAATGAAATAACACCTACAGCATTAGGTTTTAAGACATGAAGGGCAGCTGTTCTGGAATAGTTCTTGAAGGAACAGTATTGTCAAGTGCGTTTGAAAACCCATCAGGCACCATGATGAAACTGTCTCTCATGAAGACCATCCCAGGAAAGCAAGACCAAAACGTACCTCTGCTGCAGAGAACTTCATTTAGAGTCACCAGCTTCAGAAATCACCAATTAACAAACAGTACCTCAGATTATGAAGGCTTTATAGAGCAAAAGTAGCAGAGACTGAATATCAATCTGAATATCAACTGTTTAAAAGGGGATTATTCAATTATATTTTGGATGCATTGTTTTACAGTGTAGGAAAAAGTAAAAATCAGAAAAGACCATGGAATTACAAGGTGTTTGACTGGTAGTGTATAGTATAATTAATTGCTATGCATAGCTGCTTTGATTTAATTAACAATCACATTGAAGGAACATTGAAGGAACATGGCGTTGATAAAACCAACCCTCAAACAATTATTGTTCGCACTATTTGCTATACATGTGGCACTGTTATTCTTTCTGCTCATCTGCATGTCAATTGTATTAAGGAGAAGGGAAAATAAAAAAATATTAAAAATAAGTCAACATCAGCCAGCCCTATTCTAAACACATGTTGACTACACCTTCAACGTAACTCCAGTGCGAAACCAAAGAAGCAAACATGTTCAACACCAAACATGTCTCAGCTGGTCAGCATGCCTTTAAAGACAGAGAAAGAGAATACAGAATGCTAAGTGAGTACAACACGGTATGGAGGATAGGAAGTTACCTCCTGGTTCCTAAGCCCATGCCCAGCCTCTCAGCCTGCTCTCTCTTCTTCCCCTTTAGGTTCTGCAGTCTCTTCTCTTCCAGCTTCCTGTCGATCTCCAGCTCTTTGTAAGCCAGGCGCATCGAGGCCACGCTGAACCAACGAAACACAACAGGGTGTGTGAATAAAGAACATTTATATTCAATTACTTCTGAAAATCGAATTCGAATTCTGCCCCAAAAAACGTGTTCATAAAATAATATTACATTTCTTGAATGACATGTATTATTTAAGAAAGCAATAACTTTATTCCCTACTATTTGAGAATCTCTCATATACTCTTGCACATGCCGTCTTTGATATCGACTGCTATATATCACATGCTAGTCCTCTCGTGTTTTGCGTACTCATGACTATTGCTTCCAGTCAGTAGGAACGTGCTTACAGATATCAACAAGGAGCACTTCAGCGTTTCGGTTTATAAAACTGGACATCTTGATATTTAAACCGCAGAAGCAACTCAGATAATTGAGAAGATCTTCAAGCTATTTGGATTAATTTAATATAAGTGGTGCTGGGTCGAAGCGTCTCTATCAAACTCACCAAACTGAGATGATTGGCTTATTGTCTGGGTTGTTAATTATGAGTCATGCCTGATTAACTGTTGCTAAATAATTATAAGTATTAGTGACAATGGCATATTAACAACAAAAAAATAAAATAAAAATCAATAAAGGAAACCCGTACATTTTGCAACCAGAGCACTATATAACTACAGTATGTCTCACCCTCATTAACAAACCTAATAATATTCCTGCTTCCTATAACAAAGACTGGTGAACAATCTGAGAGATCATCTTTTTACCCTGAGGACCTACATGACTTGTCTATACATTCCACAGTCTTTCTATAACCTTTGCAGTTACAGTTAATTTCCATGCTCAAGTTGCCTCAGTTTTGGAAGCTCCGGATGTCTGTAAAGCTTCACAGAAACCACGTCTCGGTTTTTCTCAGTGATCTTCGTTAACTCACATGGACTCCTCGGCCTGTTTCTTAGCCTCGGCAGCCTGCTCCTCCCTCATCTTCTCGGCCACTTGTGCCTGCTTCTCCACCTCATTGAAGCTCTTGCTGCTCACTTTCTGGGCGCCGAGACCCTTTTTAGCCCCGAGCTTAAGACATTAGAAAAAAAAAAAAAAAACATTAGGAAAGTCGTTCCTCAACTAAAGTGATGCAAGAGATTTACATTAACCGAGTCACTCATCATCTATACCGCTTCATCCAATATGCAGGGTCGCAGGGGGCCTAGAGCCTATCCCCTATCCCAGGAGACTTAGGACACAAGGCACGGTACACCCCGGACTGGGTGGCAATCCATCACAGGGCGGACACGCTCGCACACTACAGGCAAAATTAGCCTAATGTGCATTTTTTATCCGGTGGAAACCCACCAAGCACGTGGAGAACATGCAAACTACATGCTTACATACAGACCCGAGGCGGGAATCAAACCCGGAACCTGTAACCACCACTTTCTGATGTAGATGTAGAGTTTCTCGAACTTAAGTGCTTATTTAGGAAGCCCACATCAGGTGGATTACTGGACATGGGACACACACCTTCTTCTAGTGCTTTTAATTAAAAAAAATATAAAAAAAAAAAAACCCGGAATTTACAAAATTAAACAGTAGCATAAAATATCATATGATGAGTCACAAATAGGGTTATACACTTTTTTTTTTTTTTTTTTTAAGCTGTGAGCAAAATCAGAAGTTCTGTCCATGCTTAGATTTTATACGAGCAGCAAACCTTGATGCTAGTCTGACACCTGCTGGTAAACTGAGAACTGCTTCAGCAAATGAGACTTATCAGGATAAAAGAGGACATCATACCCACCCCTTTTTTTGCAGCAACTGGCTTCTTCTTTCCAATAATGGACGGTCTCGCTTCTAAAAAGAAAAGGGGAAACAGAACAGCATGTTTCGTTAACCTGTTAACATGTCGTCCTGTTTATCAATTACAAGAGAGCACTTTGAGTGTTTGAGTTTGAGCTTTATGAAAACCCAAGCCAGCAGAAGGTAACTGAGCAGAAATAATAGACAGAGGCTGCAGTTCTCCTGATATTACACCACCGTATTAGTATCGATGGCGCTAATGACGCTCGTATCAATGCATGGCCAACTTTACACAAACGGCCTAAATGAAGCCTGAGCCTTCAGAGACCCACTAAACGGAACAAATGGAGAAGTTAGGCCTGATTAACCACGCGAGCAAATACGCACTCCATATACTGGACGAGAAAGAAAGCATGCCTAATCTCATTATTCCAGTGCATTAATTCTCAGCAGACTTCCCTGCGCATCGGCTGTACGCAGGAAGACTTTCAAGATAACAGGCTGACAATCCAGAGCGAGGTTCGACCTCGCAGCTTAAACGCTTTTGATGACATCACTGCTAGGACTAATGCACTGGATGTGGGCACTTTAGAGTTCGCCTAGTGTAACTGATGGGACAGGCTTTCAGATTGAATTTGAAAGTCCAGCTAAAGTCATGACTAAAGGTTAAAAACTAGGCTTGCTTGCAAAAGCTTTTCTTTTAGTATTTGACTTGAATTTAGTTACTCGAGATAAGAAAAAAAAAAAAAAAAAAAAAACACAAATGTAATGCCATGTTAGATTTTAAGAGCCACTCCAGAGCTCATCACCTTGCAATTGGGTTACAAAAGCCATTAGAAGTGAACTTGCTGGAAGTGTAATGATGTGTAGTTAACGACAGGCCAGATCAAAGCAGGCGGGTTACAATCCACCCAAGCGTTAATCATGCAGAAACATGCTGCTGATATGCAGCCAGTCAGGAGGCCAATTCCAAACCACTCAAATCACCTTTAAGAGGCTGTGGCTCGTCAGACGCCAATCTCATCGAGTTGTCTACATTAACAGAGCAGACATGACTGTTACTCAAAAGAATCAAGTTACATAAAGACTGCTCCTTGGCCGTAGTTTATTCTTTTAATTCAAAGTCATTTTATCACAGCATCGTCTTGTGTTGTCATTTAAGATCAGTTTGTCCAATCTGTTTATCTGGCATTAAAAAATTCTCTCTTTCTTTTTTTTTTTTTTTTTTTAAACACCTTTAAATTAATGTTAAAAGTTGGAGCAGTTTAGCTTCACAAGCAACAATTTGCATTCAACCATTACATTTGCACTGACTTGGAACGTATTTTGAATCTTTGACACTTGAATGTATGTTGCTTTAGAGTTTTGCTTTGGTTATGCATCTGATTGCAGTGAAAAAGTAACTTTTTTTCCCCACTAGGTCTGAATGTATTTTGTCACAGACTGCAAAAAAACAAGAATGTACGTTGCTTCTAAGTTATAAAGCATGTTTAATAAAAGGTAATTTGCTTATCACCGGACCGTTGACTTTGATTAGAAATCAGATCCGGTCCTCTGCATTAGAAACTTTGAGAATGGACCCCCAACCTCTCCCCTGGCACAACAGGCACATCCCAGTGGTCACATCCCAGTGGTCACATCCCATGTTGCCCATGTGCCACCCCACCCAGCATGAATAGCAGAACAAAAATTTATGAATGAGTATTAAATGTAGTTGGCTCCAAGTTTTTGTATGCTCATAAGTTCCATAATATAGATAACTGTCAATGTTCACTAATTAATTAATTATGCTGTTCTATTAAGTTCTTAGTGATGTAACTCAAACGAAGTCATTCACACATACTAATAACAGTTATGTATATGTTATTTTATTAGTTTAAAAAATGGTGAAGTAAAGAATAGTACTTATGTGAGCAAGGGCATGTGTGTATTCAGGAGTGATAACTGGGTCATGTGCAAATCTAACATGGTTTAAAGGCTTGACCTGCTTATGGGATTGAGGTAGATAAGTGAACATACGGTTATTCCTACGTGCCCCAAAAAATGCCCAAATGGCACATCACTGCATCCATAAGAATATTATAGTGTATACATTCACACACAGATCCTTTAGGAAGATAACGCCTCACCTATAGTGGCTTTTGCATCCGTGTTCAGTCCCTCAATGCTGGGTCCTTCCTCCAGTACTGCGAGATACAGAAGAGGAGATTAACACAAAAACAACTACTCATACTAACAGCAGGACAGATTTATGCAAAGTGTGGTCAGACTTTCACGCAACACTCAGCAGATGAACGCTATTACAGGACTACTTTGGACTAAAATAGGGAGCTTAAGTACTTTTTTTTTCTCTGCTGCAA
Organism: Clarias laeviceps; assembly: GCA_030014305.1. Classification (NCBI taxonomy): domain Eukaryota; kingdom Metazoa; phylum Chordata; class Actinopteri; order Siluriformes; family Clariidae; genus Clarias; species Clarias laeviceps. The sequence continues at coordinate 24,817,580 of JAQMYJ010000038.1, forward strand.
ATAAAAACGGGTAAAAAGACCACCTGGAACAGAGAGTGAAGGCAATTGGATCGAAGAAATCAAGGAGTCTGACCAGCTATTAATAATGAAAAACAATCCAAAATCAAGTGATTTTAATTTAAACCAATGATCAAACAGTTTCAAAGAAACGATCAGCCTGTGACTTTATGGTTTATGAAGAACAGGTTTGTGCTATTAATTTTCAATAAGTTACATATTCAAGCACCAACACCAACAAAAGCAATAACATACGAAGTTGAGTCAAAATTTATCCGCATTCTGCCTGTAGAATTTATTTTAATAAACTCTTAGAAAAAACAAATATTTTTTTATTTATTTATACACACACACACACACACACACACACACACACACACACACACACAGCAAAAAAAGAAACGTCCCTTTTTCAGGACTGTGTTTTTCAACAATAAAAATCCAAATAACTTTACAAATCTTCATTGTAAAGGGTTTAAATAATGTTTTCCATGCATGTTCAATTAACCATAATCAATTAATTAACATGCACCT
>JAQMYJ010000038.1:24818210-24874204 GCA_030014305.1 Clarias laeviceps
AGTGTTCATACAAATATTTACACATTAAGTTTACTGAAAGTAAAAACAGTTGAAAGTCAGAGGACGTTTCTTTTTTTCTCCTTGCTTTTCAATACACTTTGTACATCTGTCAACAAGCTTTTATATTCCCTCATCAAAAAATGTTTTAGGCATGCCTAGCCAGGAATGCACCGCTGTCATCAGTTCATTAGAAGTGTATCTTCGTCTTTGTAGAACAGTTGAAAGTCCGATGGAGCAAGATCAGGACTATAGGGAGGACACTTTAAAACCTCAAAAGAAAGTTTTTGCAGAGTGTCGACAGTGTGGGCAGTAGTGTGCGGACGTGCATCGCCATGCAAGATCACAACGAATTTGGATAACAGTCCTCTGTGTTTAACCTGAAGTTTGGCTTCAGGTCTTCAACAAGCATCTCACTGTAACGAGCACTGCTGATTGTTGAACCTTTTTCTTGATAATGTTCCAATATTGGCCCTTAAGAATCCCGGAAAAAACTGTGAGCATTTTCTCGGTCTGCGATTGAAGATGTTTCTGTCACATACTCTGCCGTTCAATCGAAGTGATGAATCCGTGTCACGTCACCAGTAACGATTCTCTTTAAGACACTTTCAGCTTCCTTAGAGTATCAGTCCAAATTTTGTTTGCGAATTTCCAAACGCAGCTGTTTATGCTCTTCCGTGTGTGGATTCGGCAGCAGGTACACACTTGGACCACAAATAAATTGTTGCATGCTGCTCTTCTTTCGTGCAAATCACGTGTGACATTTTTTCGGTTTAATCGCAGAAACAAATAAACTGATGTTACATGTTCACACTTGCACAACAGCGACTGGGGAGTCAGTAGCCTTGAACAGAAAGCACTAATAAGACAGAGTTATTAGTATAACCGGAGTGCGGATCATTTTTGTCTCAACCTTGTATAATAGCATATCCCTAGAGGCTGAAGGTAGAGAACCTGAAGTGCACTCACGAGTAGAGACAGACTCTGACACTTTGGGGCTGTCTTGCTCCAGCTGAGGAGTCACGGCAACCGTTCCATTCTGCTCCGAAAGTGAAGGAGAAGTCATGTCCCATGGGTTCCCAGCCTGCCAAACACGCGGAAGTAAGGCTGTAGTTTAGTTTTTAACAACTATAACATCTTTACCAACTTAACACGCTACGCTCAATTCACACCTCAGTGTGTGGCCTACCTGAGTGTGCTCATCGAAGAAGTCTGCCTCTTTCTTCTCTGGCGCTGGACTCTGAGCGTTTCCTGAATGATCGATCCACAGCTGGCGGGTGAAAATTACACTTCCATTACCGACAACGCAAATGCACACACATCAGCACACCCTGTTCCAACGAAGCATTCTAAACAAAGAGTATTAGATAATGCTTATCAAAAAGTAACCACATGTCAGTCCTGACTATATAACGCTGATATATGGTGGAGTTTGGACCAGGGAGACTCTTGGTCAAAGTTTTACCGGGGCTGAGAACGTGGACACTTTGAGTAGTGTCCAACATTTGAGTACTAGTGTGTACGACACGTACTACAAGGGTACACAGTTTTTGTAACGCTGAAGTAATAATCAGATCAATATTTAGATATTGTCAGGTTTGTTATTAAAACTCTTTACAGTTGTAGAATAATTTAAAGAAGTTACTAAATTAGAGGTTGTTGTTCTTTTGGCTGCTCCCGGCAAGGGGACGCCACAGCGGACCATCTGTCCTACACGAACTTGGTCCAGGTTTTTTTTCTTTTTTTTTAACACCGGATGTCCTTCCTGACGCAACCCTCCTATTTTATCCGGTAAGCCATGCAGTGACTGGGGGATGGGCATTGGGTGGGAATCGAACCCGGGGCTTCCGCATGGCAGGCAAGAGTCGTACCACTGTGCCACCAATGTCCTAACCTGTTAAGTCTGACCTCGTCACTCAATCCAACTCAGACAAAATCAAACTCCAAAGGGAGTCCAAGATCTTCTTAACAAGTATTAAGTCAAACAGTACTAAATGTGTTCTAAGCAGGTTTAGAATAAGCTTGATGAGTGTGTGTGTGTGTGTCAGGGGTGGAATTTAGTCTTTTGTCTGGCAAGTCATGTATGTCCTTACTGATTCCAAAATTAACTCCCTTTTGATACATTTAATTTTTTTTTATATATTTACATTTGAGATGATAAAATGTTGCAGTTCCTTTACAATCCTACAGATGGTGCACTCTACACTATTCACACATTGGCAGGCAGCACAGCATTCCATTTGTTTAGAACTGTGACAATCTGGAAAAAAAATTATATAGAATCGGGATGTTTATAAAAACTTGATACTTAGAGTCGCCCCTAGGTATCGTGATGATATTGTATCAAGTGCTCCCTGGTGTTTCCCATCCAAAATGATTATTATTTATGTGTAATGAGACACGTCTGGACTTCAAGCTCCTGCATACATTTGAAACAGACAAAGCAATTAGCTTATTCTTAGTTTCCTACAGGTGCCTTACATCAGTGCCGAATTTGGAGAGTGCTGCATTGGCCAGCTGCCTGATCTTCTCCCGGTACATCTGCGCCGCGCGGCTGTTGTACTTCGCGTTGGTGTCGTGGGTAGTGCAGCCATGCTGACGGAAAAAAGCCATCTTAACCCAGACACCATGGTGAACAAAGAGGAACGGTGAGCAACATTTAACATGACATTCGGGCGTTTGCACACAAATTATGACAGAATGAACAGGGGAAATTTACCGCATTGGCATTTCCTCCAACCTGCATACATCTCAGCTGAAACCAGCTCCAGTTGGAGTCCAGCTCTGTGGATCTGGAAATGATAAGTCACAGGAGTCAATAAAAGCAGGCGCTATACTGAGTAACATTTAAAATTTTATTTTTTGCTTACTATGCACGTTTGTTAAGAATTAAAATGATTAAAAAGATCTACAAAGAATAATCCAAAAAACTGTCATATTTATTACTGACTGTTTATTTTTTGTTGTTGTTCAATACTAAGATCAGGATTATGTAATAATTACTCATGGTCTACTGAAACATCAAACATTTCAACAGATTAAAAAAATTATGTAAAAATAAGAGATAAATGCAACATTCTGTCAGGGAGTTAATTTGGGCTTTTAATCAGGGATCAAATCAAACATTTGTGAAGCAAATAGATTTACAATAATTGCGAAATAAAATATGGTAAAATTATAACTGAAAATAAAAATTTGATTAATTGCACAGTCCATTATTTACTGTACCATATACACACACACACATACATATATATATATATATATATATATATATATATAGTGTTCAGTCTTTCTTTAGATATGCCACTTTTATATACAAATATATGAGCATAACTGGAGAATAGAAATGCACATATTATACACACCCATTACTCAATGTGGAACATTAGGAAATGACGTATCGGTTTGATTTTTAGACTGCAAAAAATTGCAAAAGCAATTTTGCTTTTACAAACTGTCCATTATGTCACTTGCAACTCCAATCGGAAGTTCAAGTCCATGGTACCGTGCAGTCCATGGTATGGGACATGCCTCCATAGTGAAAACTGGAAGAACGAGCGGGGAGACGATGGAAGAAATAGAAAGAGATGGAAATAAAAACTATAAGTTTGTAGAAAGTCAAGTTGCTACGCTTTTGGAAGTTGTTTAGGGTCTCTTTCTGCTTTTAGTGCTATTGCTAAATATTTAAAAACAACATTTAATTTTTGGTGTTTAAGGGCATAACAGTGACAACTTGGTGGAGCAGGGGTTTTGAACCTGGGACGTTCTAATCAGTAATCCATTTATAATCCAGTAATCTAGTAATACATTTTTGGGCTTTTTGGGGGTCTTAACATGGTCAAAAACCCATGATAATTGGCACACAGGTTGAAATCTGCCTCCATTAGGATGCCTGAGAGTCTGTGCCCCGGGCGTGGTACGAGGCACTCGCATGAGAGTTGCTGCATAGCTCATACATACTTGCACATATGAAACTCGGTACACATTTAGAGCTCATAGAGCCAAACAACTTTCGTGTCTTTTCATGCCAAACAACTGCATGTCATGGGCTCAACTCAACAGGAAGTCAGCTATATTGGGCCGTTCACAAAAATGCACCCGATGGATTTTGATATACTCCTCCTAGGGGATTTATACGATCACCACCAAACGGGCCTATGTGATCTAAAGACACTGAGGATGCAAAATTGTAGAGGGATTTTTAATATCTCAAACTAGGGACGCACCGATACTGGCCTCGATACCACATTTTCTAAAGTACTCGTTAAAAGTCCCCCGATACCGGGGACCGATACCACGGTCTGAGAAATGTCTATGTTTGAGCGGCGTGTAAGGGGTTAATCACAGGCCCCAGCTGCAGCTCAGAGCGGGGAAAAGGCGAGGCGAGACACGTCAGCCATGTGGAACTATTTCAAAGTGAATGAAGACGACAAAAAGGCGGACTGCAAATTGTGCTCAGTGAAATTGTCCAGAGGAGGCTCAAAAGGTAGCGCATTTAACACAAGTAATTTAATCAAGCACCTAAAATCCCAACACGACAATGAGTACAAAGAGTTTACCTACGCTTCTAAACCAAGGGTTCTAAACCACACATTATAGATGAAAACAGAAACAGGCTGACTGCTGATAATGCAGAAAAGCTACTTTTCTTAAAAAATAAACCTGCCACTCACTTTTTCTAAATAGGCTCCATTAAGTGAGTCGTCTTAGACTTGATGTTAATACCTACCTCAGTTGCACTGACTGCCACAGTTCTATGTTGGTGGATGTTGTTAGTTTATTCAAATATTGTGCACTAAATAGCAAAGATGTTTATTAATGCCCCTTGTGTTGTCCAAAGCGGCAGAGTTTACAACAAACTGAAAAAAATACTTGAGTTGCACTGTCACTGTTTAAATTTTTTTTTATAATTATTTATTCTGTAATATGTTGCATACAACATGCTTTTCATTTTAAATAAATGTTCTTAATTCCAAACTAGTCCCTTGTTTTTTTTGTTTTTATTAAGTACTCGGTATCGATGAGTACTGAAATGCAAGTACTCGTACTCGTTTTCCAAAAAAGTGGTATCAGTGCAACCCTATCTCAAACAGGTTGATTAAGCCTTAAACTTATGCTGAAAAATGGTTAATAACTTTCTGTGGGACATTATAATGAGTGACATCATGTTCAGTGACATCAAAGTATGATGCTTTTTTTTCAGCATCTGTGGCCTATTCTACACACATATGGTAACACTCTCACTCACACATGCATGCACACACAGTTGATGTTTGGTTTGTTTGTTTATTTAAATCAAACCATTGCAAGAAAAGGAAAGGGAATAAGTGCAAGTATTCTGCAGTTAGACACTGCTGTCACTGAACTTTAAACAGTATCGTGTTTTATTGAATCACGTATATAGTCCCCTTTCTAATTAGCAGTTACGTAATAATCATAACAGGCCCAATGACTTCACCTTTACTTCACCAAACTACTCGGATGTGATGTGTTTTTTTTTCTCTAAATAGTAGAAGACTGCAACATGGAAGGCAATAAAAACATATGCAGGTACTTATCTCTGACTACAATCTTATATATATATATATATATATATATATATTTATTTTTTTTTATTTTTTTTTTATTGTGATATATAATCAGTGATACATGTCTTTTTGACAGAGGTATTTATGCTTTGTGGTTTCTGTATAACAAGACAAATGACATTTGTTTCATTTAACAGCGATAAGAAAGTTGATGATGATTAATTGATCGGTAAGAACAGATACTAAGTTGTTTCACTTTGCATTCGAAAATGACACAATAAAATAAAATGAACGTTCTGACGTACTTTAATAGGTGCGAAACAACTGGACATGAACCGGACTTACTGTTCCCACGTGGAGTTGATAAGTTTCCTGTAAAAGCATGTAAAGTGCTCTATTCGTCATACACCACAGCAATTTGTTTGGTTTAGTTCGTTGCCCTTCTGCATTATCATCTTTTATTCTTCACTTAACGGATAAAATTTTTTATACAAGTTACGCTTAAGCAAATTCTTCTAGGATCAATTGAACAGGCTACATAAACACAGGATGCAACATGAGGACAGGAATGAAACAAACCTAATGAAGCTCAGGTGGACGCCCAGAGAACGATGGATCCCTGAGCAGTCGATGCAAAGGAAAACCCCATGAGAAATACTGGCCCAGCTCGGGTTCTTAGCAGCGCAATCAAAGCAAGCCTGTGGAAAAAAAAAAGTGGCCGGGTTAGATGATGAATAGACCACATGGGAATCAACTTCCAACGCACGTTCAACCTAGTGTATGTGATTTATCTATCTGTATTAAGGGCGCTCTCACCGAACTGCCACCTGTTGAAATCAAATGATAATGTCTTTTAACTGGCCACATAAACCAAGACTATAGTGATCACAAAAAAATACACGAGTCGACAGCCACATCAACATTCCCTTGGAATATTACCATGTCTCTTTAAATTTGCAATATGCACAGTTTTTTTTTCTAAAGCAGGACCATGTTGTGGAACGTCATCCCTCACTTGACCACCTATAACAGAATTCCTCAAACAGCTCAGGCTTTACTCTACAGAGAGTAAACAGCTAAAACCACTACCACGAAAACAGTAATGCAGAAAGAAAGTGTGGTTACCGCTCTATGCATGCGGGCTGACCGTGAGCGACTAATCAGCAGCACATCTGCACACACTCTGGATGATAAGAGGACTAGACTGTCTCTTAAATGTGCAGCAATTCTGATATTTATAAAGACAGGCCTGCCCTCACTGCTTACTAATGAGTAGCCATGATTGACCTCACCAAATAGTCACTGATGTGTGTTTATTTAAAAATGTTCGGTGCAGAGTTTAAATTTGTTATAACGAGTGAGTAAAGCAGGCATAAAAGACATTAAATGTTAAACTCTTCTATTTTGAAATTAGTTTGTATTGTTTAAACGCTTCGCTTGGATTTTAAGTGAGAAAACTAATGTTATAAGGAACAAATTACATTTAATTACTCATGTTCAGCTCTGCAGTAAAGTTGTGGAATAAAGGTAAGGTATAAAACTTTCGAGTTATGACAACCTTTTCTTTTTAAAAAGGTTCAAGGTCTTAAAAATTTAACAAAATTGAAAAAAAGATGTATGAATTGTGATATTTATAAAATCGTGAAACTTAGAACTGCACTATATGTCAATGGTGTCACAGTACACTAAGAGGGAAAAAAAATCAATTCAGTTATCAATCATGATTCTTTTGTGTGGTGATTCATATATCGCCACACTGACTCCAAAATATATATTTTTATATTATTACGTTTGTAATATAAATGAACTGGTCGATCAACCAGTGACCGGAATTGTCTGGTTTTCAGTTTGATTTGTCGTGACCGGTGACCGCCCGATCAGCCTCAGATATAACAGATTCTGTACCAAGCGCATAAGCGGTTAAACTGGTATCCAGTTGTTAGAGAAATTTATTATTTGCTCAGTTTGTCTAGAAATAATAATTATAGCAAATGACAGACATGTGCTGCTCAGTAAAAATTTAGAGTTTTATTTAATTTAATGTTAAATGTTAAACTCTTGTCTTTGAGGTTTGTTTGTATATTTTAAATCCTGCCAAAAATTAATGTTATAAGGAACAAGCTACATTTATTTACTCATGTTTAGTTTCTGTAGTGATGCTGTTGAATAAAGCTAAGGTATAAAACTTTCGAGTTATGACAACCTTTTTCTTTTTAAAAGATTCAAGGTGTTAAAACTGAAACAAAATTCGGAAAAATTTTATATCGAATCGGGATATTTATAAAACCGTGATACTTACAGAATCGCAATATTAATCGAATCGACACAGAGATATCGTGATAATACCGTATCGGTGGTGACTGTGATTCTCATCCCTACTATACTGTACTAGAACTGCGCTATATATCAATAGTGACAACTGTATTTATAAATCTCAATATTTTAAAATAAAATACTCGTGAACATTGAACCTACTTATGATATTAACGGAGTAAATAAAACGCACCCGCACTCTGGACATAAACACGCTAACGTTAGCAAATAAGCGGTGAAGATTCTCCTCCTCTCAGCTTGTTTTCTTTATTTAAACATATTACTGTTGTTTTATTTGTGCTAGTTCTGTGTGTTTTGTTCTCTTTCAGTGTGTGTGTTTGTGGGAACCGTTAGACGTGGCTAGTGGAAAACCTGACTAAAGCGCGAGCAAAGCTAACCGGCTAACTTGCTGAGCAGCGTTAGCTAACTAAATAACTGACTAGCTTAGCTGAATGTGAGGGGAATTCCGTGTCCGTGAATCTATTATTATTATTATTATTATTACAGTTATAATGACGGTCCTGTCTGACAACGATAGGAAAGCAGCCCGGTTCGTGCCGTTAGCGCTGACTCGGCTCGGTTTCTCCCTGATTTAAAGGCCCAAACACCGGCTCCGCGGACACCCGGGGAACTGACACGTAATCACTCATCTTCAGTAAACTCAACACTCACACCACACCGACCAACACCGCGACCGGCGGGCCGGGACTCCGTCAGCACCGCGCCTCCCCGGGGTTTATTACCTTGTTAGTGGGAATCGAGCGCAGTCTTTTAAAAACCGTCAGGATCTCAGTCTTATTCGGTTCCGACGCCATCTTGCCAGCTTAGCAATGTGAAGCCGGAGAGATTAAGGAGACACCGACTAGTATCTGACGGAAGCGTTCTGTCTTTCAAAATAAAAGCCCATTAACGTGGTCATCATTATACACACAGAGATTATGTGGATTCGTAGTAGTACTTTCTTTCAGTCATTATAGTATTAATTATTCTTTTCACTGTGTACATTTTTTTTCAATTTTATATTCTATCTAGCATATTTTATTTATCTATGTTATCTATTTATTTTTACTTTATTATTATTAAAATCTTTTGACCCATCATTTTGTTAATAATATTAATAACTAGTAGTAGTAATAGTAGGAGTACTGGTAGTAACATTAGTAGTAAAACAATTTTTTACCTTCTTCTTTTGTCAATAATTTTTGTTAATATGTACTTTCTGTCAATTATTATTTTATTAATTATTCTTTTATGTACAGTATATTTGTAGTATTTTATGTATTTTTATCCATTTTACCTATCTATTTTTTACCATTATTTACCTAAATTTTTGTTGCTGCTACTACTACTACTACTACTACTACTAATAATAATAATAATAATGTAATAATAATATAAAAAGGAAGAAGAAATAGCATGTTTTTTCTGCATTTTTTCCAATCTGTATTTTTTTACTATTTTATTTACTTTCCTTGACCCATCATTTTGTTAATAATGTAAGAACTACTACCACTAGTAAAACTAGTAGTATTATTAGTACAGTAGTAGTAAAACAATTACTTCTTCTTCTTCTTTGTTGTTGTTTAATGGCAGTTGGAATCCAGTAGGTTGGTTACTGTACATTAACGGCAACCATACGTCTCATTGTCCCTCATCTTCCTGGACAGCCTTCCTTAAAAATGTCTAATGATTCCTTCTCTGATCTTGTCTTGACTTGTTCTGTTTATTAAACTCTTCACCTGCTTTATCTGATCCACACACTCTTTCTTCTCAACACGTTTCCTCTCAGTACCACTCAGCAGTCTTTTAGAATGGGGAGCCACTGATCAGGGAAGGATTTGTTGGAGTCGGAGTTCTGTAGGATGCATCACCATTAATACAGATCTCTCTCTCTCTCTCTCTCCTCAGCTTCCCTGTCCTTCCCTGACTTTCCAGTTCAATCTTCACCAAAAACAACATTAAATCCTTCCCTGATCAGTAACTCCCCATTCTAAAAGACTCTCAACATTGCCTTCTACTCTCCCTAGTTCTTGGAGTTTTGCCACCATATCTAGCCTCTCTTGCACATATTTCCTGTATAACAGCAGTACATATGTGACAGTCTCACTCTCATGGCATTCCTCACAGAGCCCCTTTGGGGGTTTAGCCACTATAAATTTATTGTGAATTACTTTATATGTGAACTAGATGGTACCCGTGGCTCCGCCCACACACAGATCCTGACACTCACCTGCTTTCAAATGGAGTATGCGGTCAACTCGCTGCCACTCCTCACGCTGCTCCAATGTTTCAGCTAAAACAATTACTTACTTTGTTTTTTAAATTAATATTTTATTAATAATTTTTATTAATATTTTTCATTAATATTTACTTAGCCTATTGTTTTAATACTTAAGACTTTTACCCACAATTTTGTTAACAATTACTTTCTTTCAGTTATTATAATTTTTTTTACAATTAAGTACATTTTTACAATTCAATTTTTTTTCATATTTTTTTATTACTTTACCTGTCTATTATTTTTTACACTTGTTTACTTAAATTATTTTACTACTACTACTTCTACTATTACTACTACTAAAAATAATAATAATAATAATAATAATAATGTTAACAATAATAATAATAATAATAATAATAATAATAATATAAAAATAAGTAGTAAAATTAAAAGTAGTGATAGTAATAAAAAAAGAAGAATTTTATAGTTTTATTAAGTAGTTTTAATAAAATTATAACATTTTAAGTAGTTTAAGTAATTTTAATATCATTTTGCTAATATAATTAATTTGATGGTATTATTATTAATATTTCTATATTATTATAATACTACTACTGATAATATTTTTACATCGTTGTTACATCAGAATGTTCTATTTAGCAAATATATGTTAGTTTGTAGCCAGGATGAAATGGAAGGGATGCATCAGAAAGTGCATCCAGGATAAAACCTGTGCCAAGCTGTTATGTGGATTGAATGGTCCGCTTTGGCGACCCCTCAATGGGAACAGACAAAAGACTAACTACATATTAGCCTGTAAGGCTTTCTAATATTATGTGAACTTTTCCATGCCTCTATGCCCATAAAACAATCCCCTCATTGTGCTATGGTAACATGTCCTATAGCCTATGTTCAGACAACATCAGACATGAAAATAACTTGTTTTGATGGAACCCTTCTGTCTAACCAGAAAATGATACTGTGGTTCTTTTTGTCTGTCTGTGTTTTTTCTCTGTGAGGGAGCCTTAAAAAGAAAGTTTTTGTTTCTCCAATTTTATTATAAAAAAATAATTCTGAAGAAGGTCTCATCTGCCACTTGAACTCCGAGAAGCATTTTTGTAGTCTAATTTGAGATTTTGTAAATCAGCAGTTTCTGGAGCTTGTCTTTCTAAAAAAACATCCTCTGTGGCAGAGGTACTGTAGCTCTTGGTCTTCCTTTCCTGGGACTGTGCTCATGAGAGCATTTAATGGTTTTGGCGACTGCTCATGGGGGTACATGGAAAGTTCTTAAAATTTTTTAGATTGACTGACTTTCATTTCTTAAAGTAATGACAGCCTGTTTTTTTCTCTTTACTTAAACAAGTGTTTTTCGCTATAATATGGATTTGTACAGTAGTAGACTCTGTACCCAGCTTTCCTCTGCACAAGACAACTGATGGTCTAAAGCACATTACGAAGACAAGAAATGACACCAACTAACTCTTGACAAGGCACACTTGTGTGTATACAGTATAAAGTTTGGGTAGTGCTGTGTTTTCTAAATAAGTCAATTCACTTCAATTCAATTTTTCAAAGAAAGTTTTTTCATGTAGGATTATTTGAACACCTCATTAATTAGTCTTCTAGAATTAAAATGGTTCAGGTGAGAGTGATTGCGACAAGCACGCAAAAACTAGATTTTTAATTACAACCGCTATTTTATTATTAATAACAAAAATAACAATTGCAAAATTGAAAGAATACTAGTATAAAATAGTTAGAAATTTTTGTTTATGAATGAAGAATTTTGCATTTAAAACAAAATTATTAACTCCATATTCAAGAGGTTTATTTTTTCAGAATTTTCATAATCAAAAATAATTTCTTCCATATGAATGAAAGAAAGGTTTTGTCAATACATTGGTCAGAACTCACTCTTTCAATGATATCTTCATGTTTAGTGAAGAAAAATTTTAGTCTCAGAAAATTGTCTGTCTGTATGTGTGTACAGCCAGCATATGTAATAGCATCACATATAACTGGATGTACAGAATTTAACTAAACTTCTGCAGTACTTAGATATCTGCCTGAAGAATAACCTGCACCATAAGTGAAATAAAAAAATTATATAAAAGTGATGTTATGAACAGGTTTGTGGAAAATTTAATAACCTACGTTTAAAAAAAGCTACTTCAATCCATCCATCTAGAAACCTCTGTAGTCCAACTAGAGATTGTGGAGGCCAATGGTGACTGTTGTATTTATTCCCATTTTGTTCAACCGTGGAAGGACCTTAACATTCACACACACATTCACATTCGAACACCAGTTAGTCTTATCTGCATGTCATTAAACTGTGGAAGGAAACTGGAGAACCCGAAGGAAACCCACACAAGGAAAAACTCCCTGAGATTGTTATAGGAAGAAACGTAGAGAGGAACCAGACTCAACAGGGAACCCATCCTCATTTGGGTGAAACGGACAGCAGGGATTGATCTGCATCATACTGTGTGAGACTGGAAGTTCAGTATAACAGGAAATGTCTTTAAGTTAATATGGAGTCCAGTTCATTATTGGAGTCTCAGGTAGACTGTAGGAAAATCCAGTCCTGAACTATGTTGCCATGAACTAGGTACAAGTTGTACAATTTCCTAATATTTAGCCGCCAATCCAGTGGAACCCAATACCATATAATATTGTCACACCAAACAAAATTTTGTGAAATTACAGTTCAAGAAAATTAAGAGGTTCATTTTTGTTGCAGGCAGACATGTACATGGGCTTCTACCTGAAATAGCAAATCACTGATTAAATAAAGTTCATTTAGTGTATCACAGAAGAAGCATTTATCCAAATAACGAGAGTTCACAAAAGGTAAATCTTGTAGAAGATCTTAAGATGAACTTGTGCTAAAACAAACAACGCCACTGTCGCCGACTACCAACGTCATCATCCCGCGTCCACTGTTGCTATTGGTTACTAGACGCACGCGCTGACCCATTGTCAGTGTGTTGTTGTTGTTTTTTTTCTTTTAGTAAGTGCAATAAAGGGTTTAAGCGCTAAGACCACGAATTCCGAAGTTGGAAAAGTTACACTCAGATGTTCATGTTGCACCCGATAGATTTCTCCGCAGCTACAGGTAAGGTCACACTTATAGGTCTAAAGTAAAGTGCATCAGGTTAATTATTACGGCCTGTTATCTTTAAATGTGTATTTTAATCATGCGCTGTGAATGTGTTTGTGCATCAGGGATGTTTTTCTGCCAGTGACTTGGGGCAAGATTTAACGTTATTGTAGATCACTGACAGTAATCGTGCCTTCATTGTTTTGACGGATAGAAACATCCAGTCAGGAGCAATATCTGTCTGGTAACGTCACAATCTATACATTTAAATATCTTAAATAACTGTAAAACTAATAATCGAAATGGTTACAGTTTCAGTCGGGTGATTTATTTATTTTGCTCCAGGTTTGACCAGGTGTCATTTGAAGTCGCCCTTACTGAGCACTTCTCTATTGACTCTCCCGTCCAGCAGGTGGTGCTATTGCATAGTTGTGCTGTTTTATACTGGTATTGCGGCACTGGTATTGGCCTAGCTAAGTAGCGTTGTGGAATGTTTCATGTGGTTGTAGCATTACAAACCAAAAAAAAAAGTGTCAGAATGCTGAAATATTAAACAAATATTTGATGTACATTGGTGCCTCAGTGGTAGGTTTCTCGCTTGCTATGAAGAAGGCCCGGGTTCAATTCCCACCCAATGCCCAAACCCCAGCCACTGAATGCCCTGTCATTCCCAAGCCTGGATAAAATGGGAGGGTTGCATCAGGAAGGGCATCTGGCATAAAACCTGTGCCAAGTTTTTGTGCAGATCAGATGGTCCTCTGTGGAGACACCTTGAGATGAGCAGCTAAAAGACTTAACAACAATTTGATGGTTTTTGGACAGTATTGGGGCTGGAAACCACAAGCTACAAGACTAGCTATATTAAGAAAACATATTTGTTCTTATAGTGTTTCTTATAAGTTTAAAATGTAAGAATTCGTATTTTGTTGTGTTTGTTTGTTTAAGTCCCATTAATTCGTTTGCATCCTCTTCCAAAGAAAACTTTTATGTTTTAAAGTTAAAGACGCTTTGTTCCTTCGTGGTTTAAATTCCCTTCAGTAATTTAATGAGGCAATTGATGCATTTGGTGGATTGTGATGTCTTCTGTCATTCAGGGAGGCATTCAGCCCGTACATTTAGTGAATAAGCTGTGCTTGGTATACAAACACATGCATACCAAAAAAGAAATTCCATAGAGTGTACTTAGGAACAATGAGTGGCGTGTACTGGCGATTATACACTTTTGATGTTCATGTTTTGGCGAGGAATCACAGATGACCACTCTCTTTGGTTAGAAGATGTGGACTCAGTGTGCGTAGCTAGGATCTATTTACCTGAGAGTGTTCTCACAAACGAGAAAGGACATGCCTTGAGGTCACACATTGCAGTAACCGAGTGCATTAATGAAATTACAGTATTTGGATTTGATAAATGAGTGAACCACACATCCTTGGGATGGGTGTACATGGATTTAGGTATCCATTTTTGGAGAATGTTCTCAGGAACAAGGATTGGCGTATATGTGTGACTTTGGTATAGTACGTGGATTAAAAGATCGATTTTCCTGAAAGTAAACAAGGGACAGTGTGTATTTGCGATCATACATTTATAAAAATACAACACTAACTTCGTAATTTCTTATTAATGAAATGTCCAGTTATTTAAAAAAAAAAAAAGAAAAGTCTTAGGATCTTAACTGTTTGTTGTAAAATGTAAAGGTATATACAGTACAGTTAAAGTCCTTCCAATGAACACACTTAATTTCTATTATTTAAAAGAGTATTGGCCCAAGTTTGATGCTTAATTAGATATATTAACTCTTTCCGATTTTCTCAGTTAAGTTTCTTATTGTGAACTTCTAAATAAGACACATACTGTACATAACCTTCATGTGAACCTTTATAATCAGCTAACATGAAAGTAGATTATGAAAAGTTAAGACTGTTTTTCACAGGCAGTTCATTTTTGTTAATGTATTTCTGAATTTATATATAGTAATGCATTTAATAATAAATTATCATCTATTTGCCCGATTATAGAGCTGATCAGATTGTTAGATGCCAAGAGCAAGTTGAATTCCAAATGCATTTGTTACCCTTTTCTAACTAAACTCAATTAAAAGATTAAGCCAAAAAAAAGACCCATTTAAAAAATTTGGAGAAGGATTTTGCGAAATTTATGTTTCTAAAAAGAAACAAGTTATTTAGAAAGTCAAAGCACTGGCATAACATTGACTAGGCACTTAGGTAATGTGTTATCACCTCAGTTAAACAATGGCACTTTAACATAATTATCCTTTATCATCATCATCATCATCTTCATTATCATCATCATTTTCCTTTTCCTTTTTTCCTGGCATGCCAGAGGAAGAAGATCCCAGAAATTTGAAAAAGGTCTGAAAAAGCTCTTCTTCAGGATGCAAGTGGCCAAGGACACTCTTTATTATTCGTATCCTTTTCCAACTGCAGCAGAGGTAGGTTTTGGTCTTGCTTTCCTGGGATGGTCTTCATGAGAGCCAGTTTCATCATGGTGCTTGATGGGTTTTGCAAACGCACTTGACAATACTGTTCTTGCAAGAACTATTCCAGAACTGCTGACCATGGTGTCTTAAAATATTAGCTGACTGTTAGTAGTGTTGTTACTTAATTACCTAATTCCCCATGTGTTATTTCATAGTTTTGAAATCTCCAGTATTGTTCTAGACTGTGTTAAAATAAATCCAAATTCGTGCGCAAACTTTTGATTCGCATTTCCATAGCCTACTTTTGACTGGTACTGTATGTATGTATGGGCAGACTGGGAAAAAATCTGAAAAATGAAAGTGCAGCAAGCAGTATTACAGCATAGTGCTGTATATGATTTAATATGCCACAGAAATAGAATGTAACCCTAATCATCAATATATAATGTTATATTGTTATCACACACATAGTGAAATAAAAAATAAAAATCTTTCTTTTCACTGATTTATTTATTAATCATTTTTTTGTTAATTATTTTTATGCAAATTTTAAGCATAAACCCAGTCTGTCCCTAGGTTTTTGGCTAACTCAGGAATGTGAATGATTTCCAAGCTGTGAGTGTATATTCAAATCAACCGTCTGTACGCTCCTTTAACTCACCCTTCATCAGAAATCTTAATGCAGAAATGGGTGAAGAGCCTGGTGATGACAGGCAGCTTCTGGTTCAGGAGCAAAAGGCTTGTCGAGCTCGAGCCCGCCAGTACTCCCTGGAAACCAACCGGCGCAGAAAGTAAGATTTGGTATCACTCAAGTTGTTTACTGTTCCTCATTAAATGGACAGTTTGACAGCATTTTACAAATTTACATTAGTGGTAGTAACGTAATAAAATCTGGAAAAGTACAAGGGGTATGAATACTTTTTTGAAGGCACTGGATTAGAAAAAAATACCCAGAATTGTATACATAAAAAAATATAAAAAATTATATAATGAATTTTTTTGACTGAGTTTATATATGTATACAGTGTATATACATATATATGGAGGTGTCATGGACAGACTCTCAATATATATACACATCAGAAAAAGAAAAATAGTATGATGTATATTATATTAATAATATACATCATATTATTATCATATAACATATAGCAAATATTAGCAAAGTATAGTATAGCAAAAAGTATTTATACAGGTTTTTCCTTTTCCTGAAGTGTGTACAGTATAATTTTTTTTAGCTGACTCTGTATATGTATATACAGTATATAAATTTTTTATTTATTTATTAATAATTTAAATGGTCAGTGGAAGTTTTAAATATTCAGTACTATAGCCTGTTATGGTGCTGCCGAGTCTCACAGTTTCTTTAGTATCGGTTTAGGTTTCTGACTTAGGGTCTGTCCCTGTAACAAAAGCACACACTCATGTCACAGACACCGTTATTTAATACTTTAGTTTGCAACTAGGATTTGCTTTCCTGAAATATATCCTGTAATCAGCAACAGTAATGACACATCTGTAGATTAGACATCTGTAATTGGACTACCCGCTAAACGTGAAAATAATCAATAACAGGGTGGTGTGATTTGGCAACGGAATTACAGTTACCACCAAATTGATTATTTTTTTATCTTTTTTGTTTTTAAATGTCAATTTATAGTCTGTGACAGAAGGTCCAGTTATCACTTACCTTATGCCAGCTGTAAACAGTCATTCCTTTGCCAGCTTCTTTTTTATTACTCTCTTAAGACAGACAACACAGCTTGGTATGTAAGAGAGAATGCAGAAATGACTCAAAAGTCTTCAGTCCTCATGTCTCCTGACACCTGGGACTCCTTCTGTCATTATGATAAATATCTCTGCACAGAAACCTCACCATATGTTTATTTCTGGTAGACAACCGAATCGCTTTTATTGCATTTAAAATTGCGTTTAGATTATGGAGGATATGCCACACAAGGCTATGGCAATAAGCTGTTAGATTTCTTGTTGTGGAACCTTCTTGTTGTGCAGGAACGTTAGTCAATGTTATCACCTGACATAGCCACGAGAAAAAGTTGTTCCAATGTGTACGAGTTGTTTATAGACACAACAGCCTATTAAAATGAGTGCAACTATTGTTTGTTATAACATAGGATGAAAAAATGTAGAGTAAGATTTCTAGTTTATCTTGTCTGCATTGAGACAGTCTGTCCCTGACACCCTCACACTTTTCAGGGCACTAGAAGAACGGAGGAGGCAATTGGACGTTCAGGAGCAGAGGCTGAGGGAGAACATCCTGCAAGAGCGTAAGCAAAGACTGCAGGAAGCTACAGATCGTTATCTGAGAGCTCACCTCCTTCCATCACGGAGGAGAAGACCAGGTAGTGTCACCTTCACTTTCCCCATAAAACAATCAAATGTGTATCTAATCTGTTCCCCATTTCAATTTATTAAGGAATGAATTCCATTTAAGTGTAAGCTCTTGCATGAAAAAAAAAAAATTACCTGCACACATTTCATTTTTAATATTGGAAAACAGGTACTCTTCTGTTATCAACACTAAATAGACCTTTGAACCCACTGGATCACCTGGGTTCTCAAAGAGGAGTTGGATGAAAAAGAAATATAAGTTAAATAAAATCAGTCTTTCTCTGATTTTAACGTAATGTTTACATAATTCTTTTTTTAAAAAATCTAAAAATTTACACAGTAAATTTTTAGATTTTTTTAAAAAAACATACATACATAAAGTATGTATGTTAAAATGTCTATGCATTTTAACATACATACTTGCACATAAATTATACACTTTAAGAACCATGTATGCTCTGTGTCAATCTTTAAAAGATATTTATTTTTTCTAATTAATCCATTAATATCCAAATTATACTTCCTGGCCAAATATAGTCACCATTTCAGAGCACCTGGTCAAGTTGCATTGTAAAAAAGTAAAAAAGACAGCATAGTCAGAGGATGTACACACACTTTTTAGTGACACTGATCAGGCTTCAATTTGCTAGGAAGCATAAATACTTGACTTTAGATCAATAAAAAAATGTCATGTGGTCTGAAGAGTCCAGATTGATCCTATTCCAGAGCGATGCACCCATCATGCATAGTGCCGTCTGTACAAGCCTCTGGAGGCAGCGTTATGATCTGTGGTTGCTTCAGTTGATCAGGTCCCGGCTCAGCAATGTTATGTGGCAATAAAATAAAAGTCAGCTTATGACCTGAATGTACTGGATGACCAGGTTATCACATCTATGGACATTTTTTTCGTCCTTGATGGCATGCGCATATTTCAGGACTAATATTGTGAAAGAGTGGTAAATAGGACATGAGAAATTATTTTCACATGAATTGTCCACCTCATGTGCATCATAATCAAATCTAAAGGCAGTTGAAGGAAATAATAGCCTGTGTACATGGCCACAGATAGCCAGTTATCCTGTATTCATGGTCGCAGGGGGCTTGGAGCCCATCCCAGGGTTAATCTCCCACAAGACTTAGGGCACGTGGCGGGTTACACCCTGGACAGTATGCCAATCCATCACAGAGCACACATACACTATGGGCAATTTGGGAACGCCAGTTAGCCTAATATGCTGGTCTTTGGACTGTGGGTGGAAACCCACCAAGCACGGGGACAAGCCTGCCCGGGAATCGAACCCGAACCCTGGAGGTGCAAGGCAACAGTGCTAACCACTACACCACCTTGCCGCCTACATAGCATTAGTCATCTATATCACCACTAAACTTCCTGGAACGTTTGAAAGCAGCAACATTTGACTTTCACTAGAGTACAGTTTTGGCTGGATACATACAATTAAAATGAAATAAGATTTTGACACAATTATATTTTCTTGAGTATAATTTCTCATAGTTTTTTTCTACACCTAATTTAATGTGGACAGATATTTTTGAAATTATGTCCTAAGTTAGGAGTGTGGTTAACTGCTAATAATAATAATAATTATAATAATTATCATCATTATCATCATTATTGTGTTGCAGTCTCTTGTACAAGAACACCTAACTTGGAAGAAGCACTCAGTCATATTCAGGGGGATCAATCCCCCTCCAGTCAGGACTCTTCATTCTTATCTAACACCTCCACCAGCAGCAGGTAGGTTGCAAGGTATAAATGTTTGCCCCATGTTCGGTCATCTCAGGACTATGGGGGACTTTGGACGGAAATTATTACTAGCAGAATTACAGTATTAATACTTCCATATCTCCACAAACAAAGCATGTTGTCTTTAACTTTTAGTTAGTCTACTTCTACTGCTTTCTGTTCAACTCTTAAGTTATTCAGCACTGGTTCCTCGATTGCAACTATTTTTGTGTAGGAGCTGCATTCCCTCCCCTAACCCCCCAGGGGGCCCCAGCGGACCTCGTAGCCTGCGTACATTTTCTGCACCTCAGGCCTATGCCAAGCTCGTGCAGGAGAGAAGCTTGGGTGACTTTAAAACCAACCAGCAACTCTTTATCAACCAGCTGCAGGAGAATCTATTGAACAATCAAGAAGAACTTCAAAAACAGGTATGTTTTTCACAATATTAACAGTGGGTTAACTTTGGATTTTCTTGGGTTGCTGTCCTCTCTGACAGTCGCGGAACAGCAAGGCCAATTCTTTTGTTTTTGCTATACAATGAAGACATTTGTTTTTGAGATCAAAAAATAAATGAGACCTTAGAATTTCAGCTTTCGTTTCCTCATCTAGATGTGTTGAAAAAAAAATGGCACCTTTGGTGGCATACACCCCAAGAACCTGCCCATCCATAGGGTTGCATATCATTTGCTTTCAGTAACATGGCCCACTAGGCTTGTATCACAGTTTGCTTTTGGAGTGTTTTCCCTTCAGTCTCGGTGAAATGCATACTGAATTTGGCAAAGGCCGGTGTTCGACTTGTCCATTCTAAAATGTTCCACTTTGTCCCCCATGATGAAGTCCTTAGTTGTGTTAGCATTGTATTTTGGGTTATTGTCAGGCTGCATGATGAAGTTCCTCCTTATTAGATTGCATAAATTTCCCTCTTAACTATAGAAGACAGAATGTTGTGTTCTCTTCCAGTGTCCTGTTCAAGAAACAGCAATGCAAGCCCAAGCAATGACGCTACCACCACCATGCTTGTGCTTGTATGCTTGGATCATAAGCAGTCACTTTCTTTCTCCACACTTTGGCCTTTCTATCACTTTGGTAGAGATGCATCTTTGTCCCATAACCTTTGTGATTCATCTCTATATTTGTTGAGATAGGCTTGTTGAGGTTTGTTGGTGATGGCTAACCTGGTGATGGCTTTTTGTTTTGAGGTTCTTCAGAGTGTTCATAATGTTTCTGTCATCAAACTGCCTGGTTGGTAGTATACCGGTGGTTTCTTTCTTTTTCATGAAATTCCAGCTTTTCTTGGCTGTGTCCAATGCCTGTACAATGGCTCTAATCAAAATTTCCACATTTCTCAGCTTCAAAACAAAAAAGCTTTGTTTTTACCCATAAACAGCTCTCTGGTCTTGATGTTGGTTTATCCTTTTTAACATAAAATACAGGCTGCACACTACACATTCAGGGGGATTAACTGCTTATACAATCAGTCTAACAGGGTACCCTTGGGCAATTGTTAACATGACATTCCAGTGTTCTAGTGTGTATCATATGATATCATGTTCATCTTTTGATCTCAAACCCAAATGTTTTCACAGTATAGGGGAAAAAACATGAATATTTGGCTTTGCTGTTCCAACACTTTCAGAAAGTACAGCAGTTCATCATTATATTTTGACATCATGTGTTAATAATCTGTCACATTAAAGCCTAAGCATGTAGAAAAATATCAGTTATATGTAAAACTGACATGGGTGTGTGTTGAGGAGAGTGCGTGGGTGTCTGAAGGGAAAAACCTGTGGGTGTGTGCTAAGGGGTGTGGATTTGTCTTAAGAACTAGTTAAAAAGAAATGACACTTCCATTCTAGCCTTGAGCTCCACCTGCAACAGCGCGCTGGAACATCGTCTGAACAAGAACAAGGGCCCCACGAACAACTTTCCACCACACATATATACACACACAGACACACAGTGGAATGCTACCTGTACTGGTAGAAGCCAGCACATAATCTTATAATTCAAACCAGGACCAAACAGCAATGACTGTGTTTGAATGAAAGTGGGGGTTATTTTCTTTAAAGTAAGACATTTTCAGAAATCAGTGTTTTAAATTCCAACCTAACCCCAAATATGGTATTTATTATCATCTGTTTTTAAATATTACTCCCTTGAAAACCAACTCCTGGGATTCCCAGAAAGTTTCATGAACTCTGACTTACCTGTTACTTTATCATGTTGTATATAATTACCAGTTATGCCAAAAGCTCTTTATCTCATAACACATTCCTGAATTTCATAATATTAGATTAGTTATTGAATGTAAAAATAATAATAAGCTTTTAGTCCTGGTTCCATTGTTTCATTTTAATTATGACTCTCACATACAGGAAACACAAATATGATTTATTTTTATTTCTGCCTTTTAAATCGCCATTGGTAGTTAATTCAAACTTACTCAGTTACATAGATGTATTCACCTGTAAGACTCAAGCTAATATCCTGCTCTACTGATTTTAGGAGCACTGTGACCCTCAATTTAGCCATGCAGAAAGCCTGTCTAGCCTAGACAGTCTGGAGAATGAGGTTCCTCAGCATGGTCATGACAGTAAACATAACAGCCTGGATCCCTCAGAAGTCCACAACACTATTAGGTCAACATCACTGCAGAGGCAGCTCAACAGCCCAGGTCCACCAGAGAGCTTCCTGGAGACGGTAGTTAGTGAGCAAGGTCTGTCTAGTTCTTCCAGTTCCTCAACATCTTCAGCTGTAAAAGAGTCAGCTGATGAGGTTCTGAACCTCCTAAAAACACCAAAGCAGGGCAAAGTAACATGCCAGTCCAAGGCTTCCAACATCCAGGCTACTACCTCCTGCCAAAAGCAAGTGCTTACAACTAATTTAGGACCTACAGAGTACAAAAATCGCAAAACCACTCAGGAGAACGTACAGATGGACAAAACCATAGGAGCAGAAAACTGCAGATTGCAGACAGCCCCAGATACCATGCCTCAGGAATACTCTTGCATGGCTCAACAGTGCACCTCTGAATCTAATAAGCTCTCAATATGCACCAAGTTCCTGTCAGAAATTCAAGCTGCCTCAAAAGTCAGCAGTGCTTCTGATCTGAACAAAGACTCTCCCAGTTTAGGGAACTCATCCTTACAGCCAGAGAAAGCAGAGAAATCTTACCAGTCAAGTAAGAGAAAACTAGATGAAAATGCTGTTCCATTTCACGACAGGAGAACACAATTTAAGAGCTTTCAGAACTATGAAAGTGCAGGAACTCCAAACTTATCAGATAAATACAGTGATAGAAGACTGGCAAATGAAATTTTGCCTTCCACAATAGCAGAGGAACCAGACGAAATGTCCACAGACACCTTGACCAACCATAATAACATAAAAAGCGGTAATGTCCAATTTTTGAAAGGAATCCTTAAGAAAAAAATAAAACGTATAGGGGAAGTGGATGCCAAATTCAGTTACACTCCAGGACATTTTACTTTTAGCAAGCAAGTGGCTGTAGCTATTAGGGACAGTTTAGAACTCACTCGGACTAAAGACAGGGACGCAGAAAGCAACAAGTGCATTCAAAAGAAACTTCGCTGGATTGACGAGGTCCTTAATGATGGAAGAGCAAATAAGGAAATGGTGACAAAAGAATTAAACATGCAGGCAGAAACTGAAAGAAGACTAACTCAAATGCCTTTAGTGGAGGCACAGCAAGGATCGTTCCATTCATGGTATATGAACCTATCTTCAGTTAAACCAAAAAACAAGACATCCTCTTGCCCAGATGACCCCAACTTAACAAAACAAGCCTGGTCAGATGTTGGTCCCCAGAAAGGGAAGCAGCAGGAGACAATGGAGTCAAGAATGGACAAAGCAGCACCCTCCACTACTGGACTTTGTATTCCCCAGCAAGAGCACTTATACAGAACTGGCACAGGCACTATTTCATCACATGCTCGGAGGGGTACCATAATCAGGCCCCAGTCTTCTGGTCAGTTGCAACATGTAGTCAGAACTCAAGGGAAGGTCCTGGTGCCTCGGCCCCCTCCAAGGTCTAAGGTAACTGGGAGGAACACAGGTCAGGGTATGATGTATATCAACAAAACAGGAAGCAATGAGTATTCTCAAGATAAAGCACTTCTGCCAATGGAACAGGTTCTTTATAAGGACTGTCCAGATGGTCAGTCTTTACCTCAGCGGCACGTTCTTAAAAGACAAGAAGGCACTATGTTGGGTCCAGTACAACCTTCCTATGCCTGCATGTATGAGACTGTGTCTAAAGGCATTTACACCCTTTGCCAGTCAGATGGCCAGGCAGGCAGTGGGCGTAAGAACTTTCCGAATGGTATCTTGGACCGTACACCAACTGATGAGGAGATCTCGCATCTGTGGCATGGAGTACGAAGTGCCCTAGCTGGCGAAGAAGGTAATACCTGCATCATCTTACTAACAAATTACATGAACCTTTTTATAATACGATTTTTATCATTGCACAGACAATGACATTTCATTTAATTATACGGTCATGTGTAAATGTTAGTAATCCCTCTTTTAATTGTGTGTTCTGTGTAACGACATAATAAAAATCGTCTGATTGTAGCGGATATTAGTATTAAGCAAATAAAACCTTAGACAAACAACATATAACTTTTTTCACCATTATTATTTTAACAAAAATGAAGCCAAAAAGAAAAAAACATGCATTGCAGCAAGGGAAAAAAAGGAATCCAAAAGAAGTCTTGTACATATTCACTTGTTGAAAAAAAAAAAAAAAAGGTGTATTTTATCCTTTTTATACATATGCCAAATTCCAGCAACATAATTCAATACTTGCAGGCTACCATAGTGCTGGATGTCTATGAGTTTTCATTGCACCTTGTCATAAAATCAGACAGGAGTCTGTTGAAAGAACTGAGCTCTCTTTGTGTGTTGGCAAGTTCAGCAGCTTTACTCGAGATTCTTTGGGGGTATTTTTCTAGAGTTTTTGCAAAGGGTTCTTTTTTTGTCGAGTTGTATCAGTAGTGTCTGTTTGCTTTGGCTCTTTGTAAAACACTGCACCACTTATGGGATTACTGCTCTGCTGAAATGAATCCACGTGATGATGGAACTGTTATTTCTTTTGGATTCTTTATTTTGTTATATTACAAAATAATAATTTGTGCTTGAAAAAATTGAGTGAGTTTTTTTTTTGTGACTTTTCCCTTGAGCTGTTTCCAATTTTTTTCCATCTCATCTCCCTCCCTTCTCTCGCCGTCTTTCTTAAAAATCCATATAGGTGACTCCCATAGCTTGCGGACTCACAAAGGACCATTGTTTGGTCTGCCTCAAACTCACGCTGATTTGCCCCATGTTACTATCAATGGCGATAGCCTGTTCGGTGGTGTCAAAGCAGCTGCTGCAAGTGTGGGTGGCTTTTTCCTGTCATCTTCTAATGGTAGGTAACTAATTATTCATTTTGTCCTTTTCAAAGGTCATTGTAATTTACAGTGCTTAATCATCTTTATATAATGATTTATTGTGCAAAGACTAGTCTCAATAGACTATCTCAGTGACAAGCTCATAAGTTGTTAATTTGTGAAGTGAAATCTGGAATGTTGGAAGTTGTGTTGGGGACTTTTTAATTTAACTTAATTAAGTTAAGACATTGGGCTGTTCTTGGAGTTTAAGGAATATTTTCGGGACTTTGCCTCTGGATAATTATGCAATGAACATAGATCATTTGCACTTTTCATATCCTTTTTTTTTTAAATTATTATTATTATTATTATGATTATTCTTTTTTTGTGGTGTGGCGATCAGTCAGGAATCCAGTAAGAAGACCTACTCTGGACAATAATATGGTGAAAAACAGACCTGCAGCATTAGGTTACAGGAATCCCCCTGTTCTTTACCAGGTACATCAATAAGCATTTGCCTTCACCCTCATGTCTTTGGTCAGACCTGTTTGTTATGTATCAGGTGTGTTCTACCATGCGTAAGCTTATAACTGGAGAACCATGTTTAACAGTGATAATAAACTTCCAGGCTTCCTTGAGGACAAGGAACCTTTCTTGAAATGGATTATAAGTGACACATGAGTTTCACTTAAACAGTTTAGTTTGGATTATAGTGCACTGGTTACGAATCTTTCATATATATTTTGGTTGTAGGCTAAAGTGCCAATAACTGCAAGCAAACCTGACCAGGTGGTGCACGATCAAGGTGAACACACAGTTACTCAAACGATAAGTATATTGTAAATTGTAGCTATTACAGCTTCACCTTTCTCACTGTTTTCTCACTCTTAGATTCAGACGTGATAGATGGTTCTAAGAAGGTTGCTGTAGCTCCGGCTCATTTCCAGAAAGCTGCCGAGTTCCTGCAGTCACAACAAGGCCTCAGTGCTCTCTCCCTTGAGGAACAGCAAATCTTGCAATCACTCGATAGACTCAACCACCACCTGCAGTGTAAGCCTCATCCTTCATGTTCAGAGCTTGTCAGAACAGGCTTTGCTTTATAAATATACCATGCATGCCGCGCTCAGTTGTATTCAGTAGCTGAACTAATTATCAGATGATAACATGAAAAGCCCAACTGACAGGGCAATAAAGATTATATTGACAGGCGAGACACAGGTTTTAACACAATAGGCTTTATTGTAATAAGCGTTTACTTCATGGAAACCTTTTCAGGAAGAGAGGAACTGTTTTCTTAAGTAAGGTTTTGCTGCTTAGTTCCAATAAATGTTATAGTTCCTGCTCCAGAGTAGATAATAGGAACTCTGCTAAAGTACTTTACACTGAAGAAGTTTCACCCTACACACACACACACACACACACACACACAGTGTGCATAGGACTTGTTTGTCTATATGTAATGTGCACAAATTTTTGGGCCCCTATATATATATACATATACACAAAGGGGCCCAAAAATATACACTCTGTGTATGTATGTATACAGAGGGGCCCAAAATATTTCAGCCGTTATCTATGCTCTTATTTTTAAAACTCTAAACGAATTAAGCAACAAAAATGCACAGAAAAGTCCATGTAGGCCACGAAAGAGGCACCAGGACACCCAGTGCACCACAGCAGGGTCCGCAAACTCCCCAGATCCAAATCAGATCGAGCACCAGACAAACAAGTCCTATACATGGAGGCCCCACCTGCCAACCCACAGCACCCAAACGATTCAGCGCCAACGTCCCGGTACCACGGGACTCAGCCATATCCCAAAGGACCAGAGCCACACCAGTGGTGCAAGTGAAAATCAAATACGTAGGCAGTTGTAATGTTTAATGTTAATGTTATTATATTATGACTGAGAGTCTTCCATATTTCTTTTGTTTATAGAAAGGTTCCTGAACTTCAGGTTAAACGTGCCTGTTGCGCTAGTTCGTGTCAGACTAGAATTAGTAATTATGAGCTTCCAGCTGCACTTTTTCATCAAACCAGTCAGGCACTTTGCATTTTCTGAAAGCTCTGGCTTGACACTACTTGACATCAAGTTATAAACACAAATAGATTTCAAAGTTAAAATAGTTTGGAGTATAACGTCAAGATTTTAATCAATGCGTCTACCAAATATTTTCTGTTATTAAATATCAAACTTTAAAATGTTAGTTAAAAGTCAGAGATTAGTTCAAATATGGTAGTTGTTTTTTTTTCCAGAACAACTGAGACATACACTACCCAGATATGATGTATCTTTTCCAGTTTGCATTTATGCTATCTGCCTTACCTATTGATAGTTTCCATTAAGGTGGTATTCTCTTGTCATAGAACCTACAGATTTAGTTTACAGCACTTACTTTACAGACTCTTTTTTGCAATGAGCAGATGTGCAAGACGTGGCTTCAGGAAACACAGCACTGAATGGCACTGTTGCAATGGACCCTGCTTATGTGAGTATGACAAACCTTTTCCACTGTGAAGATGCCATGCTTGTGCCTAATCTCAACCCATTCCATGCTTTTCCGTTGCAAAAGAGTATGATCTCGATTGGAAGAATGTATTTGGTTCCAGCATGAAAAAGCTACAGGTCTAGAATCTAGGTCAAGAACTAGTGAAGACAGACATGAAATAGTGTTGGTGTGAGTCAGTCAAGTTATATACAGTACACGAGTTACTCTGACAATGATGAGTCTGCGGTCTTTATGAGAAATAAAGGATACAGGATAAAGCCAATTACCACCAATTACAAACTGTCAGATCCAGAATTCACAAATCATACTAACGCTGGATTTTTTTTTCCTACTGCTTCCGTGAGCATCGAGCTGGACTTCAAAACCATTTCCATTTTAGGATGGAGGCGTTTTGGGTTTAAATCCAAACACAGAAAGACTGAACAGAGAGGTGTTGTGTAACACCTCTAGATACAGAGGTTACTCCGAGTTAGAGTTACTCTAACTACATGACAATTACGCACATAATAAGAGTGATATATATGACGGTTTGGAATCGTTCTTAATAAAAGAGGTGTGTTGTCATGTTTCCTCCTTGTTGTATTGTGATGAAACCTTCTATTCTTGTCACTTATTTCCATCTTTCTCTCTCTTGTACTTCCTTCCTGCAGAACCAGTCTCCCCAGCCTGGCGAGCGTAATTGTGCCACCCTGAGCAAGTACCACGGTGGTGCAGTTGACAGCCGCACCCGCCCACACAGACGCTACTGACTTCAGAATGCTCTTATTTCCCAGCCTGTCATTCTTTAATCCTTATTGAAAAGCACTTTATCCCTTCTTGCTCTCACTTGAAACCAGCAAGTAGTCAGTATTACAGCATGGACAAAAACTTTTTTTTTTTTTAACAGATTTGTTTTTTTTCTCAAAAACAGTCATAAATCCAGTTATATTTAAGATTTTATTTAAAGGAACCTTTGTCTTCATTTTGTAATTATTTATATCTAGAATATATTTATTTTAAAGCTACAAGTTTATATCCTTTTATTAATGCCCAGAACGTTAACAAGAGGGAAAAAGAAAAACAGCTGTTCTTATGTAATAATATAAAAGAGAGCACTGATTTAATTCAGACAGGTTTTGTGGGAGTGGATACACTTGTGAGTAAATGACCGTTGAGGCGGAATCAATCTGAGCGAACCGACTCCACTTGCTCTACAGGGTCAGGGAGTGAAACCCAGCAATGAACTCAACGTTCCACCCTGATACACCACCCGTTCCCTCCCTCTTCAGTTTACACAACTGCAGAACCGTCCCATCCCACACACACACACACACACACACACTCCTATAACTGTCTTTATGGAGGGTTTCCAATGAACCAACGGAGGTTTAATGTTGTTTGTACCTGCGCCTAAACCTAATCCCAGGGACAAAAGAACATTTTTTTTTTTCATCACTCAATTGCAAATATATTTCCACATGTCCTCGTGGCATTCAAATATTTATGTTTACTTTGAAGATATAGGTATATTAGGTAGCTGTCAGTTAAGTAAAACAGGATTTTTGTTAGGCTAGTGTGTGTGTGTGTGTGTGTGTGTGTGGTGGGGGGTTTGAGTCCATGCATTAAGTGCTATATGTTCTGTGGAAAATAATTATGTGGAAGATGTAATAGGAGTGGGATTTTGAAGAATTGATCAAGATAATTAAAAAATATTTAGTCACGATTATAATTACATGGAGCGAAATGCACTTTTAGGTCACATTGCATTTCTTGGCTGAAGTTTTCTTATTATTTAGTTACGTCTAATGCTATTTGTACTTCATTTTTAAAAGATGTACATACAATTCAATAATTAACTCACACAACAGCTCATGTGTGCATGGCCAGCCATGCAAAAAAGGACAAAATAAGGGCCCTCAAATTAACCTTGCCTTAAGTAAAAGAAAGTTAAATTTTCGCCTGCATGTGCAGTTCT
The DNA here is from genome assembly GCA_030014305.1 of Clarias laeviceps. Classification (NCBI taxonomy): domain Eukaryota; kingdom Metazoa; phylum Chordata; class Actinopteri; order Siluriformes; family Clariidae; genus Clarias; species Clarias laeviceps. Next base: position 24,847,769 of record JAQMYJ010000038.1, read on the forward strand.
GCTAATCTGTCATGTCTTTCCTGTATGTGTTTAATCCATGCCTCCGGTCAGCTTGCCTAGACTTGTTGCAGCAGGACGAGGAAAGCCGCACGGTGTAGAACAATCTGGCCGCGACTTGCCTTCTTAGAAAGGTGATGAAACTTTTGGTGTGTTGCATGAACACACCTGTTGAACAGGTTTCAGTGCTTTGTCCCTTAATCTTACTAGATGTTGGGGGTTGTTTCTCTCTCTCTCACACACACACACACACACACACACATTATCCTGTCTGTTTGAGCAAGTAGAGATTTTACAAGATTTCCTCTTGTGATGTATAAAATCCCAGGGTTTGAGTATCCACATGTTTCAACAGGATCTTTCCACTTTTTTTAAGTAAAATAATTATTATTATTATAGAAGCTTGAAAAAAGCAGCCCCTTTTGAATAATTATGGAATAATTTTGACAATTACCATGAAAGCAAATTTCAGCATTTATTGCCGTAAAAAAGTGATGAAACTTTAAAAAAAAACTATGCTAAACCACAGGTCCTACATGGCCATGCATTATATGGAGAAAAATGAATCCCATGAATAAATTGATTAAATGGAAAAGATGACTCATGAAAAAAAAAATTGTAAATAAATGACATTTAAAAATGTGAAAATTAATGAAGAAATAAATGAACAGTGTAAAATAAACAAGAAGATTTTCATGTGTATAAATTCAAAAGTGTAAAAATTAATTATGTATAAGCAATCACATAATGCTTTAGAAATAAATCTAGTTTAAAGCAAGTTTAAATCTAGTACAAACATCTCTGGAGTTGACATGCACTTATGCAAAAATCAAAACAAGTCAAAAAGAAAAAGTCAATAAGCATTTCTGTCGTCCTTGTTGAGGAAAGAGGTCAGATGAGAATTGCCAGACTGGCTCAAGCTGACAGGAAGATTACAGTTACTCACATAACCACTCTTTACTCCCGTGGAGAGCAGAAAAGCATCTCAGAAAGCACAACATGTGAAAACATCAACATAAGATCACAACAAGTTCCACTCATGTCAGCCAAGAACAAGAAGCTGAGACATTCATCTATTGTGTGCAAAGACTCCTCTAAACTGGACGGTTGAACTGGAACAATATTTCATGAGTACTTTATTAATCCCAAAGGGAAATACTGTTTGCAAAAAATCTAAAACAAAGATAAATGAAACTAAAACAAACAGAAAACACAACACGATGGATGTAAGCTACTGCGACAGGCTGCCACTAGTGTATTAATTTCATTACAAACGCTATATTTGTGTGGCTGAAATGTAATCAAAAACACATGTAATCAAAGACTCCAATCTGAGAATTTAAGAAAAAGGTTCTCCCTAGGAGAATTGTCATTATGCCAGAAATACCATCATACATTTGTTAAAAAAAAAAAGAAAAAAGAAGGGATTAATGTCAAATAATTAGCATCTAGCCAAACATTATGAATAGCAGTTCGAGAATACAAAGTGTCCAGACTGAAAAAGTCCCTCAGGTGGGATTGGCTTGGGAAGACTAAGGAGAAGATATCTGATACGACCTGCCTGAAGCTAACACCTGGCCTTTTCAGCAAGCTGCCATTTTGCACTGACCAAACCACACAATTAAACACTCCAGCTCTAATGTAGCGAACACAAATGTTAAAAGTCAAGTAAGGCTCAGGAAAAAGTGCTGTTAGGTAAAAGATGTGAAAGTTAACACATACATAATGGGAAACCTTCCATGATAGAAGTCTCATAGTGAAGAATAAACAAGCTGATATTTATTCATTTTTTGCGCTGTTATAGGAAATGAAACAATTTTCCATGTTTTATTCCTCTTATTCCAATAGCAATCCCCCAGCACTAAATATTAACTTATTACAGATGAGATCTTATGATCGTGCATACGTTTGCTGGGAATCTTTGTAGCGATGCCGATTTTCATTTCCAGCAGGACACCTAGCAAAACTACCACTAACTGGATTGCTGACCGTGATATTACTGTGCATGATTGGCAAGCCAACTCACCTGACCTGAACCCCATAGAGAATCTCTGAGGTATTGTCAAGAGGAAGATGGGAAACACCTGGGGCAACAATACAGAAGAGCTGAAGGCTGATATCAAAGTAACCTCGTCTTCAAATACAAAAATACTCAGCAGTGCCACAGGCTTATGCCATGCTGCATTGATGCATTAATTCATGCTTAAGCAGTCCCGACCAAGTACTGAGTGCATAATGGACATGGACACTTCATACTTTTTTGATAAAAATGTTTTTAATAATATATTTATATAATAATATATTAAATAAAATTTACAAATATATAAAATAATATATTTCATAATGAAACTTTTCTTTTTTGAATTTCATCAGCAGTCGTATAAGCATTTTACTTCTTATCATACTGTGTATGTCTCACTCATCGTCTATACCGCTTTATCCTGTATTCAGGGTCGCGGGAACCTGGAGCATATCACAGGAGACTTGGGGCTCGAGGCGGGATACACCCTGGACAGAGTGCCAATCCATTACAGAGCACACACACTCACTCACACGCTCATTCACACACTACGGGCAACTCGGGAATGCCAATTAGCCTAACCTGCAGGTCTTTGGACTGCAGGAGGAAACTGGAGTACCTGGAGGAAACCCACCAAGCACAGGGAGAACATGCAAACTCCATGCACACAGAGACGGGAATCGAGCCTGGGAGGGAATCGAACCCGGACCCTGGAGGTGCAAAGGTGATCTGATTTAATTTGATTTGAGGTTGGTCATTTCTGATTGATCTTGGGAAATGTTACAAATTTTTGAGATGAGCATATTTTTATGAGCTGTGTGAGCCATAATCTCCGAAATTAAAACAAAAAATGGTTGAAATATTTCATTTTACATGTAATTAATCTAGAATATGTGAGTTTGACATTTTGAATTAAGTTGTGAAAAGAAATTACTTTTCCATTGTAAATAAATACTCTATACTAATAAATCAATATTCATATTTTAAATAATAATAATTATTATAATTATAATAATAATTATTATTATATAATAACTACTGTAAGAGCTGCTGAAACAAATAAAGGAATTGAAAGAAGAATTCCACTGAAAGAACTGAAACAATTAAAATCAGATTCAAGAGCAATCTTGTGGAAAAATTGTATTTAAATTGCATTTTTAAATTATTTAATATATATTAATATAGTAAGGTTGTTATCACAAATTGTCATTGCTGCTTTAGATATTATTCATGTCATTTGTGGTTTAACCACTGAAACCTGAGACATGTCCACTGACCTGTAGAGGGCACAAATGCTCAGTTGCCAATGCTTCTCCCAGAAGTACAATGCTGTGAGGTGCATAATTGAACCAAATTAAACGATAAAGTAAAATTAAATGCTAATAAATGCTAATAAAATTCTACTGTGATGTCTGGCTTTGAATTTACCTTATGGATTTATTTTACATTAAAAGAGTTTACGCTGGTTTGAACCTTCCTTGCGAGAATCTAGATGTAAAAACAGTCTTAAACCCATAATCATGATGGTTTCATTTGTTGAATAAATATGTATATCTTCAACAAAATGCAACATGCTGACACTTAATACGCTGTAATGTATATATGAAGCCACTGAATATGTGTTAATGTAAATCATTAAGTGATCCCCTTGAAGAGATCTCTGTAATTTAATAAGAATCTTGTATAATACGGATCACATACACACTCAGAATGGGTGGGTTTTTAGTCCTTAAGTGTGCCATTAATTCTGGGTGTACTGGGTGAAAGTAGCACTGGGTTTTTGTCCTGTGAATGATTGAGTCGATCACTTCAGAGCCATATTGACCCACTGATGATGTCCCTAAACCAGCACCCCCTCCTCCTCTTGGGACAGCATGGTGGGTGGTCCAGCAGGGATCAGAGAGACTACAGGCTGACACTCTAGCACAATGACAGCTCTTTAATGAGCTTAAAACATGGAAACTAACATCCTCAGTCATGGCTGAAATCGTAGCAAATCATACAGGATTAGGAAGAAGAAAGTATGAGGCATCAAGATCAGGAAAATCACTGTAATGCAAATGCAAATGTACATTCGATGAAGTTTTACCTACTCTCAGTAAGTTTAGATCCAGATCGACTGTGACCCCAAAATAAAGCATTTAATAATGAATGAATGAATGAAATCCTATTCCTAAAAACCTGTTTACAGCCAAATTCAGTGTTGCGAAATAAGTCACTCCTTTTGTCACTTATGTTAACCAAACTAAACTTGTTTGACTGTTTAGCAGTACTCACCCCTGCTCTAAATTATTTTTCATTTAGATACTTCACGCTCATGACTCATCAGAGCGTAGTCTAAATAATTTCTCATTTAAAAGTAAAAAGATGATTTACATAACAATTTCAGAAACGAAAACTTTTTTCTTCTTCTATTTTAAAAGATGTCAGCAAGTTAGGATTTATTTTGATTTTAAGACCATAAAATGAATCTTATGAACCTAAGAGAATTATTTTTCATTCATAAAATACACTTCAAATTGTTAAAGAGTTTTTGTTTTTATGTGATCAAAACATTTTTTAGGTACCACTTTTGATTTTTACTTTGATTTTCTTGGGCATCTCTTGCAGGTAGAATAGAGCAGCAGTTTAATTTTCTGTTTGTTTTATAAACAACCAGCAAACAAATAAAAAAAATACCTCAAACTATTCTTAAACCACAAAAAGACCTTTGAAAGGGAAATCCTTTGAACATAGTGCATTATATTTTTAAACTATGCACTTGCAGGAAACAGTGGGTTGTCATTTACGATTGAACCAAACAGAGGCAGATTAATATTGCAGTTTCAATGACTACGTTGGTGTAAGTGGCTCTTTTAATCTATTTTCAGAGATTTTTTTAATCTTCGGGTTTGTCCCTCTTATCCTGGATAATTTGATCAGCAAGACCCTTCAGTTACACAGGTTTAATGCCTGTCATCTCCCATTTTCATATCATGCTTGGGACTGGCACTGCATACAGTGCCTGAGTTGTATGGCATGTAGGGTTGAGGGTCTTGTCTAAGTACCCAACAGTGGCGATCCGGCGGTGGAGGTGGCTCCAACCCAAAACACTCCAATCAGCAACCAAGAGTCTCAACAGCCCAAGCCACCACTTAATCTTTATTTTCGTGTAAATTCAGATATATGAAAAATCCCACCACCACCACCACCAATGGGTCATTGAGCAAGGCCCTTATCCCCTAATTGCTTAAATATATACTGATAATCTTGATAAGAGTATCTGCCAAATGCTGTAATTGTTCGTTGCGATTACTGTCCATCCCATCCAGGGTGCCTTGGATTCCTTGTTCCCTGCAGTCTCTGGTATAGATTCCAGGGCACCCTGAGCCCTATGCAGGATAACAAATGAGCTAATTATCAATTACTGGTAGATATAATAGAAGAATTAGCTCTTTTTTTTAGGATTGAAATGTAATATTATGAGATTTCTCCTGTTCATAATGCCTCAAAGTGTGTGTAAAAAAAATCTATTAGGCACTAGCCAGGACTAGGAGTGGATCCTGAAAAGAGTCGATTCTGCGCAAGGAGTCGACTCCTAAGGAAGACTGAAAATTGGAAAAAAGGAAAATTGACTCGGCTTTATATTTAGAGATTAAGAGATTTTGTGTACATTCAATTAATATTACATCTATTATTTTACACGGTATAATTTCCTGTCGTTTATTTGTTTAATCAAGAATTATTGCGTGAAATAAGCAAACGAAACACTTGAAACAAGTCTTGGAATTTTGGAGCCGACTCCATGAACACACCAAAAGTTCTGGAAACGCACTGCTGGGGTGTTGCGGCCCCTGTCGCTTATGAGACTCCGCCCTCTGTGACTCAATGATCACGTGACCAAAAAAAAAAAAGTTTGATGTCCTGCCCCAAAAGTTACTGAAGAACTTCAGAGAGAAAAAAAAAAAGTTTGGTGAGTGAACGCGCAGTGATTTTCAGTGCGTTTGCAAATGTTGCTGAAATCTGTGCTGGACTTGTTGGAAATTCTCTCCAGCTTTCAGCTTAAAACTTTTTCAAACTCCAGGAGGTTTTGAGAAGAAGTGTGTTTACTGGAAAAAAAGTTTTGTTTGGGAAGATATGCGCGTTTCCACTCCGGTCAGTGGGTCCTGGCCAAGCGGAAAACTAACCCGTCGCGTTTTGTTTTTTCTCGCTAGTCTTGGATAGCGAGCTGACGCCAGTGTGTTTGGAGAGAAGCACTGAGACGCGTTCATGAGATTCATGCATTTCGGAGTTTCTGCGCGCAGCTTTGAGCGCTGAAGTCAGATAAGTGATTATTCTTGATTTTTTTTTTTTTAAGAAAATACTTGTTTTTGGGTCTTTGCTTTTTGGTTTGAAATCATGGATCCGAGCCAGCATAACCCCCCCGCAGGACACCAGGTGGTCCATGTCCGCGGAGACTCGGAGACCGATCTGGAGGCGCTCTTTAACGCCGTGATGAACCCCAAAAGCGCCACCGTGCCTCCATCCGTGCCCATGAGGATGAGGAAGCTGCCAGACTCCTTCTTCAAACCACCCGAGCCCAAATCACACTCCAGACAGGTAACACATATTTATTGCACTTGAACACACCATCACACGTCTTTCCATTTCTTAAGAAGTTATTGCAACATTTTCTGTACTGTTTTTTTTTCTCTCTCTCCAAATATCATTTCACATCTTACCACACCACAAGAAATGGCGAATACCTTGTCTTTTTTTAATCTGAAAATTTTATTTTTATTATTTTTTTTTAACTTGCCTTAACAAAAAAGTCTACACAAACTCCTAGATAAGCAACCTTCAGTCAGCGCGCGTGCGCAGTACTCAACTCCGCTCCTTTAATCACTGCTTCAATCCCAAGTGGCTCCCTACTTCCTATATAAATAAAGTGCTCTCGCTTAGGACAGACACAGGAAATAGAATATAACAAACTGAATGAAACAGAAACTAGCTGAAAATTATATTTATTCCACTTTCTGTAGATGTTTTGTCCACCTTGATTCTTTTAAGGCTTGCTTTTACAATAAGAAATGTGTATTAGCACATCACACATCGTTGTTTTGTAACTAAACATCAAAATTAAACTAGTAGGGAAGTTAATTGTGTATTTAAACACACATGAACACATTGCGAAAATCTACTGTAGTTTTATATACTCTCTCAGAGCTTCTGTCAGTGCGCATGCGCAGCAGCTTTAATCACTATGGTTCAATCCCAAGTGGCTCCCTTCCTCCTACATAGAGTACACTTAATAAGGACATGCTCTAAAGTACACTTTACCACAAATGCGCTAAAATATAATTTAACTTAAACGCACTGTACGTCTTGCAGTTTATAAATTATCATTACATTTGCTACATGCTTTGTCCACCTTCTCTTCATGACTCATTTAACGTTTACCTGTAAAGCGTATTAAAAGTCATTTTTTAAATATGTAAATAATATATTTTAACACGTTAAGATAAGTCTGCATTAGATTATGTTACACAAACGCCTCGACTCAGCGCACATGCGCAGTACTCCAAAAAAAAAAATCACTGTGGTTCAATCCCAAATGGCTCCCTACTGCTTACATAAAGTACTCTCTCTAAGTGCAGACACAGGATTTGAAATTACGTCTTTTACACCCTATGTAGTGCACTAGATAGATATTCAACCAGAGGCCGTTTCATGGATTGGGGCACAGAGTTCTTTGAGCTTTCCCAAGCCAGGCCTCTTGTGTTTCCTGTCCTACTCCTTTACCAGACTAGGCCACATCAAAATTTACACACACAAAAAAAAGTCAGATTTACTCCTGATCTGTAAATTAACATTACCACAAATGTTTAATATGATATGTATATACTTTGTTAAAGTTGCTTTTGTGTAAAACGTCTTATTTTGCTCTTTAGTTCTGTATACATTTGCCATGTGTTGGCTCTGAAATGGTCACTGCATCAGATTCTGTCTGTTCATATCATAAATCATGTGACCCTCTGATCATCTGTTCTTTCTCGTCTTAATCCCTTGCAATAGCAGTGTGACTCATGCTGTCTCGTGAGTCAGTGCACTTCCACTCACCCTTTTTTTTTTTTTCCTTTTTTTTTCTTTCTACCATTTAGCAAATGTTTGGCCCACTACCTGCCTGTGTCATGAAACCCCACGTCTCTGTGGTAGGTCATGATTTCGTGGGTGTGTGATGTAAATTTCGTGTGTTTCTTCTTCAAGGCAAGCACAGATGCAGGCACGGCCGGCACGCTTACTCCACAGCACGTCCGAGCGCACTCCTCGCCTGCCTCCCTGCAGCTGAGCGCCGTCACTTCCGGCACCATGAGCACCCTGGGCCCACCCGGCACCTCCCCTCAGCACCTGCGCCAGCCCTCGTACGAGATCCCTGACGACGTGCCCCTGCCTCCAGGCTGGGAGATGGCCAAGACCCCATCTGGCCAGAGATACTTCCTTAAGTGAGTGGTTTACAACAGTGCTTTTTTTTTTTTAACTCTGATTTCACAGGTTTTTTTATGCTCACTTTCTGATGAGTGAATATTTATTTGCCATAAAGACTGGGCAGTATGGCGATATGATCAGATTATCGTGATAAATTCTACAAAAATGTGTAAAAACCTTTTGATACCGTTCAAGGTTAAACAAAACCCTCTTTAGCGTCCTGTGTTGGTATAGGACGGGGTTCTTCATCTCCAGTCCTGGAGGACAAGTGTCCAGCACAGTATTTCACCAACACCTAAACACACTCGCTGAAACTGGTAGCTAACAGATTTGTTGTATCAGCTGTGTTTGAGCCGACTGTGTTGGTCCTCCAGGACTGGCAATGAAGAGCTTGGCTGTAGACTTTTGTAGCAACCCTAAATTCATTGATGTGTGTGTGTGTGTGTGTGTGTGTGTGTGTGTGTGTGTGTGTGTGTGTATTGGCTGTGTTCAATTTCACAAGAATATATCAGTATTATTGTGTAACTGTATGCCATATCGCCCAGCTCTGATCCTTTGCTTATAATTAGAATTGAATCTGGGTAGACTGAGCTTTCAGATGTTTCTCCTCACACACTGAACCATAGCTCATTAATACTATATATACGGTAGTAATCAAAAGTTTGGACATTTATTTTTCCATAATCTAGGATTATACTGATAATTTCAAAACAATGAAATAACATGTATGGGAATATAGATGATTAACAACAGAAGCAGCAGTCGCTAGTTATCTTAGACGTGAAGGGCAGCTGTTGTGGAATATTTCATGCCAGTACTGTATTGTCAAGTGCATTTGCAAAGCCCATCAAGCACCATGATGAAACTGTCTCTCATGAAGACTATCCCAGGAAAGCAAGACCAAAACTTACCTCTGCTGCAAAGATTCATCTCAATATCAACTGTTCAAAGGAGATTATTGCATATGTAGAAAGAAATCAAAATCAGGAAAGACCATGGAATTAGCAGGTGTTAGAGTATACTGTATGTATATGTATTAGTGTGTGTGTGTGTGTGTGTGTGTGTGTGTGTGATCCACTGATTGATGTTTTGGCGGCACCCTAATCACTATAAATCTTTGCTTCAGAGTGAGTTTAGCGTATACATAAGTAAAGAGTTGCAAGTCCAAACCGACCTCTTATTGACCCCCCCCCTCCCCCCAATGATTTAACTTCTGATTCTAACTTCCACACACATGTACAGAATTAGTACTATGACAACTGCTTGACCTTAAATCGATTCGTCAGCTGAACAGAAAAAAAAATCAAAGAGAATTAAAAACAGCCTATTTCCAAAAAAAAAAAAAAACTACACGCCGCACTTGCTTATATTTACCAAATAAGCAACACTAGATGGATGATGTGGACGGTGGAGTTCATGCTGCTTTGTGAATGGGACAGAATTTCTTTCGAGCGTAAAAGGCTGCTTAACCAGTAGAGCTGCACGTTACAACGTTTAACCGGATTCATGGCATTCAACCACTCCAAAGCCCTGAGCACAATTAAGTAACATGGAGGCAACATCTGCGAGGGTTGCATAAAGTAACTAAACCACATTGTGGTTTCGCTCTTTAGTGGCGTCCAGGTTAAGACCTTCTTGTTCGTGAGGTCCGATCACAGGCTCGGTCGTAGAGTCGTCAGAGTTTGCTCAACTGCTACTTGAGCGAAGTCCCCACCGCATGTCCCCAGCTCTGCAATTATGTCTTATTATTATTCAATTGTCCCCTCCTGATGTTGTCTGGACAGGCTTTTTTTTTTTTTATTCTGTTTTTTTTTTTGTTGTGAATTTCAGTTTCAGTGATCTATTTCACGACTAATCGTTTTGATTAAACTGATTCAGACCAGGATGTAGTCGTGAGTAGGGGTGTTTCACTGTCCTGGTTAGTCACGGTGTGATCGGACGTTACATCATCGCTGACTTTGGAAATACTGATTAAACACGTTTGTTTTGATCAAGTTCCTCGCTCCAGTAGCTTTTATCCATTTTTAGTCTGGTTGAAGATTTTTACATTTTTTTATTTATATATTTAAGACCTCTCCATAGTAAAAAAAAAAAAAAAAAAAAAAAGACAACCTCAGTTTCTTAGCACAAGGGATGCAGAGTCCACTGAAAACTTCTTATAAGTGTGATCCGCTGCTGTTTTAAACGAACCATGGTTGCCGCTCATCATCTTTGTAATTTGTGCCATAAGCAACATTTTGATCAAATGCAAAAAAAAAAAATAGCATCGCTTTGCTTATCAGGACTAAACGATCATTGCAGTGGTTTTATTATTTATTTGTTTTTACTTTAGCATGCTCCGTTTCCTCACAGCCATGCTCTCTTTAGCAACATGATAATTACTAACAGCGTAAAACAATTTATCTTGGAAATTATTCTCAAAAAGAACGAAGAAAAATTATGTGATCATATCCTTTTTTTTTTTTTTTCCTTTTTTGCAAGATTAATAGTTTTTTGGCTTGGTTACCACGGCATGAAATTTCCCAACAAATTAGACAACTATTACATCATGCACATTTAAAGCACAAGTGAAAAAATCCAGCATAAGCGCATTTCATTGTCGGACCACACCGCTCCACCCATAACCCATTCAGCACGCAGGTGATGGAGTGTATGGCGATGTGAACCGCTGAGTGTGTTAATAGGAATACACACCACTTCCAATGAGAGAGAGAGAGAGAGACGTCCAATGTCTGTACACACGCAGCTGCACTGCGATAGGTCAGAACTTTCCTGCTGGACTTGGTGCTCAGGCTTCCTGTGTGAGTTTTTGTGTGTGTGTGGGGATCATGTTTCAGGTGGGAACAAAGGAGCAGTGTAGCCACATGAGCGAGTGCAGGATAGAGAGGCCTGCTAAACTCATCTGGGCATGGGTTGCAGCGGGAAAGCTTATCTTTTTTTTTTTTTTTCTTTCTTTTTTTTTAAAGACAAAAACACAGGTTATCATTTTTATCAGTGTTTGGTAACCTTGACTTCCACAACTGTTTAATTTAAAATTTTTTATTTTTATGTATCGTGTAATATTTATTTACCGACTCAGAGTTAAAACCGAGTGCAGAACATCTCCACGGGACGTCCGACCTTATTTATATTTTTTTGCACGTAAAGTTAATCGGCGGTTTAAAAATTTGGCGAGCCATCTGACCAGCCGGTTCTGGCCGAACATGATTGCTCTCAGATTTACTGGGATACAAAGGAGAGCTTTTGAAGCCCAGATGTTTGGAGGAGAAACATCTGGAGGACATCTGCTTCATTTGGAGTAGTTCTTTTTAAACAGGGAACGAGGGGGGGGGGGCGGAGGGTAAAAACACGAATCGGCTCACGAGCAAAACGAACGTCTGGAAATTTTCCCAGATCTTACCGCATCAAGACGACGATGAGGGCTTAACGTCTGCAGACTCCTCTCGAAAAATGGCATATCTGAGAAAAGGTTCACGGCAACCATTTTTAAAAGGGTCCCTCTCTCTGTCTCTCAAGAATAGACACACACACACACACTTGGGGAGTCCCCTGTCTGTGTGTGGGCATTGTTTGATCTCTATACACTGTCTCTTCGGGTGTCTGAATGCACAAGTGAGCGTCACGGAGCTGAGCTAGCCCCTGTGTGTAAACCCCCCTTCCTCTTCCCCTCCTCCTCCTCTGTTCCCCTCTTTTTGTTTGGGACTCGAGAGAGGGAGAGAGACGGGAGCTGCGTTTTCTTCATCTCTCTGTTTGCCGTTGACCTCGGCTCTGTTTGTGCTTCACTTTCCCACAGGGAACCGATTTGGTTTGTCAACAGCTTTGTCGTTTGTCCTCCGAGTTTGCGCCCACGTGACCTCTGTTGAAAAAGTAAAAAGTTTTTTTTTTTTTTTCCTCCAGGCAGTGTGTTCAGGCAGCTATAGTGAAAATGTCGTAGCAAGAAAATGATAATATTCTTTTTAACATGCACTCAGGATGGGAGAGATTACGCAATGGGTAGAATATAAAGGAACTAAATAGCGGTCACCGTATCCCGTCGTCTGGATTCAAACGCGCATTCTCTAGGCGACGCCAGGCACAGACGGCAGTGGCCATGAGACTAAATGCCAAATAGATGCCTAAAGATGGATGTGCTGCATCAATCTGAGCACTAACTCAAAAAAACTTTTTTTACAAAGATAATGTATGGTGATATAAAATTAATGTTGTAATAATATATTAACATCAGAAGTATATATTTGATCAACTTTCTTAAACTGCATTTCTTAAATATTTAAATGTTTGTTTAGTTGTGTAGTTCTTTGCATTTTAGAACAAAGCATCATTATTACTTTATTAGCAGGTAAATAAGGTGCTTTTTATATTATTATGTAACTGCATATCCCCAGATCAGATGTAGTACATCATGACGTCTGTATTATTGAAATAATGGGGAATTCTTTCAGTAAAACTACTGATGCAAATATATTTTTTCTTCTTCTTTTTTTTTTTTTTTTTTTAAAACCACTGTCATATTCATTACAATTTAGAATTTGTGTACATATGACACTTTGTTCTTTATAACTGTTTGTAGTTGTATTTAATGCAACTGTGTTCCTGTTATCGCTTTCGTTATCGCAGCTGAAGACAGTTGTCACCTTGCCAGCCTGGTCTGCGTTTCCTCCTACGTAATGTTTATACAGGGAATTATTTAGACTCTAAATTTGTGTCAAAGGTATCACAATTAAGAAGGAAAAAAAAACAACCAGCGTATAGTATTACAGAGAAACCAGAGACTCCTCAGTACTGAAGACTCCCACATGGCTGAGTGTTCCACTATACACCGACACTGGAGACTTCCTCCATAAATGTTAAATAAACTTTACGTTACAGATAGCTTCACCATATCAGCAGTTATGTATTTTCTTCATGTTTATTATGCTTAAGTTATGTCTAGTGTCGCATTCAAGGACTTCTGGGACTTTAGCCATGATGTGGCATAAGTGGTAATTTTATAAAATATGGTTTAAAAATAATTTAATTCTACTGTTAAAATGGACAAGTCAGTAGAGAGAGAGAGTGAGTGAGTGTGTGTTTGTGACTGCACGCTGCTCTTTGATGTCCTAACACCATTCAGCAGGAACTCTTTGTGGCGCAGCCTCGTGTGAGTCACGCAGCTTCAGTGACTCTGATCAGGACTTCCAGCTTTCCGTTTCAGCATGAATGGATGTGCGGTTTGTGACGCAGCCTTGATGCACGGTCAACAGAGTAAGAGTGATTTCAGGGAACAGAAACAGAGAGATAGTGAAAGTATGACCGAGGAACACACTGTGCCTGAGGCTTTGGGTCTTTTTTCCTGAATGAATGTAACTGGGGAGATCAGTCACTTCCTTGCACCAGTGATGAAAACGTCAACGTCTACGGTTTAGCAGCAGATGGCCATGTCGCCTCACAGCTTCATGGTACACGGTTCGATCCTGGGCTCGGCTTACGGTGTGGAGTTCCACCTGTTCTCCTTGCGTCTGTTCAGATTTCCTCAGGGTTCTCCGGTTTCCTTCCGTCTCCCAAAATCTACAACTGCCGACGGTAAATTGGATCTTGGTGTGAATGTGGGTTTGCGTGGTACCCTGCGATGACCGGAATCCCGTTTAGGGTGCGTTCCTGTTCGCTTAAGATAGAGTAATAAATGAATGCTAATAAATTAGCTAGCTAGTTACTATATTTCAAAAGGCGTTTTCGCATTAGGATCCTGCGTTCGGTTTTGATTGCACTTGACCCCAAAGTCTGATTCATTTTGATCAGTAAGAACACAATCGTCCGTGCTTGGGACCTGGACCCAATTCCGTTTTAAGAGATGGTTTCGGGGCATGGTAGCAGTCATGAATATGCAAAAATATCAATAATATTAGGTAGGGCATGAAGGTTAACTTCCTTGTTCTTGTATGTTTAATGGCGGCCCACAAACTGAGTAAGTGCATACTGCCACCTGCTGTATGGGAGAGTGTAAATACACAAGTGTGCCCGAGAACGAAGAATAAAAAAAAAAACACCGTGAAGGCTGGCCAGCGGGGGGAGAGGGGGAAGCAATTGTTCCTGGGCACGGTACAAATCAATCATTCCTATTGTGAAAACGCCCTTAATTTTCTCCAAATGTTCTGTTTTTCAGCATATGCTAAAGGTTTGTTCCCGGCTAGGAGTCCTTTATTAAGTGTGAGCAACTTTGCAGTGGATAATTAGTACATCAGAAGATTATACATTTAGGGCAAAGTTTCCTCAGACGTAATGCTAGTTCTGGTGTTAATTCTCCCTGCAATTGATATTAGACCCCAACCCCATCCCCCCCCCAATCAGATATCGGGAACCTTTGGATTCCAAGATTAAAGCACCTGTATAACGTAATAATCAGTCACAGGTTTCTGTTCGCCTGAAAGAGATAAGGGGAAGTGGATTATCAGCTTCAATTCTTCTTTTCTCTCACTCCCCCCTCCCCCACATGTCTGCCAGCTTCCATTATAAATCCCATTGAAGAGAAGGGTGGGAAAAGGTCAAGACGCCATGTTGACCTGTTCCTTTTCCTCCCCTCTTTTTCCCCAAGCAGTTTGCCGTAAGCTTTGATTTGTCTCGGCGTGGTGTGTGTGTTTATGTGGGGGGAGGCAGGCTGGGTCGCCTTGTTTAGTTCTCGCTGAGCCTGTTTAGAGAACGTTTGGGGTAGGTAGACATGGACCCCCCACTCTCCCCATCGCAAAAAGCGGAGGGGAAAAGGGCGTCACAGGGCAAAAGTGCTCTGGCCGGGGTCATAAACTAAGTAAGGGCCCTAATTTGGAGACTGTGACCAAATAGGTGGGCTAATCAAGGCATTCTGTGGGCTTATTAAAGTCAGAGCAGGGCGTCCTGATGGTGATGGTAAGAGGGCAAGCATGAGTCCCAACACCACCCCCACAGCAAAACGGTTCTGTTGTTAATCACTCCACAAAGGTGTGCCTTGAAGCGATAGGCTAAACGAGGCCAAAACGTTGTGTAATTGTTTCTAGCCTTGGCATAACCATGCGAAAGGGATAAAAGCATCAAATAATTGTTAACGAGCTCCCGGGCCAAGATCCAAGAAGCAAGAGAACTAGAGCTCTTAAAAGCCCTCGCTGAAAGGATCTGCCATCTTTGTAAGGTGTCTCATATGTGAGCTCGAACCTTCTGTCAAGTAGGTGAGGATGACGTGTCCGTAGAGGGCAAACTGTGGGAGGGGCGTTTTAATTAGCACGACTTGGTGATCTCTTACCCATTAGGCCACCAACGCTGTGGCCACAAGTGCCATAAAATCAAAATGGCCCCCTTATTTCCTCTCAGAGTCGTTAACATTTGGACTTTTGCTCACTGAGAAAATGCAGAAGCTGCTAAACCTGCAAATTGCGGTAAAGTTAGCATGTTGCTTGGAAGGAGGCCCTGCTGGGTCGACATGCGCACTCGTTTTTCAACGTCAGGCCACGTTATTTAGAGCTGTATCGCAAATGGTTTGCCTTGAGCTGTAAACATGGACATGTGTACACACACACACACACACACACACACACACACACACACACACACACACACACACACACTGAAGGTTGTAATGCTGCCAGAGGCAATGAAACAGATTTCGACATAAACTTGCCATATTCAATACTCGCATTATGAATTTGAATTCCTTACTAATAACAGTTAACCATTCGCTCATTACTCAATAAACGGTCCACTGAAACGGTCAGAACTGAAACGGCTTTTTCCAGTCGTCAGCTGTTTGGTTTTAGTTAGCCTTTGCCCCACTGTAGCCAAAGATTCCCGTTCTTGGTTGGCAGGAATGGAACCTGATTTGGTCTTTTGCTCCCGTAAGACATTTGTCTCAAGGTTTCTCATGTCGTGTGTTCCGAGATGCATTTCTGCTCAGTGCTGTTGTAAAGAGTGGCTATTTGAGTAGTTATTAGAGCCTTGCTGTTTACTTGAACCAGTCTGACCATTCTCCTCCGACCTCACTCATCAGAAAGGCATTTCTGGCTTGAGATTGGCCATTTCTGACGTTTTGCTAAATTTTCATGTAGATTTTTTTTTTCCTGCACGTGTCAGTATCTACATTATTGTATGCATTATATTCTGCTACCATATGAATTACTGATGACACTGTGACCCTGTTCTTTTTAAAATACCCAGTGAGCGAATTGTCTGACTTGTTTTGCGTTAAAAACATGATCATAAATCTTGCTAAAAATGTGATTTCGTCAATAAGGCATGCAAAAAAAAATAAATAGATGACCGAATACGGCCGCTATTATTAACTTTTTATTAGCAAGTTTGACATGCCGGCCGTTCGACTCAATAATGGTGAGTAATGAACGCTCATCATCCGGTTTTGTAATCACTAAAAGAGGTATGGTGTGTGGTCGGTCCCTGAATGTTAAACCATCTGCACTTCTCACTCCAGCTCCATTTGGAGCTTTATTTGTTTGGCCACATAGACGAAGGAGTGTGAGGTTATTGGTGCAAATGGGACCAGAGTAAGCAGAATCTCAGGCCAACTTGAATACAACCACAAAACCCAGTAACATGACAATTCCATGCTCCTGATGGGACTTCTGCGATCAAAAAGGATGTTCCCTCCAATCCACCGCTCCAATGAACCAGCTGATTCGCTAGATATTAGCAGTTTGCATTTTGTACTTAAAGTGGTGCAACAACTGTCTTCCTGAAAGGCAACACATCTGAGACCAGATGATGCCACAGCCATGCTTGCCTCGACGTCCAGGAGGAGAAAATTGGCTTTTGCCATTCTATTGTTGGGATGTTGTCATTTGTGAGCCCATGTATGCAGAAGAAAACAGTTAGCAGACGCATCATTATCATGTGATGTAGCATTAACATCAGTTTGAGAAGATGGCATCAAATACTGTATCTTAAAAAAAAGCATATGCTATTTCCTTCCTGGTTGGTGATAGTCAATCTGAAGGAAAATTGGACTATTTTGGTTCACCGTGTTACATTCAATTGTGCAAACGTCTGCAAAAAGTTATTTTATCCTAGACGGCAATATAATGAAGGTTCTGGATCATCTGTTATTCTGCAAGAAGGGTTGTCCCAAATAGCAGCCTTTTCCATTATATTACTCTCTGCATTTATCAAGTTTGGCCAGTTTAACCTCCTCTGCATAGAACCAGTTTTAGCTTTTGCCTTTTTGAAGCAAATCTTTCTCCTGTGTCGTGCTCTTTTCTCCAAAAACTTTCATGCTCTCTAATCAGCTGCTGAGTAGATTTTCCACTCCTCCATCTCTCCCACCTATAAAGTCGCTCTGTGTGTGATGTGAACACGCCTTCAAAGAGAAGGCCTAATTTGGGCAAGGGGTCACAGGGTCATGTGGTAATCTCCGCTGATGATGTCCTGCTGATGGAAACCTCGGATTCCCAGTGCCGGGGTGTTAGGAAAAGGAAAGCCTTGTTCCTCAAAGAGCTTTTGTAGATCGAGGCTTCTCAGAAGCTGGGAGAAATCTCAGGCTCCGTCTGTCCACAATGGCTATTACACGCTCTGTTATTTTCTTCTGATTCACAGTCGAGATCAGAGTAGGCGAGAGCTGGTTTAGATCATCATGAGTCAACGTCAGATGAGAATAGTTCTTAATTAAAAGCGAGTGATGCACTCGGGCACAGACATGGACAGAGCACCAGATAAAAGCATGACTGTATGACGAGTCGGCAAAGTTCATGGTCTGTTTAATTAAAAGGAACTTATGTAGTATTTAAAAAAAAAAAAAAAGTTATTCCTAGCAGTCTCTGAATCCACCTCCTTCCCTCCCCCAAATAACACCCCTATTACCCCACCCGTTCTCCCCCTTTCTGTTATAAATAACAGCAGCACAATAAACAGGATCCTGATAATTGGGCCATCAATCAGAGCTGTGTTTAGTGCCTGGGTGGGTCCAGTCCCAATCCTGTGAGCTCACTACCCCCCACAATCCCCTAGAGCTCCCTCTGCTTACTGATTTTCTTAGCAAAGGCCATAGTGATGACATCTGGAGAGAGAACCAGAAAAAGACCCCCCCCCCCCCTTTAACCACCCAACCTTTTCCACTTCCCCACCACCACTGCTCTAGAGTTTGATCTCTCACTCCATATCAGACGGTTTGCAGGGTCAAGGCTCTCTTTTTGTCTCCCAGTTGCTCTTTTCAATGCTTGTCCATGCATAGTAACCAATGCATGGAATGAGACTGCTCGCCACAGACGTAAAACATTTTGTGGTGTAAAATCGGTAGTTCCTATCGAGCGTTGTCCATTCCATGACGTTACACAAGGTAGTTTGTCTTGTCTGTTTAGTTTCTATTAGCATTTGAGATGTTACTACCCTACATAGTCAAGTGCATGGTGTGTTGTCTAAGATTACAGTGCACAGTTTGAGACGGAGTCATAAGTCATTTTTAAAATCGTCTTTATTGTGTACACGCGCTAAATATAGCGATTTGAGTTCTGGACTTCAATCCATCTTGCGTTTACTTTCATTTCAAGGCCTGGTCTAGAAACTGACCAGCCAACGTCTGCAGTTTTTCATCCATTATGCTGTCATTACCAATCCATGTGTGAGAATGCAGAGATTAATAGAAATGTGTGGCACAACTGAATCGCTGATGTCTCTAACGTCTAGTAAACTGTTAGGTTACTTAACAGGCCCAAGAATGGACTGCTTTCACATGAAAAAAAAATAAAAATGAAAAATTTTATTTTGTGTGGATATATAATTTATAAAGTCTAATGGGTTGGAACAAAAATCAGTCCTATGGAGGAAGGGGGAAAATTCATTGCTACTACTTCAAATAGTAAAATTAATAAATAAAGGTGTCTCGGTGGCGTAGAGCTTAGCACTGTGGCCTCGCACCTCCAGCGTCTTGAGTCTGTGTGCATGTTCTACCCTGCTTGGTGGGTTTCCTCTGGGTAATCCAGTTTCCTCCCACAGTCCAGAGACATGTAGAACCCAAATTGCTCATGGTGTGTGTAACATGCGATGAATTGGCACCATGTCCAGGGTGTACCCTGCCTCGTGCCCAAGGTCTCCTGGGATAGGCTTCAGAACAGAGCATCTGAGGCTGGGAGTATTAACCGTAAAATGGATGCCGGGGAAATGTTGCTGATCATCTGCCATTCTGCAGTTCCTCTAGAATTGTTTGACCCAGTTGCTCATTGACCAAAAGGCCAAATTAGTCTCTTCATCTCATCTTGCAGAAGTTTAAAAGAGATTTACTTTAAGCTATCTTATTACCACCAGATACGTTCACAAAGCACAAGCACACGCAAAACAGTGTAGCACCAGACAGGTTTAAAAATAACCGCAGTTGTCTAGGAAAGAGCGGAAGCTTAGAAAGCAGGATAAGCACTTCTATACGTCCACGTGTCTCCATTGTTTCTGTTGGACAGGATCCAGTTTGCCTCCCATTTCCCGGTACTTTCCCAAAACTGGTTCACTCTGGGAAAGAGTCAGGTTGAGGTTCTGAATTGCTGAAAGTCTGCTGGAACACGGAGAAGGAACTGCATGAACTTGCAGGCTCGGGATAGCGAGACGGCGATGAAGGTTTTGGCCTGGACTCCCCTATTTATGAGTACAATAAGACATTGTGTCATGCAACACGTGGATGTGTGGGACTTTTTTTTTTGTTGTTATTGTTTTTCAGACTGTTATTAGTTTAATTCCGGTTTTGGCCTGAAAAACTGCACTCTGTATTAGAGAGTCAAATTTGAGCATTATGTAATTTTGGGAAGCCAGAATTAGATGGTTGGATGAGTTCAGGGACTTGAGTGTCTCGTACATTGCAGTCCCTGTGAGGGCCTCAGTCTGGGCTGTTTGGCGCTAGAGAGACAGCGGTTTACACTTTTAATATGGAGCTATGTCTGTCTCTGTGTGTGTGTGTGTGTGTCTGTGTGTGTGTGTGCCTGCGTGCACATGTACTCATGCACGCTCTTAGGACTAATAAAGCCCACCTGTGCAAGTTTGCCTGCTTCTAGGTTAACCCTGAAACCCAAGAGAGGAGATCTCAACACACAACATCCTGTGCACCAATTAAAACGAACACACACACATGCACACTCTTCTCCCATCCTCCCTCCCTCCCTCTGCCCCTCTCACCCTTCCTCCTTCTCTCCCTTTCCCTCTATCCCTGTCCGTCATAGTTTCCAGCAGCCGGGAAAGGGGGAGGGTCGGGGTGACAGAGAGTGTAACAGGACCACAGCGATCCATTCAGCCAGAGAAGTTCTGAGGGATTGCTTCCGCGCTTGTTGTTTTCTTCTTTTCTTTTCTTTTTTTTTTTCTCCTGACGGTCATCCCTCCCCCCATGACCCTCCTCAAAAGGCCCCAGGTTGCCCTCATCTGCAGCGGGCTGGGCCACTTTCCTGGCTCCGCGTGTGTGGCTGGGGGGAGGGGGGAGGTTGCTGTGCCATTGGGGGGATTAGGGGGAGTTTCTGCCAGTGCCTTTGATCAGCAAAGCATAAACAAGAAGGGCTTGAAAATGGGTGGTGTGGGTGGGAGGGGGCGAAGTGCTGAGTCAGACTCTTTCTGACGTACTTTATTTCTGTGTTTTGTTTTGTTTTTTTCTACATTCGCCCTCTCTTTCTCTGCCTCACTTTTTGTCTCTCCAGCTCATCTTGGGACAGAAGTTATCTCGGCTTTTTAGCTTAAACCACTCCGTTACTCAGCGCTTTATGCACAAGTGACAGCAATGATTAATCGAGACGCCGCTTGAGTAACCAAACGATTACTGAACAACGCAGTTGCAGGTTGCAGATTAAATTAAGATAGGCACTTTCTACCGAAAAAACCACACACTAAGGACTCTTTTTAATTCCAGAAACTTTCAGCAATTTTTTTTAAATAACAGGAGTTTCAATTGGCCAATTATGGGCTAGCAGTAAAATACTGTCAATGTGTTTTCCTACGGTTTTCCTATCCTTTAAGCAATCCAAGTTTTTGTGCAAATTTGCACATGTTTACTTTGGAATTTGATATTTTGTTGATCCATTTTCAAATACAAATCAAATCACACTTTTTTTAACATTACCCTTGGCATGATCATCAGGAACAGTCTGATAATTGTGATTTATACATATTCCCTCACACAAACTCCTTTCCATAATTTTTGGGTTTTAATTCTGTAAACCTCCTTTGCCAATAATGGGCATCATTTAAAAGCGCTATATAATAAAATAAAAAAAAGTTTGAATTAAATGTAATTTTTAAAATGATCTCAGTAAACTTTTAAATGTTGATTGCTATAAAACTGGCGATTACCACCAATTCTAATTTAGATTTTATGTCCGGCTGGTGCAACCCCACCACCTACTGGACTGGAGTGTTTAAGCGGAAAATTGGCAGTGGAGAAAAAAAATATTGCTTAGTATGCGACATGATGTTTTAAGGAAACGGAACTATCACAAGTTACATCGGATTTGAATGTATTTTAGATTATTTTAGTAGGTTAGATTATTAAGATTACTTATAGATTGTATATAAAATGAATGTGATCAAATGGAATTCAATAGAAAATGGCAACATCTAAATTAGTACCTGAATCTCTTGTCTGGTTTATAGTGCTGGTTGCTTTGAAATGCGTCATTATCAGAAATTTGACATTTCTGGTTTTACCAAGATAAAATTGTGCTGGGTTTCCAGAGTTTGTGGTTTAAGTGCCATTTGACAGACAACGAATGCAGTATTTGGGAACATCAGTGGTTAAGACATTGGATTACTGATCGGAAGGTCACAGGTTTAAACACCAATTTGCCACCATTGGCCCCTTGAACGGCCCTTAACCTTCAACTGCTCATATGTGAATATATATAATCTTTACATTTACGACAGTCCATTTATATGTAATAGATATATAGTATATGTAATGTAGTAATAATATATACAGTATGTAGTGAAATATAAGAGCATCTGCCCAAGGCAATAAGTGTAGATAGTTTGGCTCACAGTCCTAATTGATTATCCAGAACTTGGTTTACATTATCTATGGCAAAACTTGACCACTATCAAACTAGCTTCGATAACTAGTAGCAAGATCAGTACCAATTCCTGGTAAGTATGTGACCAAGGATGTGCATGACAAAGCTAGAATAACAGAAATCTCACCATAACGTCACTATTTTTCAATGTCGGAGCTTCTCAATCGGACCCGAGAGGCGAGCACTGGAAGCGGGGGATCGCTTTGAATAGTGTTGGGCCTTTCGGGGTCGTAGCTCTGTCTGAGCCTTTGTCTGCCAGGTAAAAGCTTTGGAAAAGTGGCGCCAGATCATTCAATGGGCTGACACTTCAGTGTGGCAAAGCAGGCAGCAGGAGAAAGAACTGGCTGGGAAGAGCCCTAGGCATGACCCTGTCTGAATGAGACAGGCCCAGCCTGCCAGGGAGCCCTTTTCCTCGATTAGCCTTCCATCTTAATCGAGCAGCAAGTCCCAACAAAGCAATAATTAGAAATGCCTCCTCGCCACACAGGCAGAGCAAAGCGTTCTCTGTAGAGAAAAGATCTCGCACAAAGAAACGAAAATCCCAGCTTCATTATTTTGTCCTTAATGTTTTTGGATTTTGAAAAGGTCAGGATAAATATCAAGTCGGAAAATGTCCTTATTTCGCCACTCATGATGAACACATTGCTTAACCTTTGAGTGTGGCAAACTGCAAGGCACCGCGCAAACCCGGCAGGACCGAAAGGCACAAACCCGCTCCTGCTCTATACTGGCTTTGTTTAGGCGTTGAATAAACACAAGTGCGTGTGTGTGTGTCAGTACCGGAGTGTGTTTCAGGGATGGTTTTTCCTTGAAAGGCGCTCGGGTTCTTTGTGTTACACTCGAGCGATCCTCCAGTTTGCTACTCGTGAGCAGATCACATGTAATCCAGGCCAAAGTTGACTCCGCTCTACTGCTCGCTCCTCCTCCTCCTCCTCCTTTCTTCCTCTCACTGCTGCCCTACCAGACTGCAAACTCGAGTTTGCAAAATGAACTCCCAAAACACAACTATTTTTAGTCTCGGCAGACAAATGGACTCAAGTCGCCAGCACTCTGTCATCCAAGTTCAACTCGCTTTAGCTTGCACAGGCCGCAAAGGCTGTAAATGTGTCACATTTCACTGGTTATGAACATGTTAAAGTCAAAACTCTGCTCTAAGTATGTAGACCTGTTTTGAGTTGTTTCCTTTCCTTTCCATTTCCTTTCAATTAAATAGAATGATCACAAGCAGTGAACGCACACAACAACAACATGATTCCGTCCAGACCGTGACGTCATTTCCAAGAAAAAGTGAAGTGTTTTTTCCATCAACTACCGTTTAAAAAAGAAATAACATGATGTCATTATTAAGGCACTAGCCAAACAAATAGTCGGTGAAAGACAGGAACAGACGCTTGCTGCTTTTTTTTCTTTTCCCCCCTTAAAGCAATCTGTTTTCATTTCTCTTCTTTAAATTTTTTAGCAATATACCAGCAGTGGTTACTGAGCAGTTGTGTGTTTTTGACTTGCAACCTTCTGGTCGGTAGCAGTGAGGAGTTACTTCTAGCATATTGTTCATGTTGCATTTATTCGTGAGCGCTTTCTACCTTTTTTTTTTTTTTAAGCTTTGGTAAACTTTTAAACTATTAAAGTAAAAAAACAATGCAATTTATTGGTCTACCGTGTTGTACTTTATTTAAATTTTTTGTACTGGCCAAAGCTTAAACCAGCCAATTACATTCACATTGTTGGGGCAAACCCCCCCCCCCCCCCAATGTGACCTCATGAGGGGGAAACTCCTATTTTTTTTTGTTGACCACTGCAGTTCTCTCGTGGGGCATGACTCAAAAGCTCACAGCACGTTGCAAAGTGGCGACACTGGAGATTCCTTCCCTAAAGAGAACTCTCTTCCAATAGTTATCTAGTTAGTTAGTTGATCCCAAAGGAAATACCAGACATCCAGCAGCAATAAAGACAGTAAGACAAAGACAGGTTTGTAGATGTGATTGTTCATGTGTAATGTGAAAGCTGACCAAAAATGATCAGTGCAATGCTAAAGCAAATCAAAAATATAATATATATATATATAAAGAATATAAATAAAAGGAAATCAGTCACAACTAATAATAATTTTAAATATATATATATTTTAAAGGTATAAATGAAAAACTTAAGTGAAATGCAGTGTAACCTTGATGTGCAATTGTATTCATGACAAAAGTGCAAATAGTAGTAATAACGAAGAAGAGAAAAAACCATGACAGTGATACTGACTTTGTGTATTGGGATATGTAATATTATACAATATCACATTCAATAGTTCATGTCAAGACTTTTCTACACATGCCCATTTGAATGAGGTGTTCCTATAATGAAATGATTTTGTATTAGAAAGAGCACATTTATGCTTAGCACAACTCTCAGAGCTGCTCCTAAAGAAAATTAGTCAACACCTACTAACCATTCAGCTTTGAGAATTCAGTATCTATTCAGCATACATGGATCTTGGCGCACACTGAATTTGCAATAATGATGTCAACTTCTGCACATCATTGGCAGAGAATGATTATATTTATTTAATTGAATTACGTTTTCTTCTCTCCCCACAGCCACATTGACCAATCAACCACCTGGCAGGACCCCCGCAAAGCCATGCTCCAGATAACCCAGACGAATTCCGCCAGCCCCGTTCAACAGCAAAACCTCCTGAACCCAGCCTCAGGTCTGTACACACTTCACACAGACTCTCCTTACGCACTGTTACAAAAGCCCACGGCGCACCCGAGCTGAAGCCGCGCACACGCATGTAAGCGGAAGTTAGATGTGCGACGTTGTGGGAGTGCTCTGCTCCTGTTGCACATGCTGAGCTGATGTTTATCTGGAAGCCTGGAGGAGACTCGGGAGTCGTAAAACATGACCAGTCCTGCCCCACGTCAGCACACTGCTCCCTTCTCCACCTCTCCTACTGCTCACAAGCTCTTTGTAGTCTCCAACCTGTGTTTTTAAAACTGTTCAGAGGTCACATAATCAGTCTGAATGCTTAAGCCCTTTAATTTTGACTTGCCTCTGTTTGTATTAAGTGATACGAAGCATCAGTGTTTTTGAAGTATTTTTGTGAAAAACACCCATTCCTTCTACATGTAGAGATCTTTTATCACATATTTATTTGTTTGTGCCTCAGTTGCCTAATCATGTCCTTTAGTCTGCCATCTCTGCTCTAATACACTTTCTAATATATTTCATGAAATGCATAAATGGTCTCACGTAGCCAAATCAAGTCCAATTTTATTGGTTTCATTCTTAAAACTATTCAAGCCAAATCACCAACATGTCTTGATTAATCACTACACTTGGTCTAATGAGGAACAAATATGCAAATTTATTTTTTGGTGAGTTAGGAATGGGGGGTGGGTAAATAAGACGTAATGGGTAAATAAGGGCCTGCGGTGGTTAATGCACTACATTTAACATAGCTGTTCTCTCTCAGGTCCTCTTCCTGATGGCTGGGAGCAGGCCATCACAGCAGATGGAGAGATCTACTACATCAACCACAAGAATAAAACCACGTCCTGGCTGGACCCACGACTCGACCCACACTATGGTGAGCTTCTATGGTCGTATTGCACCTCTGCATGTTTAGATATGGAAATAATACAGAAGGGACACCGATATCGCCATCTACTTTAGCTGTCATTCTACATATGGTCAAGTGTTTATTTCATTTAATCCTGAATGGAATATCAGTTTTGTTTTATTGATCTTCACTGTCTGAGGTTACTAGGTCCGGAGCAGGATCATCCTACAATTTTATTTACGTTTACAGTGATCATCGTTGGGTTTTATTTAATAAATTTTTTGTAAGAATGTTAGTTTATGCCTCTGAGTGGCGCAGTGGTAAAGCGCTCGCCCTATCATCCGGGGATCGCTGGTTCGAACCCCGGGGGATGCTGTTTTCCTCTCACAGCCGGAGGCACAGAGAGAGCTGATTGGCCGAGCTCTCTCAGGGGGGAGGGATGAGAG
>JAQMYJ010000038.1:24874304-24887564 GCA_030014305.1 Clarias laeviceps
ACGCGGTTCGGAGGAAACACGGGATAGTCTTCGCCCTCCCGACTGAGTGGTAGTGGTAACCTTAATGTGGGAGCCCCTCTAGCGATGGGGAGGAATTGGACACCACTAATATTGGGGAGAAAAATTGGGGAAAAAAAACAAAAAAATTTTTTTTTTTAAATAATAATAATAAAAAGAATGTTAGTTTATTCATCAGAATATGTGTTTGGAGGAACAAGCTCTCTGTGTCGCTCCAGACTCTCTAAACAGGAGGGAAAACCTAATTTTGGGGAGGACCTACCTCCAACCAATCAGAACAAGGAGCCATCTCAATCACATTCCCAGTCATTTTATAAATCTCCCTTTTTTGGAATATAATTTAGCCAATATGCATGAGTTTTAGGGTCCTGGCTTTGGAATAAATGCTGAAAATGTATATTCTCAGCATTTCTTCCAAAGTCATGACCCTGAAACTCGCACAAAATGTTGTTCTTTATGCAACACCACTTGAAAAAACACTGCTCTACAGAATAGGTTAAACATTGTCTTTCAAGCAATGCACGAGTCACTAGTTTCAAAAGACAACCCACAATGACTATTGTGTTTTTAAGGTTAATGGATGGCCTTCAGTATGTTGAAGACTCATTGAGATTCTATCTGGTTAATGTTCTTATGTGTGTGTTTGTTTGTAGTGAAAGAGACAGTTTTCTGAAAATATTCCCACTTCCCGTGACTCACATTGAGGTTAGCCAAAACCGCTCCTAACTCAGGACTCAGCTATGTGTGTGTTTGTGCTCACACACTCATTACTACACACGCGCGCACAGAGTTTATTGCTTTTGAATTGTGCATGTCGAAACTTTACTCTTTCCCGTTACAATAGTTTAATATTGTTCTCCTTACATACTAATTAAACCAGACCAGATGTCTTTTGGTTTTACGTTAGTAAACTGTTGGTACATTGGGCAGCATTGGTGGTCTTAAAAATAACTGTCCTCTTTCCCCCTTCCCTACCCTCCCACTCCTTCCCTCGCTCCCACTCTCTCTCGATAATCCTCTCCATCCGTATGGCTCACAAAGAGATGAAGGCTTTTTCTTATGTCACTTTGAGTTACTCACGCTTGGAATTGCCCTCCCTTCATTCTAAAAACATTCCCTTATTTCTCTCTTGCTTGCTTTCATACATGGGAACGATCATCTCTTTTCCTCATAAGTCTTTGTTGACGTTACAGAGATGGGTTTTCATGGAGGTGGTTTCACAGGAAAAGTGAGAAACGGTGTGTTCGCCTGCCACGTCCTCTAAGAGACCAAAACGCTGCTCTGAAACTTTTAGCCCTTTGAAGATTTACAAGTCGTGAATGTATATGTCTGGTGGGCCCCAGAATTAGTTGTAGTGTCAGGATGAGACAGTAGTGTGAGAGTGGGAAAGCATGAGAGAGCATAGACGTTCTTTACCGCAAATAACTGGATACCGTTTGTCAGATAAAGAAGCATGTCACAGTGCGGCATGTACGTTCAGGCTACCACAGTAGCCTGTAGCGCTATCAATAGATAGTAAGCTAAAATGTGGACATATTTAAGCGGATATGTTCATATGGGTTATCATAAGCTTATAGTTCAAGTCTGACTCCTAATCTGAAGTTCCTGAGTGACTTAATGTTCTAAAAATAGATAGAAAAAATCTAAACTCAACTCTTTATCTTGCTTTAAATAGCCAAGTTAATTTGAAAACTGAATGTTTGACATGTTA
Source organism: Clarias laeviceps (assembly GCA_030014305.1). Lineage (NCBI taxonomy): Eukaryota > Metazoa > Chordata > Actinopteri > Siluriformes > Clariidae > Clarias > Clarias laeviceps. The sequence goes on from JAQMYJ010000038.1 coordinate 24,876,034, forward strand.
AAGATTGGTATATTTGCTGTGGAGGTTGCGTAAATGGTTAAAACAGAGTTTAGCTGGTGAGTTACCTCAGAATCTTGGCTAGCTAGCTACAGTATGTAAAGTGAGTCAACGTTTTTAGCCAACTAGCTAATGTTTGGTTTTCTTAAAACTGTGTACATATATCTTTATTTTTTTTCCTTTCCAAGTTAGAAAAGAGGGCAAATATTCAATGATAATGGCATGCTGAGTCCAATCAAAGCTTTAACTCTTTTACTTTTGAGTTTATTTTCTAATTTTGTTAACTTAGGGGGCAAGAGTTGAGGTGTTTACTGTGCTGTAAATCCAAGTGGGGAAATCAGTCTGAAGGGGAATTTAAATATTAAGAAAAGAAACTTGTAAATTAACCTTTTTGACTGGTGGAGGTTTTTATAATTCTTATTTATTTATCTTGTGTGGGTTTTTTTTTATTAATTTTTTTTTTTATACGTGCCTCAGGCTCCTGAACACTGGCTGTCTCTCTGTAGCTAGTTACGCTAACACCCTGAGGTAAATCTACAGCCAGAATTTTGTGTAAAAATTTACTTCATCTTTACAAATGTTATTAATCATTACCATCATTAATGTTGTTACTATTTCACAATTATATTTTCAGTGTCTAGTGTGACTTGGTTAAGTCTGGAAAAACGAGTTACATTCCTTGCAGTTTGATAGCTGGAAAGGTTAACTGAGTAGTAGTTAGTGGGTGGGAACAGAATATACAAAATAATAGAATATGGAGTAAGATTACAGACAAAAAAATTTTTTAGATAAGGCACGGTAGAAGGATCTACCACCACTAACCCACACCAGTTCCTTTTTGGTGATTGTTCTCTTCTGTTCTGTCTTTATTTTGTTTTTTTTAGTTTTTTTCTTTCTCTCTCTCTCTCTCTCTCTCTCTCTCTCTCTCTCTCTTTTTCTTCCCTCTTTCTGCCTCTTGCCCTTCTCTCACTCTTTCTGTTTCTTTTCCTCCTCTCTCGCCCTCCCCTGCCAACCCCCCCGAATGAGGCCCCGAGCAGGCAGGACGCTATTCTGCTGCACATGCAGACAGACTTGAGTCGGAGCCAGATCTCTTTATACTGCAGCACTGCACCTAATCTCTTCCAGGCCTTTTCACTCAGAGAGAGACAGAGAACGAGGGAGGGAGGCAGGGAGGAATACAAAGTGTGGGGGGGGGGGCTGACTGAGGCAGGCCCACAGAGAGGGGGAAGGGAACAGAGAGAAGGAGAGAGAAAGAAAGGAAAAGAAGAAAAAGTTAGAAGGCCGACATGCGTCTACAGGAATCTCCAGAGTGGCTCCAAGCGGTGGAGGCGGAGCTTCTCAAATTGGCCTGGACGTAGTGTTCCCAAATGGAGCCTTCATGTTTTTCACACTTTGTCTGCAAAGAGCACAAACAGGGAAGACACACAAGCAGACACGCACACTAGTTTTTTTTTTTCTTTTTTTTTCTCTTCTCCGTGCCGCTAAAAGGCTATCAGGTTATCGTCTGTTATTTTTTCCGCCTGCACTTCAGTGTAGGAGTTGGCACCTTGTCGCCTGGTGCTGAGTGATGTCACTCTCTTATGGGGCTCTCATCTTTTCCAGTGCCCTGCTATGAGCTAATCCTGACTCACACACACAGGCTGCACGCTTGCCACAGGCCAGCAGTTCAGATCCACATGTGTGAATAGTTAACATTTGTGACTTCAGCATGATGCATTCACTATATGCACGCGAAAAGATCTGAAACATCTGAGGCTTTTTCTTTTTTGCACTAATATAATGTTTATAGAGCGTATAGTAGCCATCTTGATCTTGTTTTCAGGGAGAGGGAGAGAGTGGGGAGTTCTAGTAAGACAGAGAAGCTTGTCTTTTTCCCACTCTTTCTCCCACCATTAAAACTTTATCATCCTGGACGCTTTTTAAAGAACAAACGTGTTAACTGGACAGCCGGCAAATATTTGCAGAGGCTTCAAAGGGGCCGTGCCCTGGCGCGCTCCTTTAGAACGTTTCCGATAGTTTCCCGGCTTGCTCAGGGTCTTGCCTGCGTTTAGATGATCCTCTTGGTGTTGGTAAAGGATGGGGGTCTGATAAGAGCTGCTGCAACGTGTTCCACATGAGCGTGAAAAAGACAAAAGGGCAGAAAGCTTTAGCCCTTATCTGTCTCGGTCTCTCTCTTGGTTTTATCTATGATTTATGGAGTCTTTCTGACACTGTCTAGATCAGTGTTTTCCATCCTTTTAAAAATAAATAAATAAATAAATGTATAGAAATAATCCCACATCACACCATTTAATACTTTTTTTACGTTATTGTTGTTTTTTCTGTTGGGTTACTTTTAAAAAGGGTTGTATGAGAAATCCTGTTAGGATGAGCCTATCACAAGATTACAGGAAACGTTTTGGTCCCTATTAAGTTTTACTTTCATCTAGTTTGAGTTACGACTAAACCTAAATTTTTTTATTTTTTTTTAATGGTTAATCTAGATCTAATAGATTGATGTAGATATTTGGGTCAACTTTAGGTCAAGTGCTAAAGTAAGATCTTTTTTTTTTTTTATGGGTTATTTGGGGTTTTCAATATTAAAAGATTTATTTTTATTTTGCTGAAAAGTAACAAAATAAATAAATCTGCATCTAAACCTGTTTGTCCTTGCATGAGAATAGTTTACACGTATGTTCCAATCAGACACTCCCAAATCACCAGCCACTTTTAACCATTGTGTATATTTGTGTTGTCTACGAGTCCGACTTGTCAAGTTTCAAAATGTCAATCACAGAAATTCACACAATGTGCCCGTTCCGGGGGGCAAGAAGCAACAGGTTTGAGAGTAACAGCTCATTAGCTGTGTTCCCTCCCGCTCTGGGAATTACTAACTCTGTACTGCTAGAGCACACTGTTCTGCTTCAATAGACCCATATCTATGTGAGATAAGGGTATAAAAGGACACACATACATACATACACACACACACAAAATTTATCACCCCTGTAAGCACACCCACACTACGGCTGTACCACTAACAACATTCCCACACAGTAATACAGCCTCTGGCAAGGTTGGGGAGGGGTGTGTGTGTGGCAAGGCTCCGATCTGATTCCCATGGAGAGAGGAGATCTGAGACTCATTCAAGCCTGAGCAAGTAAACACACACTGATTGAATGGTGACGAGGCCAGCCGGGGGGAGGGCGGGGCTCCCCTGCATGACAACGTCGGCATCGTCGCTTCTTTGTTTTCATTGGTGGCTTGGACGCATAAGTAAACATCGATCCTCGCCGGTTTGATTACAGTAACACCTCCCGCAACCGGCGCCATTTGTTTCAGCTATTCGAGGTCTCTGCAATACGCATGACCTCATTCACATGCAGGTCCCAGTGTTTACGTCTCTGAGAATTGTTAAAAAGCACCTACATACAAGTAAACCCGCAGACACATTGACTGCAGACATTTACATCATGATTGCAGTAAAATCTGCGGTAGATACAGACATCAACACCTGGGTTGTCGGCTGTATTATGAGTAAATGCTTGATCAAATAAAAAGTCGAGTCGAGGGTCAAATTATTGCGCTATATAAAGCAGAGAAAACAACCAAGGAGATTTGAAATTAGGACTAGGTTAAGGAGCCTTGAACATACCAAAACCTGGAAGGATAGTGTTGAACCATAAAGAAAGGTGGTTGGGGGGAAAAAAAATCATAAATGGAGATCAGTTAAAAAAACAAACATAGCTGTGTTTAATAGTGAAAGTAAAAGGATTTCCACACACAGTGTGATAAGAACTCCTAGGATTGGGAATAAACAGTTGACACAACCAGTAAGACAAATCAGAAAAAGTCTAGGATTTGCTATGGAGTATAAAGATTGGAGGTGCGTCAGGGTACAAAGGAAAGCACATGAAGCATCATGCATAGTGACCACTGTATAAGCAAACCTAATCCAGGACTAAAATTGTGAAAGTGGTTCTGTGAGCATGAGGAATAATCATCACACATGAACTGTCCACCACATAACCAGAGCTAAAGGTGACTAAATGATGTCTTAGACTGTGTGAATGTATTTTAATTTTATTTGCCCTGACAGTGTATAGTGGGGTTCATTTTTGGAAGCGCTTGTTTTAAGTAATCATAGGGATTAATATTACAATTTAATCCTACCCTTCTGTATTACCGTAATCATCTCAACAAGAATAAGAATGTCAGGAAGTGCCATAAAGTTTTTTTTCTTTTGGTTCCCGAGGTTAAGGTTAGGGTTTAATTGGTTAATTAGGTGCAAATCTCTTTCTTTTCTGCCTTTCTTTGTGTAGCTCTGAACCAGCAGCGAATTACCCAGAGTGCTCCGGTAAAGCCGGGTACCCAGCTCCCCTCCAGCCCTCCGAACGCGCCCGTCATGGGAGGGAACAGCCAGGTGCGACTGCAGCAACTGCAGCTGGAAAAAGAGAGACTGAGGCTTAAACACCAGGAGCTGCACCGCCCAAGACCACAGGTCTGACACGCACGCGTGCCCCTGCACACACACGCACATCTTCAGCACCAAATTGAACACGAGGCAAGATATCACTTGAACAATGTCGGTCTCCATCAACACAACCTGTTGCCATCGATTTAGAAGAATGAGTGGCAGAATAATTAGAGAACACACTGATGAAGTGCAGTGCATCGTCACTGGGGTTGAGATTAACTCTTAACAAAAACTAACGCTGATGCTGATGGACCAGCAAGTAGGAGATATACAATAGTGCAGAGCAAGAGGAGACATCTAGAGATGACTCTAGAAGAGAGACTAAAGATGGTGCAATTTTAACTCCACTTTCAATCTTTTTGGTTGAACAGAGGAAAAAAAATATAATTTTTTTATTTTTATTATAATTGATGTCGCTTGTGTGCTGACTGGGTTCTTACTTTGGGGTTTAGATTTTGTTTTATTTGATAACATTTGCAAATTAAATATCACTTTGTTTTATGAACATTGAACATTATATTCTGTCTGAAGTTTTTTTTTTAAGACTTAAAATACTCTTAAATGTGCACATTTTCTTAGTTGTAAATAGAAACTCTTAATTTTTAATGTTATTTTTTAAAATATATACATTTACAATTATAAACTTAATAGGAAGTAAGCGAAACATTGATATTAAACCAGAAACAGGCTTAAAATGCATTTTCTGACTAATGTAATACCAAAAATTGCTGTTTAAATAGTAATACATGTATGATATACATCTTTTTAAATAAAACTTTAAATTTAACCTTTGTCATAATTGAGGCTTCGTGAAATTTGCATATGATCATGTAATGCACTCTAAATCACTCGCTCTTCTCATTCGCTTCGGTCCTGTGTGTCTGTGTGTGTGTCTGTGTGTGTGTCTGTGTGTGTGTCTGTGTGTGTGTCTGTGTGTGTGTCTGTGTGTGTGTCTGTTGGGGGTGACTGAGCGAGGTCAGGGATCGGAAGAAGAGGAGGAGACTTGATAGAGTAGAGGGCCAGACGGGGACGAGGAGCTCGGAGCCGGGAGAGTCGAAGGGGGGCAGCTTTGGAATGTAAACAGAGTGTTGACTCAGCTCTGCGAAAATCACACACACAAACTAAACAAACCGAGCTCTTTAGCCCGAAGCAAATCCCAGATGAAGTCAACCCGATGCCGTCAAACACGGCGTGAGATTTCGCACTCGATAAAACACGTGACCGTATCTCAGAAGCATTATTCAAGACATTCTAGTATAACGAGTCGAACCGACGAAACTCTTTCGATTCCTGTATCTCTGATTTCTTATTTGTGTTAACGTTTCTTCAATCAGAGGAAGTGTGCAATAATAAAAAAAAAAAAAAGGAAAAAAAAGAAGGATGTGACCCTGTGCCCTACCCTAGACTTAATAACATGCAATAAACCCACACCTTAGCAGCGTGCAGTTAACCACCCAGTTGGGCCAAGGCCATAAAATCACAGAGAGCACGCTTACAGAAAGTGACTTTCACAATCTCTTGACAAATGAGAACCAGATCTGTAGCTTGTGACACGTCGCCTGGGATGGGCATCATAATATCATTCATCAGGGTAGTAGAGGAAATGGCTAGAGGCAAGAAGAAAAAAAAAACACACTTGTGTGTGTGTTTTTTAAAAAATTTTAACGCCATTCTGTGTCTACATGCCTGCTATGGCAAAACCTGTATTTTTTTTTGTCGGCTAAAAAAACAAAACTGATCCGAAGAGCTTGTAGCTTTGGTTTGATGACAAGTTTGGATCACATCTGCAACAGTTCAACTTTAACTTTAAACTTACTAAATTATAACACACGCAATCATTTTGCCTGCTGTGAAAATGGCATGTGTTTGGTCTTGTCATCTTAGTCATTGTGTGTATATATCTCTGTGTTTGTGTGAGTAGGAGCTGGCTTTGAGGAACCAGCTGCCCACCAGCATGGAGCAGGACAGCGGCACTCCGAACCCGGTGTCGTCCCCTGGCATGGGGCAGGACGGCCGCAGCATGACCACCAACAGCTCAGACCCCTTCCTCAACAGGTCAGCATCAAAGCGGACACGAGAACAGACAAAAGTTGAACCACAGACGACTTAATAGTTGCTCATTTAATAGTGGCTGTAAAATAAGTATAAAGAAATTATTTTCTGGCGCCTTTTTTCTCGTAACCCAGTATGAATCAATGGAGGTTAACAAACTGATGAGGTTCCTGTGTGACTAAGTGGAACAGCACCACAAACAACAGAAGTGCACCACCCAGTGGCCATTAGGAGAATAATCACTATAAGTGTTCAGACATTTGGAATTTTTGAAACGCAAATCTATGACGATTGTAACTAAATTTTAACTTTGTAACAAGTGAGGAAGGTTAAGGGGAATATAGGTATGGTTAAGGGGAAGGTTCTCTTGCATGCCCATAGAGTTCCATTTGTATGTGTACATTTTTAGTCCCTTTTCCCCAATTATGTAGTTGTTACGAGAAAACTTTGTATTCAATACTGGGAATTAATCAGTGTGTGTGGATGCATCTGTCTGTCTGTGTAGTTCTGTAAGTGTGTATCTCGGTGTGTGGATGTCTCCGTGTCAGCGCATTTCCTGGTTGTGTATCTCTGCATCCATCCCCAGTGTGTCGGCCTTTTTGCCTTCTCTGTTTGAGGCTATTTGCATGACTTGTGTCTGTCTGTCTGCGTGTGTGTGCGAGTGAGAGAGAAAGCTTGTGAACAGGCAGAGCTGTCCGTGAGAACATGTGGTCTCAGCTTTAGACAGCCCCCTCCCTCACACACACATACTGGTATTCACAAAGACTGCATTCATCACACTCATCCACCACACACACACACACCTCTCAGTCTCTTCATTAGTGTAAGCCTGCTGTATTTGCTCTCACACTGTACCCCTGCACACGGGCCTCTGTTTATGGAGAGGTGTGATTTCCCAGCTTCACTCTCAGTGCTGTGACCTGTTCCAGCTCCTGATGAGTTTTATTTTTAGTTTTTTCCTGTTAGGAGTTATATTTATGATGTTGCAGTGGATGTAACGGAGTATATATTTTTTTATTTTATTAGTTTTTTGTCTAGGGATAATAAACTCTAATTTATAACTGCATTTTCATTCATAGGGATAATAATTCACAAAAACTGTTATTTCTTTACATAATTTGGAGCACACACACATTCGTTTTGTATTATTTTATGCTAAATTGTAACCTGCTTCCAATGAAAATATAAGATCCAAAACTGCAGTACAGTTAAAAAGGGGAAAAAAGTGCTTTATTAATAAACAGTCAATTTTCAATCATATAAATTTTAAATAAATTGTTAACTACAGACTATTTCTCTCTCTCTCTCTCTCGCGCTCTCTCTCTCTCTCTCTTTGCAGTGGGACGTATCACTCCAGAGATGAGAGCACAGACAGTGGTCTGAGCATGAGCAGCTACAGCGTCCCACGCACTCCAGACGATTTCCTGAACAGCGTAGATGAAATGGAGACGAGTACGATGCTTTCGAAATCTTCACACACCATGGCCTAAATTATAAATGCCTAATGTACAATTTAATTAGTACCGCTGTACGAGTCAGTCGGCGCTTAGTGTAATAATGTCCTTTCAGTCATAAGGAAGTCTTTCATCAGTCATTCACCAGCACATTTGAGAGAAATGTTTAATATTCCTGATCTGTTTTCGTTTCCGTCATCACTGAGGCCCTTTACAGCGTCTGCACAAAAGACCAGAGCTGACTAAAGCCCTATTCAGATCGGATTAGTTTTACACATGGTGATGGCGTAACGTAATCATTACCAGAGTACGTCTGGGATTTTTGTCCCATCTGAATAAATTACCAGGGTAATATTTTACAGACTGCACATGTACATGTCTGGAAAGATTGTGCCATATTTTACTTTCTGTGAAATGACCAGTAGAAATAACCCGAGGTAATGTACCCGTCACAAGCTTTAGTACAAAGAAACTCCAGGGAGCAGCCATGCTTTTGTTTAGTCTACGGCTGAAACAAAAATAAAACCATTAAAATACAGAACAATAAATGATCAATATTTAAAAGAAAATGACTTGAAATTGAAAAATGATCAACATTAGTATAAGTACTGAACAATTATCGTGATTATAACTTTTACTGCGTCGACCATTTGTTCCTCATATAGACCCTATGAATCATCTCTGTGATTAGAAACACACAGTTTTACATCGAAATCTTTACTTTGTAAATCACTTTTTTTTTTTTAAATAAATAAATAAATAAATAAATGACCGTTTCTCAACCTAGTCTTTGTCCTCCTGCACCCCAGGCGACTCCCTCGGCCCAGCGTCCTTGGCGACCCAGCCGAGCCGTTTCCCAAACTACCTGGACGAAATCCCAGGCACCGATGTGGACTTGGGCACCCTGGAAGGCGAGAGCATGGCGGTGGAGGGCGAGGAGCTGATGCCGAGCCTGCAGGAGGCGCTGAGCTCCGACATCTTGAACGACATGGAGTCCGTGCTGGCTGCGACCAAGATCGACAAAGAGAGCTTCCTGACCTGGCTATAGATCAGCTTTAAGACCTTTAAGGCCTGCGCTCTCTTCACACCGAACTGCTGCCTCGGCCAGTCTGTGAAGGATGTGTAGATGCTTCGAGGTTTCTTCTTCTTTAATTTTTTTTTTTTTTTTAAAGACATTTCACTTTCTTAGACTTTGATTGTGTCCTCCCCCCCCCCGCCACACACACACTTTAAGCATTAATCACGGCTGGACTGGTTTCACTTGGGTGGGGGGTGGGGGGGGGTTATTCCCCTTAATATAAACCACACATGGCCGAACTGGTTTTAAAATCAGATTTAACTTTTATTCATTTCCCGTCCCAGTACCTTTTTTTCCATGTCTGCATCCTCAAGGCTGGCCCATGAACAGACACTTATTCACCCAGATTCACCCTCTCCTCTTATATACACTTTGACAAGGCTTTGACAAAAATCTTGAACCCTCATCATTCTCGTATCTGACCTCATCTTTCCCTTCCTTTGTTCACTACAAGCCTGACAAACCAAAAAACACTCACGAGGGCTGCTTGCATGTGTGTGCAAGGGAGATCACGAGGGTCGAACCTGTTGCTTTAGGAAGGCGGATCGCCCTGCTCGGCTGTGCCAGCATCTCGAACCCTGATCGATTCAAGTGCCTTCGGTTTCATCTCTTAGTGCAGCGAATAAAACACTAATTTTTAACGCTATATATATTTTCAAAACAATTCTGACCACACTCTTTTCTATTTACGATTTTCATTAATCGAAATTGTCTTTTAAAGTTTATATGAAAAATGCATTTTGTTCATTTTGTTTTGTTTTTTTTCCCCCATCAACTCTAGCCTCAGTCTCATTTTAGACTGTTTTTTTTTTTTTTTTATGTATATATATCATGATAGATCAAATTCTTTTCTTATGATTTCTTAGCTAACCTGGTTGCCTTCCAGCATGCTGCCACTGTTTAATCATCGCAGAGTAGATGATTGCAGAACCGATTCTCGCTATTACTTAGTTATCAGCGGAAATATGATCAGGCTAGATTTCAGAGAGCTGTTTTTGTATTTTAATATGTAGGTTTTTAATCATTATTAATGTTTTATTCAGTGACCGTATCGTTCAAAAGCGAGAAGCAGGTTGCCAGATGAACCTGTCTCGATGACAGGATGAGGATGGGTGTAGAAGTGATGGGAAGTGATTAAAGTGAAGGATTTGCCAAGTGTTAAGCTGGATAAATTAGCACGTCTCGAGGGTTTGCGGTTGAAAGCGGAGGCGGGGAGCTGGGAACGGGTTCAGTAATCATGATTAAGAGCGATAAGGTTGTAGAGTTTTAACAGAAACAATGAGCGTACATAACTAGAAAGGATTTTTTTTTATTGTTGTTATTATTATTTTGCTTTTGACGAGGCTTCCAAAGAGTTTAATGAGTTTTTACTTCTTCTTCTTTTTTTTCTTTTTTTTTTTTTAAAGGAAAAAATTTTTTAAATAATTTATCCTATTCTTTGTGTGTATACATGTAGCATAAGCTAATGAGAGAAATGTCCAGCTGATGGTTAGTCAGTGGATATGTGATGACTGTCACAAAATCTCCCATACTAGACACTCGATGAGCAAGTTACCAAGAGCAGCCTTGATGTCAGTCGTTTACATTATTGTATAGCGAAAGAACACTACGGACGTAGATGCTTTATATGAGATGCGTATCTTAAGATGTTTACAAGATTATTACCCCCCACACACACACACACTACTCAAAGAACACTTTGAACGACATGAACGATAAGTGTGATTTTTATTTTATTTTATTTTATTTTTTTCTTTTCCTTTCCTTAAAGAATCTGTGGTTTGTTGTAAACAAACTACAGTTGATTTTTCCTCTTATGTCCTCCTTCACGAGTCAACACGAACAAGGCATGTGCTGATAACGGCTCATGTAGCATATTGCAATATTCAGCACGATACACGATGATCAAAACGTCACTTCCACGGCATTCCATTTCCAAGGCAGCTGCCAAAGAAGCCAACGCTTTTTACGGGGTGTGTGCGGTAAAGCGAATTCAGAATTTTTTATTGAATCATAAACAAACAGAAAAATCAGTGTCAGATATCATGATAATTTTAATTCAGAACCTGCCTTACGTGAACAAAGATCGAATCCGATGAGCCGCTATGACCTGAGCAAATGGAAAATACAAAGACTTGAGTGGGTTTGTTTAGAGTAGTGTTTTTTTGTTTTTGTTTATTTTATTTTAACAGAAGTATGGTGTTGATGGACACTAGTTTGAACAAAGTGTTGGAGATAGCAATGCAAAACAAAAAAGAACAAAAATCATTTTTATAAACTGTTGGTACAGTGCTGGTATTGCATGTTTAACAGAACATTGCTTAAAAATGTGTGTCACTTAAACATGATTTTATGTGTAGTTAGTGTGCGACTCTTAAATACGTATATAATAACTTTTTTTTTTTTTTTTTTTTTTTAACTTTTTATTTCTTGTTCCTGGGCAGAAAGTGTCATTTCCCCAAATACTTATGCCTAAATATGTGTAAGTAGGTAT
>JAQMYJ010000038.1:24887664-24902602 GCA_030014305.1 Clarias laeviceps
TTTTTTTTTTTTTTTTTTTTTATTTTTTTTTTTTTTTTTTTTTATATAATAAATTTTTTTTTTTTTTTTTTTTTTTGTAGCGGTAGTACTAATCACTCAAGTTAAAAGATTGGTATTTAGATATTTCTAAATGCACACAATGAATTTATATCCATTTATTATGATGTTTTTTTTTTTTTTTTTTTTTAAATAGATTTATGTGCATGTATCTTGAACCTTATGTTCTGTTACACTCTATCCCTTTACATAATACTTTAAAATGGATGGGCCTGTAATAAAAATATATATACTTTGTTGTACGGATTGTTTGTGGAATAATTAATTTTTTACACTAAAGGAAGAAAAAACAAAACCCTAAAAGCATTTACACACACACACTGAGTGGCCAGTTTATTAGGGACACATGCATCACTGAGCCTGTTTTTTTTAAATGCAATTTTATCTTATTAACCAATCATATTGCAGGACCACAACATGCGAAATCATGCAGATACAGGTTTATTATTGGCAATGTCATTTAGAATGTTTAAGGTGGTGCAGAAACGGCTTGTTATTGAAAGAGGCCTGAGGAGAACGGCCTGAACAACCACTCAGAACAAACAACACACTCAAACCTGGGCCACAACAGGAGATCAACACATCAGGTTTCGCTCTAGTCCGCCAAGAACAGGAATCTGAGGCTGCGAGCTCGTCAAAGCTAGACCGTTGAATATCAGACAAACATTGTCTACTTCTGCTTTTAGCTGTTTTGATGATGATTGCTGGATTTAAAATCCGGGATGTCTTACTGTAAACACTATTACATAGCAAGGGCACCTCAAGAGGACTTGTAACAGTACAATGGGACATTTCAGAACATAAACGAGTTTTTTTTTATGGCAGTCAGACACACTGATGGTCCCACCGTTATATCATGGCGTCATGCTGTTCTCTGAAAGATTATGAAAAGAAAAAGAGAGTGGATTAATTACAGTGTTGAAAGCCTTCGTGATATCATGATAATGGTAATATTTAACCAGAATTTGCATTATTATCTTGATACTATGTTTACATCATTGATTATTTTCCTGTAACAGAATGCACTTTCAGGCAGAACACCGTCAGAGCTGCTGTCATAGAAAATAAATTACCAATCAGAAATGAGAAGTCAGGAAACACTGCTAAGCTGATGTACTAGATTAACAGGTAAAGAAATGATACTCACAGAGCTCGATAGCGCCCCTGCTGGCGAGAGCAAAATAACCTGTAGCCCAGACACACGGTCAGTGTGATGATGAAGCTCAGCGCCATCCCACCCAGTAAACTCCCCACGTGAAACTGGGAACACGGAGCTGAGCGGATTGTGTCCATGGATGATTCAGGTAAAAGAACGACTGAAGGTTTTTATCATTTCATAAAAACCTTCAGCAGGTTTCAATATTTGACAGAAAAAAATTAACATACTACCTTGGTTCCTTCAGAATGAATTAAAGCTACAATTTATTTATATATATATATATATAGGTGCATCTTTATAAATTAGAATATTGTTGAAAGGTTTATTTATTTTATTAATTCATAATAATTAATTTTTCATAATTATGGCTTACAGCTAATAAAAACCCAAAATTCAGTATCTCAGAAAATTGGATTATGAAAAAATTCAATATTGGCGACTCATGGTGTCACATTCTCACTCATTCACTCATCGTCTATAGCGCTTTATCCTGTATTCAGAGTCGCAGGGGGCCTGGAGCCTAAACCAGGAGACGTAGGGCACAAGGCAGGGGACATCCTGGACAGGGTGCCAATCCATCGGATGTCACACTCTAATCAGCTAATTAACTCAAAACATCTGCAAAGGTTTCCTGATCTTTTAAATGTTCTCTCAGTCTGGTTCAGTAGGTTGGCTGTTCACATTAATGGAAAGTTGAATGGAATGAAAAGATGTGGTAGAAGAAGGTGCACAAGCAACAGGGATAACTGATAATTGTGAAACAAAAGCCCATTGAAGAATTTGGGGAGATTCACAAGGAGTGGACAACAGCAGCTGGAGTCAGTGCTTCAAGTGCCACCATGCACAGATGTGTCCAGAACAAGGGCTATTATTGTGGCATTTTTTGTGTCAAGCCACTATTGAACCAGAAACAACGTCTTACCTGGGCTAAGGATAAAAAGGACTGGACTGTTGCTCAATGGGCCAAAGTCCTCTTTTCAGATGAAAGTAATTTTTGCCTTTTTTGCAGAAGGCAGCTATCAGAGCAACCTGGGCTTCCACAACACCTCAACATTGCCACAGATTGATCGCCTCCATGCCAAGTCGCATTGCTGCAGTAATTCATGCAAAGGAAGCCCTGACCATGAATGCTGTACATGTTCACACTTTTCAGTACCTTTCAGTACTCCAATCTCTGTGTAAAAAAATATTTATGGTCTGAAAGTAATATTCTAATATTCTGAGATACTCAATTTTGGGTTTTCATGTTTTCAGTTGTAAGCCATAATCATCAAAATTAAAAGAAATAAACATAATATATATTAGTCTGTGTGTAAAGAATATATATAATATACGAGTTTCACTTTTGAATTGAATTACTGAAATAAATCAACTTTTTGATGATATTCTAATGAACTGAGATGCACCTGTAAGTTTGCATACGTTTTGGCTTGACATAAAAATGACATATAGTTACATAAAATAAACATGAACAAAACCTATAATCTGAATTTCTGTCTAGTTTGTACTTTTACAGAAAACTATAATGGCCGTTCGAGGCAAACCGGGACTTGTCGTCTCATGAGCAGCGATAAAACTGATTGACATTTACAGAACGTCAAACTCATATGATGATGAGACTCTTAGCCACAGGAAATCATTTAAAAGATGCAAATATTTTAAAGAGGCCTGTGCGTCCATGAATGACGATCCCAGGCAAGGTGGCTTGGAGCCCACAGCTGTCATTCCTGTGAATATTTAGCTAGTGGAACGCCTTGAAGGATAACTCTTGCGGAATAGACACATCTGTCTGTGGCACCTGTACACACATTCACTACTGAACATCCCGGGAGTTATTGTTACATTTGCTATAGAGTCCTGACCGCGCTCCAAGCCATTTGCACATGTTTGGGCCATTAAAGGAGTTCCTGGGAGGCCGGGATAAGAGCATTAGTGTAGCAGGGGATTATATAGAGAAATAAAGTTACTCTCATATAATTAATTGTATCTTGTATATTCTCATCAATATAATTGTATGCTGTTATTCTGTGCAATTAAAAGTCCCGATTTGACTCGAACGGCCCTTATAATGAAATTTTTATTTGACCACTCAGACTTCAGAATTTAACAGCACTGGGTTGTATACATGAATACTACCTGATGCAGACTGTGGACTGTTCTGGCTCCTTGGTGCTGTAAATGGAGCTTTTAACCATGGTGTAGTGTGTGTGATGGATTCAAGGCTTGATGAGTTTGAAGTTTTGGGAGTCACTTCTTTTTCCCAAGCAGTAACATATACCTCGGTTGCTGTCATATATTTCTTCCTTCCATTTCTTGAATTTTGAGACATGGATAAATCTAAAAAAAAGGCAAATGTAAAATATATTACTGTACGTTCAATGATTACGAAACAGATTAAAAATCATATGCAGGTGAGCAGGGAGTGGCTTATTAGTACGATTATCACAAAATGTTTGTGTAAACAAGCTCAGAATACCAGCAAGGAAACAAACTTACCCCTGATTTGAAAGAAAAAGAGATAGAAAATCACAAAACAGCTGCTGGCTTTCATTCCTGCTACAGAAGGAGTTCTGCATAAGTTCGGGACGAGTCTAAAGTCACGAATGAAAGTGTTATTTATCTTAAAAATAAAGTAAACCTAGGCAAAAAGCAACAACGCATACTAACCTGAACAGAGTGTGTAAGCAATGTGTGTAAGCAGTGTGTGCCACGTAAAGAGTACTAACACACTGCTGAGTACAGAGGACTTGTGTGTTTCACGTTTCTTTTTTCTAATGGGGGAAAAACTTTACTTAACCCTTTATAGCACCACTGAACAAAAAAAGTTTGTCTACTTGAAATACAACCGGTATTCATTTCCTATCATTTAATTTCACTTTTATATATTTTTTATTTTAAGGGATCTGGGAGGTGTTTTTTTTTTTTCTTTCTTTTTTTATGAAATACTGAAACAGTTGATGCTTTCATACAAAATAAAAAGGAAATCATGTTAACCATTTTTAGACACACAAGGAAATACTTGTACAAAAATAGTTTTAGATTAATTATTACTGTACGAATTAAATTAACAGTATTTGACAGCTCTTTTTCTGTCAAAGTCACACATATTGTAATACAATAATCAGCCTATGGGTTTCTAAAATATTGATAATTCTTTTAGAACCAGTATAAAGCAACAAGTCATCCTGATAAACTGATACAAAAATATAATATTATCAAAGGAAAATCAACATTAATAGTATAACATTCCTCTTTTTTAGTGCTCACTAGAGACGTGAATCACCAGGGATCACCTGATACGATAATATCACGATGCCTAGATACCATTTTGATTTATATTCTGATTCTTAAAGTATCATAATTTTATAAACATCCTGATTTGATACTTTTTCAAAAAAAGTGACTTTTTAGTTTCGTACCAGGAAAGTTTTATACCTTAGCTTTATTCACCACGTTCGCAAATGAAATGACTGACAGCTAGCATTGAACTCCTGCCAAGACAATTGACTTCATGGACCTATTGGACCATGTGATAATACTGTACCTTGCACATAAATACTGTACAGTACATTTTTTATATATTTTATATTATTTTAAAAAATATGCTTTTTTAAAATCTTTTTTATCTTTCTGCTGAACAAGAAGTAGTGCTTGTGATATCAGTGTCTGAAAGATATGTAGATAATATTACTAGAATGTCAATCTTTCATCTGAGAAATATTACCAAGATAAAAAATATAATGCCACTATGTGGTGCATAAAAACCAGTTCATGCTTTTATCGCTAGGCTGGACTACTGTAACGCCTTACGTTCTAGATGTCTAGGCCCCTATCTTATTTACATTGCATCGTTTTGCATTGATTTTAAAATACTGTGCCACTTTTGACCTATAAAGCACTAAATGGTCTTATACCAGAGTACCTGAGTGAACAGCTAGTGTTTTATGATCTGCAATGCCTACTTTGATCAAGGGGTGCAGGCTGCTTGTACGTACTTTGTATTATGAAAACTACAACATGCGCCAGAGCTTTTTCGGAAAAAGCACAAAAAGTTATGGAATAACCTTCCAGGTAGCATAGGGATTCAGACACAGTCTCAGTGTTTAAGTCTAGGTGGAAAACCTATTTAGTCAAGACTTTTATGAATCGATTTGTTTTAGGTACAAGATACATATCTAGGGGATTCGTGGACAGAGTTTTATGGTAAACTAGTATGTTTGGATGCTGTCTTCCCCCACTCTTGTTGATTACTCAAGTTTGTTTACAGTGAAGTGACTGGTCTGTGTTTCCTTCTGGTTCTCTGTTTTTGATGTCAAAATTAGTCCTGCTGGGGTGCCTGCTTACACTCTGTACTAAATATACACTCACCTTATACATTATGTGACTGTTAGCATACGTACCTGTTGACAGTAATCCCTTTTCTGGTTGGAGTTGTACAAATTTATTTGGGATTTTAAATTTTATATCATTAGCTAACGTATGCTAATCAAACCAACTGTATGTCATATATCAAAAGTACATTTACCTTTAGGCATTTGGCACACTCTCTTATCCAGAGCAACTTACAAAACTTATCTCAATAAAATCAACATGCAGAGAAGTGGAAGGTTAGGCCCTTACGATCAATGTTCTTAGAGAACTACGTTGAGACATAGGGCTGACAGAAAGCAGAATTTAATCCAGACGATTAGTAAACTCAAGGTACAAATTAAGACCAAAATGTCTGCTCAGAACTGCTTGGGGGGTGGGGGGGATTGGGGGGGGACCCACCAAGCACGGGGAGAACATGCGAACTCCATGCACACAGACCCAAGAAAATGATCAAATACAGAATCTTTGCTTGAGCCCAAAATGCCATGTTCATGTTGATTAGTAGACTTGCTTATACACCAGTAATTCATAAAGCATAAAAAGCACACCACAGGCCAATAAGAGGAAAATCAGACACCAAATACACTGTGGTAAAAGTTTATAAGAAAGATAAATATCTAAAGAATATCTAATGGAAAAATTGGATCAGACAAAGAAACGAGGAGCAACACAGCGGTTGTTTTAGGTATAAAAACACATGCTGGAAAAAGGAACGGGGGCTTTTACTTCACTGCTTTTTTGGCTTTGGGACTTCGGGGCATCTGTCTGTTGGACCAGCTGGTTCATAGTTGTCCATGTCTGTCTTCAATAAACTTGATTTGCTTTTTCTCTAATCAAAGTTTGCTCAGTGATTTTTGCTTGAAAGTTTTTGGAGTTTTTGGCCAGCCTTGCCGGTCTGCCTGGGATGCATATGGTGACTGAGGACAGTTCCATCTGACGACCATGAAGATGGTCCTGGACTCTGCTGATGCTGGCAGGTTTTCTGTGATGGCTTGCAATCACTCAGTAGGCTAGGACAGATTCACATTAAATGTTTTATCTAAATCACCAACAATAAAAGTGGACTTTGTATTAACTTTAACACCTTTCGTATTATACTGAACTTTCAACCTTATAGCACACAGTTTATACCAGGGACTGATTTATGGTCAGGCTTATCTGATATCACACAAATGAGGATGAGTTCCCTGTTGAGTCTGGTTCCCCTCCAGGTTTCTTCCTTTTGTCATCTCAGGGAGTTTTTTTCTTTGCCACTGTTGCCTTTGGCTTGCTCATCAGGGACAAGTGTAATAGTCTATAGTTCTTTTAATAATATTAATAATTAAATTGTTTGTCATGTGTACCTTACAGCAAGCTGGAGTCAGAGCGCTGGGTCAGTCATGGAAGTTTGGGGGTTCAAACTCAGGCACCACCAGGCTTCCACTGTTGAGCCCTTGAGCAAGACTCTTAACAGTGGAAGCCTGGTGGTGCCAGGGCTTGAATCCCCAAACTTCCGATCAGTAATCCACAGTCTTAACCGATTGAGCCATCACTGGCCCTTTGTTCTATTTTTTTCCATATTCTCCAATGACTATTGTTAATGATATTTGGGGTGCCAGAAGACAGTGAATCACACCATGATGTTTTTTTCTTTTTCATTATGTGGACTTTAATTCTGCTTAAATGGATTTAGGTCAGGTGATTCGACTTGGATATTGACTATTTGTATTTAGTAATCGTCTGCACTGCAAAATGCCGGGTTTTTGAGAACCCGGACGCTTATTGCATTATGAACAATGGTTCAAAAACAGAATTGCTGTAAAATATCAAGAATATCTAGGGCAAACAGTTGCAGATCCAAACCCACCTAACATTTCCTGCAATACATGTGACTTTTATGGAAGTGTGCTTACACTACAACTTATTGACATTATTATTAAAACTGCTGCTTAACTACTTTAGTGCTACAATTGTTCATTGTTACTGTTATGACTGCTTACTTTATTTCAGTGTTTCATGCAACATTTCAAACACTGTTTTTATCTGTGACGGGACAGAAGACTGCAGCTATATATAGACATAGACAGCAAGTTTTAAATTCAGCAGCAATCAACTAAATTGTGAATCAGACTGGGTTATCCGAGTACAGTTCACTTCTGAGATTTATTTCTGAAGAGTCTGATTTTTATTTTATATCTTCACATATGCACAGAAAGCAGTTGCAGCACTGAGCCACTGCTCTGAGACTACATGGTAAAGATAAAAAATCTAAATCTACAAGTGCATTAAGATTCATGACAGTTACAGCTTTTATGCAATCTGTTCTTGTTATTTATTCTAGCAGAAGCTATGATCACATACAAAACATTTATATATCAGCAATCACAATAAATAAAAGAATTACATATCAACAGATCAGAGTGAACTTTGCATGACAAGGTAGGAATTTCATCACAGTTGTTATTTATCTGCTTCACTAAACTTAAACTACAATGTTTAGTGAGTGTGCTAGTGCAAGACACAAAAGCAAATTTGACTTTTAAAAAAATACAGGATATGAGTTGAGAATTGTCGTAAGTAAATAAAAGCCTTTTACAGAATATTCCTCACATTCTTGGGATTCAAACATCTTCAAATGGGTTAGGTTGCTCAAATGACTTCTTGTGCGGTTCTGCATTGTGGCCATGTTACTAATCGACCCATTATTATTCAGCAAACCATGTTTGGAGTGTGTTTAGAGTTGTACTTATTCTATAGTATAGACTGCATGATCACAGGGTGGACCAAAAGACAAATGCCTTGTTATAGCAATTTATTGTTACAATTAAGACTAGCCAAAAAGTTCCCACAGATCGTGTGTGTAATGCCATGTGCATCCTATCAAGGATGTATTTTCACACAACACCAAGTGATTGCTGTTTAGAGCAAAGCACGCCTAATGTTATTTATATAAACAACCAACCAGGGCATTCACTCTGAAATCACAGAATAAGGATGTACTGGATAAATAAGGACACTGAAAAAGTAGTGCAGTGTTAAATTTTTTTTAAGTAAAAGAAAATGATGAATATGACTATTAGTTTGTAATAACATTTATACATGTTATACATAAGAGTGAAAATAAAACATTTTAACATCCCAAACAATTGTGTTATGCTATCTCTTCTTATGCATTTCGCCATTCGTTAAAAGCAGCTACGAAGAGATGGAGAGAAACACAAAATAAGACGTGAAATATTCACAATCAAAATGGAGCGAAAACAAAACCCGTTAATTCTGTCTCGGCTGATATGTCAGACAGCTAATGTACATCTACTCATGTCCTCACATTAAGAGCTAAACAATGCCAGGCGCCATAGCGATGTAATTGAAGATGATGTTTAACTGTGAGCACACACTGCTAAATGTCCATTAAGAGTTTTGTAGAAAGGCCACTTTTTACGTCTCTTCAGGACAAGCATGTAACTAAAATGTGATTGGCCATGACAACAGGAAAATCCCTTGTAATGAAGGGCTATGACAATGGACTGATCAGAGTCCTGCTTTGTCCTTCCAGAATGATGCTTTTTCTTTCCTCTGCCTGATACCTTATTATACCACGGCCAGGAGAAGCCTACATCTCATCTAGACCGTAGTCATCCTCTGGAAAATCTCCCACAGTCATGGACAGAGGCTTCACAAACGCACCGTATTTTGGTTCACACTCAAAGTATTTCTTGCCGTTCACACTGAAAAAAAGTTAAGACATAGTTACCAACATTAACTCTAACTAGAATACAGCATGACGTTTTACTTATGTATAACATTAATCATTTACAGAACTCACTCTCCGGTTCAATGATTAAAAACACTGAACATTCAGTTTATTTCCGTCTTTAAAGTGTGCCGCATAGTTGAACCAGATGTGCAGTTGTACTTCATTACACAGTTGATGTTCATGTACACTATCAGTCAAAAGTTTCTAATTCAAAGATCTTTCCTGATTTTTATTTCTTTCCACTCTGTAAAACAATGCTGAAGGCATCTGAAATATGCAATAATCTCCTTTGAAAAGTTGATATTGAGATGTCTCTGCTACTTATGCTCTTTAAAGCCTTAAAAATGGCTCTAATCTGTGGTGCTGTTAATTGATGATTTCTGAGGCTGATAACTCTAAATGAACAACTCTGCAGCAGAGGTAAGTTTTAGTCTTGCTTTTCTGGGATTGTCTTCATGAGGTCCAGTTTCATCATGGTGCTTAATGTGTTTTGAAAATGCACTTGACAATATTGTCATTGCAAGAACTATTCCAGAAGAGCTGACCAGCTGTCTTAAAATAACAACTGTCTGTTGTTCTTAATCACCTAATGACATATGTATTATTTCAAATAATCTAGCATTGTTCTAGAATACAGAAAATAAATCAGTAACCAGAGTAACATTTTAATATAAGGTGTATCCTGAATTTCTTACTGTAAATGCAACATCATAAGATAAACAATCAACTAATAACCAAACAAATAAATAAATAAATAAAAATGATGTCCTCTTTTGTACCATTTTAAAACATGAAAAAATTATACTAAAACTGACCTGCCATCATTTTTTCCCAGTGGCTCATCATACTTCACACCCACCCAGTAGCCTGGCTTGAAGTCTGTCGTCCCTAAAAGAAAAAAGAAATGTAAACAACAAACAGTCTTAGAAGTAAACAGATATAGAAGCACAATCTATGTATACATTGTTTTGCATTTACCACTAGCATAATCATTACTGCATATCTGTTAATCATGTACACCCAATATAATCAGGAAAACGTTTAGTAAAAAAAAAAAAAAAAACTATTGAGCAAACTATTATACTTTTTTCTGAAATCGGTGAGGGGAAAAATTAAATACACATACCCACAAACATAACTGTGCCAATCTTTGATGGCTGACCAGCCACTTGAACTTGACACCGCTTGCCAACCGTGATCAAAGCTAATGCAGCCTTCTCTTCTTCCTCTTTCTGAGAAAGCTCCTCTTCACGCTTAGCCATGTTCTCTTCATTAAAGCGACCCATCTTCATGTTTTTTTTGAAGTTTCGCAATGAGTCTGAGAAAAGTCAGATAAGTTTCAAAGCTCTCGAACATTATAGTTGACCATTATGCAGAGGAGACATACCTAAGCGAAAAATCTAAATGTCTGAATGATTTGTTAAATCGATTGTTGAGTTAAAAAAAATAGATTAGTGAACCACTAGATCTGTCTGATGAACGTAACACTTAACAATTGGCCCAGACATGGTGAGAGAAACAAACACACACAGGTGACACATGATGGAGCATCAAATGTTCTCTGGTTTATTCACAGAAGAAGAGGTCTTTAAGTTCTAAGCCAAACTCTGATCATGTACACGCACTAATACATCAAAGAACATGAGATAAATCACATGATCTATAAAAATCTATTAAAACAAAAGGGGAAAGTCTCTTTACAGACACAGCATTTTAAACATACAGGGGCGGACTAATCATTACCCTGGCTGTTCCCCAGGATTTTTATATACATACTTGTTGGCTTGTCTTTAGTAATGCCCTCCACTAAATGACCGTATGTTAGTATGTCATGTTAGCTAGTACTTCATATTAGACTGAGCAAAACACTGGAGATAGTTTATGAATTTACACTATGCCCACCCCTTTGATTATTGATTTATGTAATTTTTATGTAATTGCATCCAAAGGATTCCAACTTCCTGGTGCCAGACACTACAGCACGTCCCCAGAGGACAAGTGGGGCCACACCCCGACAGGCCGGAGCTACCCCAGTGGCATATTAGGAACCCAAATTGTAAGTGGCATTACTGTTAATGGTCTTAAAGGTATGGCTGATCGGTGTATATACACTGCCTCGGGAAAGAAAAAAGACTGCAGAAGAACCAGCATCAAGCAAACAACACAAATAAGGAAACTACTGAAAGTACTCGAATCAACCTAAAATAATGCATTTGACATTCATTACCTGCTCTCTTCTCATATGCGTCTTCAGAAATCTCAAATTTCTCCACTTTGGACAAATCGCTGAATGCTCCAGATAGAGTACCGCTGCGGTCAATAACCTGCAGTTATAACACAGCTTCATTACTCATATCTCAACTCTTTGTTTAAAACTATGTCTTACTCTTAAACAAAAATTCCAAAAATTATTTCGCTATAAACTGACATCAGTTTTGCTGGTTTTCTGATGAGCAGAAAGAGTAAATATAGGCACAGGTTTTTTGAGGTTTTACTCCAATTAATGTAATTTAAAACCTCTAAAGCCATGTCTTTCCGACTACATCACCATCGCTGACTCACATGTATTCTGCAGTCATCATCTACAGGGTAGGAACCTAACAGAGCCTCGTTATCCTCAAGGTTCTGCAAGAACTTGTCTGAAGAGCTGAACAACTGAAGCTCCATAGAGGCTGCGGGGCATCCGATGACAAGCTCCAACTTGCTCTGGAAAAAAAAACAACAACACATACACAGCAGAAGACCATGAGATACAGTATACCACAGAATATAACAGCAAATTTCATAATTTTGTCATTTTCATTACCCACTTTAGATTAGACAGTTGTACGTGTAAATACAAAACTTCAAGGTTTGTATCCAGTCATAACATGTAATAAACTCCTGATTCGAAACTCCTGCAGCATTGTGTGGGATTAATCAAACTTTCTTGTGAAATCTCTCAAAGGATGAGGTGGGATCGGTCTACAATCCTGCAGAAACAGATGGGGCTTATCAAGCCTCTTCAGGAGCAGAAGAGACTGGACAAGCTTCCTGCAAGAGCAGACAGGATTGAGCAGGTTTCCTTTAGGAGAGGGAGAAACTGGTCAAACGTCCTGCAGGGGCGGACGGGATTGTGGAGCAGGCAGGAAAAGGACCAAAATGTGTATATTTGTATATTTGGAATTTTCTGAATACAACCAAGGTAGTATTTAAGTTTAAAAATGTAATTCAATGCAAATATCACTGTGTGAAAGAATAAGGTTATAACCACAGTGATTTGTACAAAAATACCCACAGGGCCATGGGGATTCATTTTCCCATTAAAAAGGTGTCACCCAAAGTGCAATGTTACGTAACAAACATTTAGAAATACAGTACGTATATATCTATAAAGTCCAAAAAATATGTGGCCTCTTCCTGACAGCTCACATGATCAGATTTACAAACTGTTTCACTGCTGCTGAGTTTGTGCAGCCAATTGAGACAGTTCAAGTCTGGAACCGCCCTATACCAGGGCTCTTCAACTCCCATCATAAAGGGCCAGTGTCCAGCACAGTTTGGTGATTCTTCCACTCAAACACAGTGTGTTATTTACCAGGTTCAGTTGGTGTGTTTATTTCAGTAATTCACCATACAGGAGCCTATCCCAGGAGACTTTGGGCACGAGGCAGGGAACACCCTGAATATGGTGTCACAACATCACAGACAGACACATATACAATATAAGCAATTTAGAAACATCAATTTAATCTGCATGTCTTTGGACTGCAGGAGAAAACTGAAGTACTCGGAGGAAACCCGCCAAGCACAAGGAGAAGATGCAAACTCCACACACACTGACCCTGAGGCGGGAACCGAACCCTTGACACTCATAGTGCTAACCACTACGCCACAGTGTCGCCTGGGCGTGGTTTAAGTGTTAGTGAATTACAAACTGTGCTGGAGACTGGTCCTCTACACCTGCAGTTGAAGAGCCCTACAGTCATTTGCCGTAACCATCTTGTCTCTCTCTCTCTCTCGTCCTTAATGATGCAGCAGTGACCGAGGAGCACCTTAAACTCTGCGATGGTGATCCCTCGGTTAAATCTCCGGTTCACTTCGAACGAGCTGAGTGTGCTGGTCAGACGCACAGACACTACAGGGTTGGTGATCACCGTCACAGACTCGTCCATTTTTTCCAGCCTTGTCTTCTTTCTGCATGGATCAGAAAAAATTAGATTTAAAAAGTTTTTTTTTTTTTAAATCACATTTAATACACAAGTATTGACAATTTCTTACTTGTCATGTATATTATAATGGCAACACAACTTGATTATGTGAAGCTGGGGAATGAATCGGTAATTTTCACATGATTAGGAGAGCTTACTGTTTCATTACAACACGCAGTAAAGGTCTAATGAGGAGCCACTGAACTCATCATACAGAAGAGCTTAGCTACTGCATTAAAGTTATATTAGTTAAATATGTGCTGCTTTAATAACTATGGGTGCACTTTCAATATAACTTGCTGTCAATATATATCCATGTTTATTTTCGTTTTTTAATATATGTATTAACTCTGTTATTATTTTCACGTTGTTAAGCAGCATCTAGCCAGACTAGCATGCTTGCTAAATAGCATACCTCACAATCTAGCTAGGTTTTCTGCGCCTTCAACACTTACCCAACACTTAAGTCCACAACAAAATTATTTGTATTCTTTTTTTTGTATTTTGAATATTAAAAAAACAGACAACGCTGACTCTCCTTAGACACGTATATAAAATCCTGTGAGTCTTAGGGTTTTAATTACTTTGCAAAAAATATAATAGGCTTCCGGTAGTTTCCACAGCGCCCAGTCCCGCTTCTGGAAGTTTCTTCCCTCCCACTTTTGTCACAGGCCAAATCACGCGATGCACCCTGCGTTAGTGCACTAGTTAGCCTGTAGTGTATCGGCTTCTACAGTGTACAAAGAAAACTACGTTTCTAACAGAGCAGCGATTTGAAATTTGCCCGTTAATTCAACGCCATAAAGAGGAAGGAGGAGTTGTTCCTGTGATGAACTGTCTACTTTTATTAAAGTAATATATGTAATATAATGTATTATTATTATTAATAATAATTTAGGTTTTTATTGTTGCCTGTGTGTTCACTATAATTGTCTTTTGTCTATAATTATTAAATCAATAACTTTACTTAATTATAAGAATACTTAGTTAATACACTTAGTATGTTTACTTAATTATTATAATACATAACTACTTAATTAATGGACTTACTTGTGTTTTTTTCTTTTGTTTTATGTGACTAAATTATTGAGCTTTAGACCAGAAAATAAAAATCTCATGTTAAAGACATCAGTGTTGCTGTCAGTATTTTAAATCCAATCCTTTTCTACATCTCATCTTACTTATCTTCTATACCGCTTTATCTTGTATACAGAGTTGCCGGGGGCCTGTAAGACTTAGGACGCTGGGTATACCCTGGATGGG
The DNA here is from genome assembly GCA_030014305.1 of Clarias laeviceps. NCBI lineage: Eukaryota > Metazoa > Chordata > Actinopteri > Siluriformes > Clariidae > Clarias > Clarias laeviceps. Next base: position 24,902,441 of record JAQMYJ010000038.1, read on the forward strand.
TCACTAACACATCACAGGCAATATGGAAGTGCCACTTAACCAAATATGTACTGGTCCTTCTCAAAAAATTAGCATATTGTGATATGTTCATTATTTTCTGTAATGTACTGATAAACATTAGACTTTCATATATTTTAGATTCATTACACACAACTGAAGTAG